>CM075851.1:42463902-43063902 GCA_037975125.1 Latrodectus hesperus
ATGATGCTAAGGAAAAAGAAATATTAATTTTAAAAAACTAATTTGTAAGAATAATTAATTTGACCCCGTTAATTTTCCCCTCATCACAAAATATTTGGTTACATTTAAAAACTTCAACAAGTAATATTTTTTATTAATGTTTGAAATTATGCTTTAATAAAACTGAATCATTTTGTAGCTTAATTTCTAAGAAACCAATTAGATATAACGTACGTTTTTCTATATTCATTAAACTTGAAATCTTTGTGGGGAAAACATAAATATTTTGAAATGATTCAATTTATATATTTGAAATCTAGAAAGCCTTTTATATTTGAAGACAAGTGAAAAAATACATTCAGAGTAAAAAATGATCGCTGAATCTTATTTCTAAAGAAGTGTCTAAAAGGTAGCAACCACATATTCCTCAAATATGTACATTTATTTGCCTCTTTTTTCCTGTATATTTAAGATACAGTAAAAGTTTTATCATTTATTTAAAGTAAAGAAAGCGAATGTTGAAAAGATAAAATCATTTGATAAAATGAAATTCGTGTAAAATAGGATTTGTGAACATTGCGTAATCAAATTTGATAAAAAATTGTAAAATTTATAGATTTATATAATAAGATCCCAATAAGTCTATTTATATCAAGGAATATGATACACTTTTGTACTAGAATTCTTATAATTATACCAAAATATATAATTTACATAGTTTTTATTTAATGTTGTTTATATAGCTGTTTTCAAAATTATTTAAAAATTTAATTATCCAGAAAAATTATTTTGTTAATTTTTTTTAATAAAAAAGTAACAATTTCGTTTTCACTTATTTTATCTGAATTTTTATTTATTTTGACTGTTGATTATGCTTATATTTAATGACACATTTATGTAAAATGTATAAGTAAATTATGCTATAAAAACTATTCAATATAATTAGGAATTACAAAAAATCAATTGCGCTTCTTCAAATTATAGGAAAATTTTATTATAGATGTAAGGAGATTCATTAGTTTTTTAACAATAATCTTATTTCTTTGAGCAATATTGAGAAAAAACAATCATTAATACGATGCAGTTCCTTTTACATTTTACAAAATGTGGTGGAAAAAAATATATTGCTTAAAACTATTAATTTAAAAAAATTTCTTTTAATTTAAAAACATCATCAAAATGTTTCTAGTTTTATATGTCCAATTATGTAACGACTTTTTTAATTCTACTTTTGTTATTGATAATGATATTAAAATATATTCATTGATATCATAAAATAGTTCTTACTTTTTAAATGTGAAAAAATTATGAGATCAAAATCAGCACTTATGTTGGCTTAATATATTCCTCAAAACAAAAAAATGAAATTAAGTTAGATAATATATAAACTTTATTAAATTTCTTACAAACATTAACGGCTTAAATGATTAGCAATAACAAGGAAATCAATCAAACCATTTCATACCTTCCAACACCTCAAACCGCCAGGCATTTCGCCAGTGCCACTCAAATATTGACCACTGCCACCATTGTTTGTCATTCATATACAGGCAAGTATATATGCCAAACACTGCCTTCAATATTACTTAAAGGCTATTTGTTGGAAACAACTTTTTCATATGTTTCTGAAGACTATGATATAAAATATTACAAAATTTGAAAATATACATTATTTATGTATATGTGATTGTGATATGGATGATATATATATATATATATATATATATATATATATATATATATATATATATATATATATATATATATATATATATATATATATATATATATATATATATATATATATATATATATATATATATATATATATATATATAAACTCCTGTTTGTGAAAATTGCAACACCATGAAGGAAGCATCATAGTTGAATGAAATTTAATACACAGTTGAGTGGTAATGATACAAATAAATGATTACATTTTCAAACCAAATAAACAATAATAAGAGATAGAAATTAGTATTTTGTGTGGCCACCACGCGCCGCAATAAGAGCTGCTACACGGCGCGGCATGGAGTGAAACAAATTTTGAATATCTGCCTGCGGAAGAGTGTTCCATATTGTTTGTATGCGCAACCAAAGTTCGTCTGTCGAAGCAACAGGACGAGGATCACGAGCGAGACGCCGCCCAACGATATCCCACACATGTTCAATCGGTGACATATCCGGCGAATACGCAGGCCAAGGAAGAAGCTGTACCTGCTGCGAATCAAGGTAGGTTATGACAGTCCTGGCGACATGTGGACGGGCATTATCCTGCTGGAATACAGCCCCTGGCAATCCTTGCAGGAAGGGAATAGCTTGGGGCTGTAAAACTTCGTTTATGTATCGGGTACTGTTCAAATTGCCCACAATTCGTAGCAATTGTGATCGTCCATGATATGCTATGGCACCCCAGACCATAACTCCGGGGGTTCGTCCACTGTGGCGTTCGATAATGCACTCCGGGATGTTCCGTTCACCGGCATAGCGCCTGACACGAATTCGGCCATCATGGTGCCACATATTGAAGCGGGATTCGTCAGAAAAGACGACCTGCTGCCAATCAGCACGCCAGCTCCTATGGACATTGGCCCATTGTAGCCGCAGACGGCGATGGTTTTGTGTGAGAGGAATCCTGTATAAGGGAACCCTTGCGCGCAGCCCACGCTGCAGCAGACGTCTCCGAATTGATGAAGCACACAATGACACACCTGTAGCTGTTGACCACTGTGCTGCCAATTGTCTGGAAGAAGCTGTGCGGTCCGTCAGCGCCATACGCACCAGGTGTCTGTCATCGCGAGCTGACGTCACATTCCGGGGTCCACTCCCGGATTTCCGAGCTGTCCGACCCTCGTCCGTCCACAGCTTCCAAACACGCATGATTGTGCTTCTGTTACGCTGCACACGAGCGGCTACTGCACCATGAGATAATCCAGCTTCACGAAGGCCGACGATTCTGCCCCGTTCAAACTCCGAAATTTGCTCAAATTTCGCTCTCTTTCGTCGAAGAGGCATAGTAAAGATTCAGTTAACGTTTACCACTAGCATATAACCACCGATAATCATACACGCCTCGAAACAGCCGTCTATTTATATTCGGTTCGATCCGCCGTTCGGGGGCGCTGCACACCATACGCATGCGCTACCGGTCTGCAATTCTAATCATTTGCATATCATGCCCTACTTTACATTTCCTGAAAATTTCAGCTCACTCACGTATGTCCTTCGTGGTGTTGCAATTTTCACAAACAGGAGTTTATATATATATATATATATTTATATATATATATATATATATATATATATATATATATATATATATATATATATATATATATATAATTTTTCTTATTTCTTTTAGAAATATTCTTAGTTTCTTTGAGTAGTAGAATGTGCTTATCGTATCTTAACTTTTTTAACAAAAAATTATATTTGTATAAAAAATTATGTTACAAGTGAATTCGAGAACCAATTAAATTATTTTTAAAACGTCCAAATTTTCTGTTTTCATTTAATTTTATTCCAATTATAGAAATAGAAAATATATTTTTGAATATTTTTCGGTAGTTGTTTTGAAAAAGTGTGAGGAGGTATGAAAATAATAATTCATACTTCATTGAAATGCTTAAAATTATATTTTTATTAGATTAAGCATTCGTTAAAATATCCCACATTTAAAATATTTCAAATAAATTAAAATATGTCTTCAATATACATTACAAAATACATTTTTTTTGTAGAATTTGCAAGTTTAGAGTAAAGTATTAATTAAAATTCAAGTAATAAAATTTGTTTGTTATTAAGTTTCAAACAAAAAGATAAAAAGTGCTTTATTTAAATATTAAAACAGTTTAATACAATTTCTATTATAATCAACATCTTTTACATAGCTTCATAATTATCAACTTCATATGGAAAAATTACTGTCATATTTTAACATCTAAAACAACTAATAAAAGTTGAAACTCAAACCAATTGGATCTAGTATTTTATGTTTTACATAAAAATATTCAATATTGCTCTTAAGCTTTTTTAAACATTTTTATTTTTTGTATTTATTTTAAAGCTGATGTAATTTTATTTATCAGAAGAAATTCAAAAATTATAAAAAAGATATAATAAATCAAGCTAAGCTGTTTATATTTAAAAGAACTATTTGTTGTAAATGTGTAGTATATTTTACTTTTTTCAATTAACATTAAATATTTTATTGAAAATTAATGGTAAAATTTATTTTAACCGTGAATTGACACTCTTGGCAAAATTAGAAAACAAGTTAGAATACATACTTCATTAGAATCATTAATTTCAACTTAATTTGTATGATAATTTAGTAATATTTTAAGTTGCAATTCGAACTAAAACGTATAAAGTTTTGTCACTAATTGCTTATTTACTGTGTAACAAACACATAAACTATATAAAAATAAATATCATCGTGTCATAAGGTTAAGTTACTATTATAGATTAAAAAATCATTTTTTTATTGTTAAAATATTTATAGAATTGGAATGATTATATCTTTTGCACTATATATACACAAAGTTGAAATAATGTAAAATAATTAAACATGTGCGCATGTCACACATTAATAAAATTAATATAATGTGTTATGTATAATATTTATACTTCAATGGCTAAAATAAATATTTTAAATTTTTTTGGAAAAAAAATGTAACAGTATATTTAAATCCAAGTGTCAAATGATATTTTATTAGGAAAAGTAGTTTAATTTTTATGAAGTTAAAATCTCGCTTATATATAAGTGAATTATTACTTAAATGAATTATATATTAATCCTTCTAATCTAATATATTTTCCCATGTTTCTAGCAGTAAGATATTTCCTATTTTATAAAATATTTTTTCAATGCTGTCGGAAACTGGTGAAAATGAATTTTGATCATTTATTTGAAATAAAACTTTGCCAGTCTCAAAATTGAAGATAAGCAGATTAATTAAGATTTGTCTGCAGAATAAGAAAAGTTTAACAGAATAAGATGAGTAATTATTCACCTAGTCTTTAAAATCTAATTTTTTTAAAAAATAAAGCATAGTCCTTATAATAATTTTAGCCATTGTTTTATTTAAGAAATATTGTCTTGAATTAAGAATTAATACTTTATCAATACAGATGGCTCTGACATTCAATATTTTAAAGCTGTAAAAATCACATAACACCACTCACAAATTATTAAATTATAATTTGTGAGTTGTGTTGTGTGATTAAAAAATAAATCACATGTTTTCAAAAGTTTGAAGGTCTTAAAAAATTGTGTCATTTTATTTAACAGAAATAAGATTAATTTGATTTCAATACTGGTTATGTAATACACTTGATTAACATAAATCTTTTAAATTTCTATGAATATTTCTTAATTTTTTAAAATTTTAATTATTACTTATTAAACTTTACTTTTTCAAAGTTTTACTCATATAGGAGAACAAAACGTATTTTAGAAATATTTAATTTATATTTTTTAAATTATAAATGTCCAAAATCAGATCTAATTATTATCCATTTATGAAATAGAAGCATTTTTAATACATAAATATGAAAATGAAAGTCCATTTTTAATTATAATGTTATATATGCTGAATTATGAATGTTGACTCATAAAACCAAATTATTTCCTTATATTAAAATTGTTATTTGATATTTTATTAATTTCATAAAAAATATACAGAAAAAATCTGAAAGTAGTTCTTTGATTTATAAGTTTTTGCCAAAAATCATTAATATAGATATATGAAATATTGATAGGAATAATAATGGATAATTAATGATGTATTCCATTTTAACACACACACACACACACACACACACACACACACACACACACACACACACACACACACACACACACATATATATATATATATATATATATATATATATATATATATATATATATATATATATATGTATGTATGTATGTATGTATGTATGTATGTATATATATTATAAATAAACATATTGACTGAAACGATCTAAAGAAAACTCCAAAAGCTGATACATTTTACAAATTTTATTTTTTAAAGAAATTCCACCGGAGCTAATATAATATCCTAAATTTTGCTTTTGGACATAAATAAGTAAAGAAATTTTTATTTATTTTAACAGCATGACATGCCTGCCAGAAGTTAACTGAAGCATTCCAGTTTAATAATTTTATAAAAGCATGTTAAATTCATATACATTTTAAATAATGTAAAATATATATAACTTTTCAAATATGAGAAGTGATCCCAATTTTTTAATTTTTTATTGATTTCCTAGCACAACAGTTGGTTTAAGAAGTTGCTATGCTCATTTTTTTTCTTTCTTTTCTTCTGGTGATTTAGTTGAAAAGAATTTTTTGCGTCAACTGTTATAACTTTCTCACGAAGCAATATTTTTAAAATCATTCTCCAAGATTATTTTTGAACTTTTACTGCCTACCATGTGAAAAGCAAGAGCTATCAATCAACTTAAGCTGTAAAGATAAGTTCATATATGATTATGATTTGCTATTTTTTTGCAAATATTTTACTTGTATTCTTTGTTAAGAATAAGCATTTCTGAAAATTTTATTAAAGATAACGTTTTAGGAAAATTATATTAAAAGAATACATTTTAATTTCAAAAGATTAACTGAAAATTCTTCTAAAAATATCTATGATAAACTAAAACATAAATGAGTAGATGAAGATATTAAATATTCAAAAAAATTTTATTGATGTCATAAAAATATTATCATAAAAGTATAGAACACATATTATGTTCATTTATAATAACTTTTAAACATTTTCTCATAAAATATTAAATAAAGTAATTTAACATTTTATGAGGAATTGTAAAAATGAAAAAATGATCAAAATTGCATTTGGGTAAAATAAAATCAAAGATGCCGCTCAATTTGTCAAGTAGTCAGCGTGCCTGACTTCAAATAAGGAGTTCCTGGCTTCAAATCGTGGTTCAATCACGGATTTACACTCTCTCTCTATCTATCCTCTCTTTGTCCTTTCTTTGTAAGAATGGGTTGCAAATGGTTGCCTACTCAATAAACGGTTACGTAGGCATGTGTGTACTGAGGAATCCGGATTACACGCCTAAATATGGTTCAGTTGGAAAAGCGCAGCAGCGCACCCCATAATGCCCTCCTAACTTGCACATGAAAATAATATAATGAAAGATGAATAAAATAAAACAATTGATAGTAAACATTGTGTGTGTGCAATTTAAAAACTTCAATATTTTTTCATGTCTTAATTATTTAAAAAAAAGAATTTGTAGGAGAAAAATTCAAAGTCTTACACAAAATCAAAGCAATCAACTTAGTATTTTTAAAATGTTCAATATTCAACCATCTTCAACGATAATGCACTACATTCTAAAACTGCGCCTTTTACTGCGGATCGGAGAGATTCTATAAGAATATTCTGAATATGGCACCGAATACAGTTCTCCAAATAAAGCGCAGCTGTAAAAGTTCCACAGTAAATGCTGTCATTATAAAATCCCGATAATCAGTAGTCGCAGCCGTGAGAACGGGTAATCGTAGAGGCCAGGCTGTTGGAAATCATTAACTGATTACCCTTACTCTGTACATTGATTCCTCAACAAATTTTGGACTTGTATTTTAATGTATTGTGGAAATGCCATCTTGCAAGCATGAAGTTTTCAATGGCAAACTTGTTGCTATAAAGTAGAAATTTTGTAGGTCTCTAACATGTCACGAAAATAAAGCCCGTTTAAAGAACTGGTTTTAAGTTCTTGATGGATCAGTTTCTTAAAAAAATATCGTCCGACAATGTTGGAAGCAATGCATGCGTACCATATGACCACTTTCATATCATTCAATAGATTGGTGTGCACACAAAAATATTGCATCATATTAGAATTTTTAGTAACCCAGATGCAACAATTGTGTGTATTCACTGTCAATTTGTCCTCGAAAGTTTTCATCTGCCTTCAAAATGTTCTATGGCAAAAAATTATAAACCACCCTTCTCGCATGAAACAGTCAAGCAAAAGTTTTTCGAATCTCCGAGACGAGCAGTTTAAAATGAAGAATCACTTGAATCTTATAACTGTAAAAAGTTTAAAATTCTGTGCATGGGTGGATGATGTAATTGGGTATATGAAGGATATGTTAAATCGTCGGTAATCGGTCTCTTCCATAAAATGATTCACTATTCGCTTTTACACCTACTGACGCATTATTCTTATTGAAATTTATTTATAAGATATCAAAATATAAACCTTGTTTTAAAATAGCATGTTTTGTTTTCAGAGAACAAAATTGAACAACTTTTACATGATTACCTAAATTATTTACATAAAAAAGAAATGAAATAAATTTAAATACATAAATAAAGAGAATTTGATGATTTTTGTGTTTTAATTTTGTATAATCAGTTCCTTAAAAATTCATTATTTTAATTTGATACAAATTGGTACTAAACCATTTAACTAACTAAATGTTTTAATATATATATTAAATATTTAACCAAATTTAATTTATTATTATATCTAAGTACTCACAAAATTATTATTTTTAATTGAGATAGTTTTGAGAGAAACATTGAAAAGGGGATAATTTCTCTGAAAATAATTATAAAATGGAAATAAAGACATCAAAGGGAAATCTTTGAATAAGATTTTAATTAAACATTAGGTAAGGAAGATTTTCCAAATTTCCCAATTCCACAGCATATTGTAATTTTATTAAATTAAGCCACTTACGTAAGAATGGCAAAACTCTTACAGGAATAATTTTCAAAGATTAGTCATATCAAATATAGAGAATATGTAATTTCAGTCTCAGAAATCAATTATCTTATTAAATATGCTAAACCTTGATGTTAATGTATTTTCAAAGAACCTTTATTTAAACTCATTTGCATTTATTTACAAATGACCTTATACAATTATGTCTGTTGACTAAAGACAAGACTTTTCCAGCCATTTTAACTCGTAGTTTAACATTATACATTTGCGTAAAAAATTTTCTTGTCAAATTTAAGATGTCGTTCAAGTTCAACACCTAAATAAAAATATCAAATAATTTCCTTTTTTTTATAAGATCTGTTACAAAGGCATTTTCAAAACTTTATGTTATTGTTGCATTTATATTAAAGATAAAAATTAGTTTCCTCCATACTTTTCTGAAATCATTCTATGAAAATGCTTAAAATTTAAATATTTCATCTAAAATAATATAATTTTTATAGCTTAAAGGGGGAATTAAGTTTGATATTTTGAGCTTAAAATAGAGTACATGTTCCAAATCTTCCACATTTTTCATGAACTTTTATTTAATCAATACTTGAAAGAAATTAATTCCTGCTTATTTTAATGTCGTTCAAAAAATGGAGCACAAAGAAAAGAATTAAAAAAGAGAAAAATAAAGATTAAAACAAAAGTGTATTTCTTCCTGGATGAAAAATGTCTTAATGAAGGGGCTATAAACAAAGTAAAACGTTATTTATAATAAGGAATAGTTTATTTTTCTCAAACCTATTTTTGATATATTCTAAGTTTTATTTAAAAATTTAATGTCACCACATGAGACCAAATTTTTTAAAATAAGCCAGTTATAAATTTATAGCTTAATTAAATTGTTTCATTTTGAAAATTTTACCATTGAAGGAAAAAAAGGAAATTAAATTCTCCTATACAAATGAAAAATGAGAAAGAAAATTATATATTTCAAGTAACTTTGTAAATTGAAGAATACACTTAAAAAAATTAAATAAATTTAAAAATTAATATATTTAAAAAATATATTTAATATATTGTTGTTTGTATCTAAAATTCGTAAAGTAACAGCTATAAAGAGAGCATTTACTGATCATAGTAGTAATAAATATTTATAAATGTCTTCCATTTGTTTTACAGATAGATATTATAGGAATGAAAATTTGCAAAAATTACGTAAGGGTTGAATTCAGGGATTCTGTAATGAACATTTGCGTGAAAAAAACATGAATTGAGAAGTCTTTTAAATATGTTTCCTTACTTTCAGACGAATAATTAATGTATTTTTAGTGATTAATATGTTAGGAGTTAAGTGAATAGAACTCATGTTTTACTCTGTGTATTTTATGTACAAGTAAATTAATATTTTTTCTTTGAATTCCTTTTTCGGTTTATATACAGCATACATATGTTACCTTACAAACACATAATTGCTTACAAATTTAACAATTATAACAGATTCCAAGTTTAAATAGAATTACTGATATAATTAATGAACTGCTGATTACTCTACGGTAAAGAATATATTTTGTATATTTGCTGTAAAGTACGATATTATACAAGTTAGCTATGATGGATGTAAAGTCACTTAGAATTCTATGAAAAAATTATTGAGGTAATCGAAACAAAATCTATTTAAACTAAGTAAATATATAAATTTTATTTTCTTACTTAACTATTCTAATTATACCTTACTACAAATAGTGCAAGTAATTAAGTATAACTAATTATTTGGTTGTAAAATTAAATAATATGCATGTTAACTAGTATAGACGTCAAAACTTTTCGATTTCAATAACAAATTCTTTATTTGTGAAATTGAAATAAATCTTTTTAATGTAACTTATATATAGTAAATTATATACATTCACAGTTTGCCATTTAATGGGTTAGGAATTTTTCTTAATGCAGCTGATATGATGACGCAATTCCTCTTTTTACACGACTAGTTTTAAGCACTCAAGGTATGCTAACGTTACTTCCTAATTGAAGTTTTATAACCGACATGAAAATCCTTCGACATGACAAGTCTTATTTAAAGCTAACATTTGCGCTTGGAGGATGTTGCCTACAAAAGCTATTGGGGCCTTTAGTGATAAAATGATTGTGTGACTGAAATGGAAATAAAACCGACTATTTTCTGATAACGAGTAAAAAGTCATTTCCTGATAACGAGAATGACTTTTTCAACATTTAGCTTTTGCTAACTTTTATATCTTGCTGTTACTTATTTTATTGCTTATTTGCTTATTCTTTTTGTTGCTTTTATTGCTTGTTATTTGCTTAAATTGGTTTGCTGTGCCAACTTAAGAAAATCAAGAAGTGTCAAAAAAATTCAAACTCTCGTTTTAGTTTGATTTGTTGCCCCTTTATGGTATGTCGAAGAAAGATACCACTTGAAGAGCATTTAGAGCTACTGCCAGATTTTCATCAGATATGAGATATAATTCACTAAATTTTAAAGAAGTAATTCTAATGCTGATTTCCACTGACATAATTTTATTATTGAAATTTTCATTATGACAATAGGACAAATGAAAATACTTTTTATATTGTTGTAATTTGGATGTAAAGGGAAGGCTGCAAGCTACGGAGTGTCAGCTGAGAGTAATTCAAGATTACAAGGAGTATGATGATAAAAAAGCATACCAAATTATTTATCTAAAGGAAAAATTCGGAGCGCGTCTGAACTCCATTTATGTATGTTCATATTTTTTCACATCATATAATTAATTTATCATCATAAGAGCCATTCACCCTGTCCTGCGGTCAGAGTGTCTGACTGTGGATAGGCAGCTCCTGGGTTTGAATCCAACTTCGGGCATGGGTGTGCTTTCTCTCTCTATCAATCCTGTCTTTGTACTTTTCTTGTGTGAATGAGTTGTGAATGGTTGTTGACCCTATAAACGGGTACCTATGGCATGTGTGTGTACTGAAGAAGTCGAACTTCACACCAAATTACAGTACAGTTGGAAAAGCGGAGTAGCGTACCCCATATTACCAGCCTAGTTGGCGCAAAACAACAACATCATCATACAATACATTCATATTTAACATAAAAACTACATTTATATATTAATTTATTTAGTTCATTTTTTTAACGAAAGTAAAGTACTTATAACAATTTGTGTTAAATTTTAATGTTCCTTAAAATTCATATTTGGGTGTATCTTATTTAGGGAAGAAGGTAAAGTATAAAGTAATTCTCATTCTTTTGTAACTCAACAAATTGAAATACTATCGATTGCAATTATGATTTTAATATGTCTTTTAAAGAATTTATTTTTCTTCTTCATTCAGATTCTTAAGATTAAAACTCTAGGAACAATAAGTGTCTTTTAAAATAAAATGAGAGTCAAAAAAGATGAAAAACATATATCTTTTTTTCACCAAGTTGTTCAAGACAAAATACGTCCTAATAATTTAAAGATTTATCGTAAAAATCTTTCGTCGAATAAACTTCTCTGAAAATAAACTAGAAGTGAAATTTTGCGTCAATTAAAAAAATGAAACAAAAAATAATGGTGGAAGAAAATTGGCTTTAGTATTTTAATGATGGGGCTATGTATAAAATAAAATACTGAATGATATTTTCTCATTCCATCTATTTTTGTTATCGTAATGTTTTAACATATCGAAAATTAAATTATAACTTTATAAAAAAAAGGTAAATATTTTACTAAATATTGGTAAACTATATTTGATCAAGTACTTTCATCTAATTTATATGGTTGATATTAACTAGTGAAAAAATTTGTTTAACATATTTTGGCAATACTGTATTCATAATTTAATTTTTAAATATAAACATTTTTAATTTACTTATAAAATTCAGAATGTATCCAATGCAAATGTATAATCACAACTGATTAAATTATATTATTAAGATTCTATTTTTTCCTTCGAAAAAATTGTTAAGTGATACAATAAATAATTATTATTATATTTTGAAAACATATTTTAAAAATTTAATAATTAATTATATTTATAAAATTAAATGATTTCCAGAAAACGAGGAGAGCATAGCATGTAAAATTCAAAAAAATTCAATTCTTCTTTGAAAACTTATCTAAAATGATAAATATACTCTTGTGTGATTGTGTAATATTTATGTTTATTACAATTGCAGTGTGAACTGAACTTTTTACAATTAGTCCTTTCAGAGGAATACTTCCAAGGAAACAATTGATATTGCACAAAAACCAGTAAATCATAGGGATAACAATAACACCATTCATTGATGGTATATTCATCAATGATATTTTCTCAACTTATTATAAGTAATGCTAACCGTAGAGGTTCGTAAGGATTTTAACAATTGCAATTTTTTTTACTGAATAATAAATATGGGATTTTAAAGTTTTTTTTTAAGTTACGGTATCGTTATTTCTAAATTTTTACAAAGAATCATATGAGAGAATTCCTTCACATAAATGAGTTACATAATGGTTTTATAAGACAAATTAAATTTGAAGTTTTTAATGAACCTTGGTAGAGTTTCATTGGAAAATATTTGTCATTCAGTCTGTTTGATAAAACAGATTATCAGAGAGACTTCACTTACAAATTACACAAATTTTTCCAAACATTAGAAGAATAGAATAAATAATAATGAAGTAGATAGAATAAATTATAATAGGTATTCTAAATTTGGAAAAATGGTTTTTTCTCAATTTAATAAAAAGCATTACTTTGCTTTTTAAATTGAAACACATTTTATTTAGGTTTAAATGTGCATTTTAAAAGTTGTTTCGACGTTAAAATGCTGTATAAGTGTTAGGATATCTGGCTTATAGATTTTTTTACAGACAAAGAAGAAATGTTAAAAGATACAGGTACAATCCAATTTAATGTACGGAAAAGAAGAACGAAACTAAACCAAATTTAATAATTTTCTTTATAACCCCAGCAATTACATATAATTATCAGAATGTGATGTTATTTCAAATGATACATTTGTAGACATACGGAACGAATATTTGGCAAATTTAAATATAAAACATTTGTCAAAATTATATATGTAAAAAAGTAATAACTTCTTATTACGTTTAATAATTACTGCCAAAAAGACACCATGTACATATTTATGAGCCTCTGATTCATTGAGTAATTTTAGAAACATGATATTACTTCTGAAACTGCAAGTGAATAGATTACTTTCGTGAAATTTACTAAATGATTTCTTCTATTTCAACACTTTTCGTAGGTATTTTAAAAGCACATCATGAGGAGAATTAAAATATTAGCTAAATGTTCTTTTTAGAAACTGTCAAATAAAGTTTGCCTGTAATTCCTAAAGTCACTTAACTGTACATTAAACGTTTCACTTAAAATAATTTTATTTATTAATTTTATTATCTCAATATTATTTCTATATTTAGTAGGGAAATAATCCATCGCTTACATAAGATTGAATTTACTTTTAAAAATTTTTAATTTATAAATACATGTTACTGAAATCTTATTATCATTGAGGAATAAAATTGTTATGTTATGTTTAATATAATATATATATATATAAGTATATATATATATATATATAATATAATATAATATATATGTATATATATATATATATATATATATATATATATATATATATATATATATATATATATATATATATATATATATATATATATATATATATATATATATATATATATGATAGATAGATAGATAGATAGATAGATAGATAGATAGATAGATAGATAGATGGATAGATATAAATAGATAGATATTTTAACTATAAAAAGTGATTAATGCTTTTAATAAGAATAGTATATAATTAAAAATTTAAATGTTTTATTAAATTTTTTTAATAAAAAACTGTATTATATTATATGGAAGCTTTTTAAAATTGTTTCTGGAATGGTTAAACGTATCATTACAATTTGTACTAATAAAAACTAAAAACAAAATTTAATTTTTTAATTTGCTATAAGTTGTTTATATTTTTAAAACAATATTTATATATTGCCATATTTTTAATACATCACACTATGAAATTGATTAAATGAAATCATATTTTTGATAATAAAAATTTAATTATGAAATTTTAAATAATATTAATAACGAATCTCAATAATTTAATTACAAAATTTTAGGAGAAATTTAAATATACAAATAATTGATTTTAATATCATAAATTGTACACTTACAGTAGCTTTGAAAATAAGATATAAACTTTGAGCATATCTGTAATTTGAAAACTTCAGAAGTTTAAGAAATTTCAAATTGAAATGAATTTGTTAATTAATTTTAATATTAATTGAAAATTCCTTTGAAATCTTATTTTGACAAATATAATAAATGTAAATTAAAATGAATTAATCATGGATGCGAATATGTATAGTTTACACAAACAAAAACATAATTTGCAGAAATCTACAAACTAAATTTCTATCCAAATAAATTACTGAATTCTTGACAAATATTCAAAAACCAAAATATTGCTTTCATGTAAGAAATATTCCAGGTATAAAAATGTCATGAAATATTTTTAAACTAACTTGAAAGTGTTCTTAATTTCCAGATTTCAGTAGTTTTATTAAACTTTAAGTTTTATTTCAAAAAAATATATGTCGTTCAAGAAAAAAATAAAAATTTAACAATTAACATCATCTATTAATTGTGAATAGTATTTATGTTGTTTTCAAGAATGAGTTCTGACTTTTTACAAAAATGATTTTTGATCTTGTAACATATACGACAGATTATACTGAAGTTAAAACTTATAATTTAAATAGTTTTTACTGGCTTGTACAAATATTTAAACTTGATTCATCTGACGAATTAAAATATTATAACGCATAACATGCAGTTTATCTTAATTCATTTCTATGAGATCAAAACAAATAAAGTTTTGAGTTTAAAAATTTATTCTTCATATGAGCTCCTTTTTACAAACAAAAAGTTCCATTTACCTATTTTTCATTAAATTATTAAATGGAATGTGCTTCGCAAACTTATATGGGTTTATCGAAAATTCTTCATCAAGGTTTGAAAGATGTTCTCGTACTTAACTAAATAATGTGGAAATGTAAAAAAAGTAAAATGTTTCTAAAATAAAAAAAAGATATTGGAAAGGTAATAAATAACGGGTGCAGAAAAATCGGCTTACTCGCTTTCAATATGGGGGACATGTATAAAATAAAATGTTTTCTTGCATTATTTTCAATTCAATTTATTACGATGAATTCAGTTAATTATTTCAAGATGTTACATACAATTTAATTTACATTCCAATTTTTTCAGTGCCATAATTTTAAAATTTAGAAATTCAATGATAAACGTAAATTACGCATTTGATTACATTACTCAGGTATCTATTAGACATAACTAGCTTTGATGGAATGAATTTCGTTAAAAAAATTGGGTCATATTTAGTTCAAAACAAGATTATTCGATCAATACAAAAATCTTAATCTCAAATAACTGTGGAAATACATATAAATATGCCTTCAACTTTTAAATTGTACAAAAAATAATTGTAAGAATTTAGCTACATATAAAATTATTAACTTAATAAATAGAGTCATTTTTAATGTGTTAATAAGTTTAAAAAATATTTTAAATAAACTAAATTTATATTTCTTTTATGAAAGTATTTTTGAGTTAACTCATGATTTATCCCCAAAATATTCAAATCCGTGTACGTGTTTTATAGAAAAACAAATCATTCACACTTATTTTATATTAAAAATAGAAATAATTACTTAAAAAATAATCAATAGCATCAATGTTAACTAATATATTTTACTTAAAAATCTAGGAATTAATTGGCTTGAAATATACCAAATTTTACAATCAAATATAAATTAGAATCTAGAAAAAATTTTAATTAAAGTTATTGAGTGTTAAAATTATGAAAAAAAGAATTATATTCCTGCAAAATTCATGAAAATTGCTTGGGTGAATTTTGTAATATTATTTGTTTGGTAATAGAGGTAACTTTATTTTTAGACATGAAAAGAAAGTGTTCTCATAGGAACTGGAATCTACTTTTAATGGATTTGCGTAAAATAAATAAAAAATTTTACCTTAAATATTGCAAAGTATATTACATTATTTAACTCTTCAAGATGCCAAATATAAGCCTTTAGTTAACGTGTAAAATAAAATACTTCTAAACTGAAACTGAAGAAGGACTAATTTATTTAATGTAATACTAATCTACAATACTATATATCTCTTTTAGTATTATTTTGAATGTTATTTAAAATTCCTACCCAAAAGTCTAGAACCACATCATGTTATCAAAATAATTTTATAAATTAATTTTCTGCAAAATATATTCTGTAATTTAATTGTTTTTCATTAATTTTAGAATATGTTTAATTACTTTTTTTTCTTAAATGTCTTAATTTATTTATTCTTGTGATGTAATGACTATTTTCTTTTACTTTTTTAATACAATACAATTCACTATTTGAATGCACTTAAGACAGTATATGATGAATGCATCATAATTTATTGCACTATGTACATTAGTAGAATAAAAATATATCAAAAAATTATTATCATTTATGATAGCACAAATATTATCTAAGATAACTATGATAATTACTGTGTTTGTTTCATCTTGAAGAGACATGGAATATAATTCTGCATATAATTCATCTGAAAAAATTACAGCACAACTTCAACATTTATTTTCAAATAAATGCTAAAATTCATTGGATTGTTTATATATTTACACTTTAAAATCACTATACGATATTGTTTTTTCACATTATATCAGCTTTGCATTATGATGAAAATCTTTATACTTAAAAGTTACTTTTAATTGATCCAAATCATTGTGTTTTACGATACAATTATACATTTAAAATTTTCTGTTAACATTTTTATATATTTTTTCTTCAGTCCGAATCTTAAAAATTTAAATGCTATCCTTTCATTAAGATTAGCAATTTTGTGAACTTATAATTAAAATTACTGCAAATTTAATTTTACAATTTCATATTATTCATAAACAATGTACAAATCATCATGACTCATTAAAATAAACTTAACTGTATATAATATAATATAATATATGTATATATATACATATATATATACAAATATATACCTAGTAAAAATTTGTAGGAAATATTTGTTTTGACTTGTAATACTATATTACTTGACAGTAAACTAAATAAGTATCTAATATTACATTTATTAAAACTCTAAACAAAACACGAAATGTCAAATCTGGAACTTAGAATTCTGAAAATTATAAATTTCGTATATATCATTATTACAATTTAATCCAAAACATGGCAATTGTTTTACCTAAGAAAAAATAAAATTTTCTTAAAAAAAAGACTGAATTTTCGTCAATTTATTTTAATAGTTTAAGATATTTACAATTAAATATTGGTATCGGAAATTTAAAATATCTACGCTTGAGAAACATTGTAATCAATTCACCAAAATATGTTGAAATAAATAAATGAGATATATTGCTATAAGCAACGTTCCAGTGCTTATAGCATTTTCTAGTTTCATAAAGCTATTTTTGGCAATAAGAAATTAAAATAGATTTTATTAATTTTGAACAACAATGTTATTTTTAATTTTAAACTCTACTAAAATTTTTATTTTTAAAATCTTTTGAAAATAATTTTTAAAGTTAATCTAAAATTATTCTGTTTATATGATAAATAAAAAATGCTAACGTAGAATGCTAATGTTTATACTTAGCAAAATTACTTTCAAGAAAAAATTTATTCATAAATTATTCCTATTTTGTAGATAAATCTAATAATTAGAAATTTAATTGTGCAGACAAAATGTTGCGTTAAGTATACTCTAGAATTAATGTGCTAAATGTAATCTACAATTATATTTTAATATGATATGAGAAAATATTAATAAAGTAAAGTTAAAGAACTTCTATATATATTAAATTTTCAATACAACTGAAAATTTCCCCTAATATCCTTGATTTGGAACCATTGTTCTAAAAATTGTAAGAATTGTAACAAATGTGAGAAAATATAAATTTTGCTCTGTTGAAAGTTACGATTATGGTTAAAAAGCAAATATCTTCCTTTTCCAAATGCAATAAATCATTTTAGGTCATATTATAATAGTTTGATGCTGTTAAAGTTTCGAAAATTTAAATTAAGGAAAATACCATTAATCTAATGAGACACAATCATTAAAAGAAACATTTACACATTGCGTTAAAAATTTACGAATTAATTCGTAAATCAAATTGAAATTAAGTAAAATTTATTTCATATATTTAACGTTGATAAAAGAAATTTATATGTATTGTTTTATTTTTGCTTGTAAACATTTGGGTATATAATATCCATCACTAACAAATACGAATTAAGGCATTGAATTGAATAATCATTCTAATCAACTGTATCTCCTCTATTTCCGAATACTGAAATTAATATTGGAAATCTTAATTTTATCTCGAAATTATTACTCATAAATCTATTACATCACTTCAAAAAATTAATATTTGATTCTAAAAATATAATTTTTTATCATTACTTGATTTTTTCGTAACAATTATAGCAAAGTACCATATATTTTAGAAATCTCTAATGAATATTCTGCTCATTTAAGTTTTATAAGCTGTAAAATTGTATACCATAAAGGTAGATTTCATTTTTCATGTACTTTACTTAACTATTCCGTAGACACTTAAATTCATACTTTCAAACCTTAATTTTTCTTATTGTTTCAATTTTAATCCGAAGTAATGAAGAATAGAATTTTATTTATTTTATGTATTGATCTCTCACAGCTCATTTTATTTCAATATTAAAATGTTATTCACTGTCAAAGCATCTCATTTATTTTCTAGGAAAATAGTTTTTTAATTAAACAATCAATAATTTATAAAATCAAATGTATGTATTTAACACAATAAAAACGTTTATCTTAATATCATGAAAATCCATAATTAAATGTTGTTTGGTTGATCATATTAACCAATGCAGAGACAAATTCTTGCTGATATTCAAAAAGTATATGACTTGAAATTTCAGCTCATGAATTTGCATTAAAAATTCAAGATAAATTTGTACATAACAATTTGTTCTAAAATAACTTGATTATAAAATTTAAGTTTGAGTTAATGAAAATGAATCCAATTTTGTGTGTAAATTAATTTATTAAAGGGATGGATTTTTGACAGTAAAATAAGTTATTCTTATTTTCACTATGGCTACAAACTCTTACGTTTGGAAAAAAATGTTTCTCAAAAAATAATACATGAATAAATAAATAAATAAATGATAAAAATTAGGAAATGCAATGTTTATTTTTATTCACACCATTTTCCAATGCTTGGAGCAACATCTTGCTGACATATTAATAGTCTATTCCCAAATTGTGAAATTTATGGCAATCATGAAAGAAATCTCAAAAACAAAAAGGGAGAAATGACACTACAAATAATCAAGCATAATGGGAACCGGAACACGTTTACTCAATCGAAGAAAAAGAACTCTGAAGAATTACCGAAGCCTTTATTTCTTCTTGTCTTGGCATTTATGGATTTTAGACTGTCTGGAGACTTTGTTGGCGATTGTTAAACGTTATCAAGCAAAACAAGAGTACCTCAAATTTTCTTTGCTATCTCTATAATTAAATATTTATTCAGTGTGTTTCAAATACTTTTGCAATTTTGTATCAAAATGATGAGCTCTATTCATTAGAGATGCTCGATTTAAAGAGGTAATATAATTTCAAAAGATTCCCAATGGTTCGGTTAAATTGAAGTAAAATGTTCTGAGAAAGTTTACGGATTATGAAATTTTAAATTAAATCTTGCAACCGAAATTTAAATGAAATATTTTAATGCATGCTAAATAGATAGATGTGTGTCCGTTCACTTAGCATCAAAATAAAGAGAAATATAACAGCTGAAATATATAAGAAATGCAAATACTCCAGAAACAATAAATATGAAAAGCACCAAAATATTTTTCTATGCAAAAGATAATTATTATCAATAAAAAAATATGCAGTCATATAAAATAAAAAAAAATTAGTTAGTTATAAAATTTGATAAGAATACTTGTGCAAAGAAACATTAGTTATTTTACCATCAATTTGTAACATGCATTATTTCAATTATAATTCAGAAAATAATATACAGTGGAATCAAAAATCCATGACAGTTAATTCATAAAAACTTTATACCTTAAAAAATATTTTATATTCATTAGAATCGAACTTGTGGCTTATTCCGTAATAACAGCAATTTTTTCCCTCGTGGTGTCATCATTAGGGTAACTCAACAATGATGGTATGATGCTTACTAAATTCAAATGAAGTGTTCGCTGATATCATTACTTTCGCTTGCTTTTCATACATCATTCTATGAATTTTTACAAAATGCAATTGTTAAACAAACTTTCACAATATAATCTTATATTTTTGAGATAGTAAATATTTATAAAAATAATATATCATTCATATTAATGTTTATTCTTATCATTTCTATGGTTATATTCATCACATAACTGTACTGTAATCTCAGGCATTTATCTTTGCTCACGAAATCATCATTTGCTGGTGAGTAAGTAAATTTTAAATAAAATTTGATGCAGGAACTTTTAAAAATATGAGGATAACACTAAATGATAACACAAATTTTTATTAGTATTATTCTAGGAATGTGTCTGATGATTCATTTATCTATTTGAAAAATAAATTAGTATCACACTGGTTCATTTATAACAAAATTAATGCGTAAAATCAGATGTAAAAACGTTTTTAAATATTTTTTGATAAAACAAAATAATTCTCTTAAATCACTTTGAATTTCTTCGATGAAACTTGCATTACCCTATCATCTCATATTAATATATTAATTTTATATATGTTGTGGAAATAATGCTTAAAACATTAATTACAATCGAATGGAATGTTTCAAAATTTCAGATATAACAAAACATTATCTATGATATTAAGTTACTTATTAAGTCTATGATATTATGATATTAAGTCTAATGTATAACGATTAAAATGCGTTTATATCAATAAATTAAGATAAAAATCTACGTATAAATAATATTAAGTAAGGTCATATAATTTATGAACACGTTTATTACTTATATAAAATTTAAACATGTGTAATAAAAAATTAAGCATTTTTTTCAAAATTAAAAAAACATAAATATTGCTTGGTAATAACATTTAATTACAAGATCAAAATTTTGTACTTCAAAACTTATTTAACAAATATTAAGAATATATTTTCAAAATACAACTGAATTTCTAAATATTAGGTTTTGTGGAAAATTAAATAAATTTCATTTAGTTATTGAGTTTATATTAAATTTAAGACCGCAGAATTTTACATGAAACTTGATATTGAGTTTATTACAGCCTCATTGACACTTACATATTATCCTGACGACATTTGTTGCCATAAAAATATGTCGTTTAATTTTGTAAATTTCATAACTTTTTTTCCTACAAAATGGGAAGAAAAAGCAGTTTACTTAGATCATCATTGTAACAGGTAGGTAAAAACTCAATTTGTAATCTATATGCTATCAAATCAAATTATTAAATATGGTCGACGGGATAATACAAAAGTATCTATGATTTTTATAAATTCGATTGCATTATAATTGAAAATTTGATATATGGTATTTTGACTGATTTTAATTAATTGAAAAACAGGAAAAAAGTAAAAATAAATGTCTTTAAAATACATATTAGTAAAACAATATATTAAGAACTTATTAATATCTAATTAGAAATAAATTGAAATATTATGTGATACAAAAATAATATATATATATATATATATATATATATATATATATATATATATATATATATATATATATATATATATATATATATATATATATATATATATATATATATATATATATATACTGTAAAAACATATCTAAAAAGATTAAATATTGTAATGCGGATTACTTCTGTAAGAAAAACTTTAGGCATTCAAGATTAAATTCTTTATTGTCATATTGAATAAACGTTTAAAACAAAATTGTTTACAATCTTAAAAATGCAATGACAAACGAGTTTCTTTTTATAAAAATGTTTTTGATAACAATTTTTCCTTTAGAAGACAGTGCTAAAAAAAGGAAAAAAAATTCTCAAAGGAAAAGTAGGCTTATTTTTTCGCTTTTCTAATGCATCTATTAATTATATTCAAAAAATATTTTTTTAATATTCTTAAATAAAAGGATTACTAATATTTCTCTAAATATTCCTTAGATATATTACACTAATCTCCATATAAAATAATTTTTTCTCATTCTCTTTGGGGAAATATTCATGAATATGAAAATAAGAATAAAATATAAAATTCTCAAAATATGAATAAAATAGGAATTAAAATAATTAAGAATGCACGTTCTCTTCTTATATTTCTGATATATTATAACGATAGAAATTAAAAAAAAACTAATATCATACGTAGAAAACTAATCATAATAAATAGTAAGCAAGGATTAATAAGAGAAGCGAAATTTTTAACAAGCAATATTTTATATTACTTACAAAATGCTTTTTAAAAATATATTTCACAATTGAAATTTAGAATAAGAATTGCTTATCTTATTTCACCAAATTTATTTAATAAAACAGTAAAAGTTTTTTATCATTATTCCAGTTTGTTTCATAAAAAATTATAAAACAGTAATTGCAAACATTAAAGTTCTTAAAAAATTTCCTAATATTTATATATAATACACATACGTGTAAAAACTGCTATATATTTCCAATGAAATGCTCTTTTTTGCACTTGCTGGATATATATTTGAAGATTATATAAATCATAAAAATATTGAATAGTAAAAAAATTTACAAACATTTTTTAAAATTTGTTTTCTTTTATTTATTTTGAATCATATTGTTATATTTACTTTAATTTAATATCACATACATAGTATATCCTTTTTGAAAAAAAAAAGAAAGGAAATGAAAGCAACGTAATTTATAGGGAAAACATTTAATTTAATTACTATTTATATTTATCAGATAAAACTTTTTGTTTATTCAAGTAAAAACGATCATCTGTTTGAAAAATAAATTACACATTTTAAAGAATATTGAAATGTTGTTAATGATTCCATAATCAAGATTCTTACTTAAGCGAATTAATAAGCCCTCAATGTTTTATAATTTTTCTCTTTTTATTTTATTTAAATTATTATTGTTATTGTTTAGTTTAAAAATAAAGGAATCAAAATTATAAAAATTATTTTAATAATTGTGATTCTGAGTCACGGATTTATTTAAAAAATTTAAAGTTAATCAATTTAAAATTATTCTAAAAATTTAGGACAATAAAACTCTTTTAAAGATTTCGTACTTATAGATTAAATTAAATACGGATTTTTTTTATTTTTTACGTTTTTCAAAATTTTGTTGATTTTATAATTGTCGTAAAATAGCGTAAAAGTGTATAAAATTTATTTTTGGGATATTTTATTAATTTTAATGCTCTCAATCTTTACGCGATTAATCTTATTATTTGTATCTCTCTTCCGGTCTCTTTTTTTTTTCTTTTTTACTTTCATAAATATTTTCGTACAAAAATTTAATAAAGAGTTTAGATTATGTTGTAAATCTATAAATTTTCATCCTTTTGTCTGTTTCCTTACTCCATTTCGCTTTTACTATATTCATTTGAAAAGGATTCGTGAATTAAGCGAAACATGTTAGCAAGTTTTAAGTTAGTTACTATTTTGAAAATTCTCTGGATGATAAATGTTTAAGGCTAAAGTAAGCTATGACACTTTACATTATCTGGGATTTGCTTACATTTTTCAATTTATTTTGATATTAAATAACTAATGAAATAATCTTCTTTTTTTAATCCTTGAAATCTAAACTTTTCTTACAAATTACATTGTTCATTTAGACATATTTGTAAAAAAAAAAATTATGGTTTGTTTATAAATGAAAGGAGAGTTAAAATTCTGTTACATAACGTAAGTATGATGGCAATCATACAATTAAACATGATAAATCATAAAAGGTTAATAATATAATGCAATTAAAAAAATTAATAAAAATGATGAGCACATTGATTTTGAGGCTTAAATTTGGAAACGTTTAAGTAAACTGCTATGGAGATAGTAAAATATTTATATATTCATTCTGTTTAGTTTCTCACCACAAAACGGCATCTTACAGTTATTAATTAAATAAAAATATACTTTTATATTCAATATTTACCCACATGTTATTTATCTTGCAATGTATCTCACATGCTATTCAGCTCGCAAGGAACACAGAATTTTAATTATTATGTAGAATTAACTAAAGAAAATTAAAGTAGAATTTTCACTCATTTACATATTATGTAAATTAGGCAATTTTAATTTCTAAATTACAATTATTATTTCTCAAAAAAAGAAAACATTTCCTGTAATTTATTAATTATTTAAAAACCGCTTAAATAAAAGACCTGAATGAATTAATCACAAGTGAGTTTCTTATAAAATAATGTAAGCGACTTTCTTTTAGAAAAAAGTGAAACACTGTTGCTCGAGTACATTCTTATTCAAACAAACCATTTTTTTCAAATTTAGACATTAATTTGTTTATATTTTGTCATTTATTAATTAGAGGAATGAAATGTGTATAGTTATGATTGTATTATAGCTATTTTAATATGTTTATTTATTTATCACTATTTTAAGAAAAAATAAATGCATTAATATTTTTAATGCTTTAAATAAATTTACACTGGGATTAATTGATTTATAAATATATATTTAAGAAAAAAGTTCACAAGTATAACTAATACATTTTTATTTTAATAAGCCTATCATTTGACTTAGGATCACTTTACTACTGTATCCATTTGGGTGTCTTCTGCAGAATACGCATCTCTATTTTATAAATTGACTTATGAGTAGTCAATCTACAGTTTCTTTTTCTTTAATTTATTTTGACCATCAAATTGTATTGTCAATAATGCTTTTAATTCTAGAAAAAATATTTATGCAAATTATTAAATAACTAAATAAATTGATATTAAAAAAACATATGTAAAGTTCAGAAACACATATACTTTGGTATTTATTTTCTTAGATATCTTTCGTTATTTTAATTATTTAATTCATCACTAAATATAAGCAATTATCTTAAATTTGGAAATAAAATATTTCGTAAAAGCAAAAGAAATATATTATTGTATTCTATTGAACTTGAATTTAACTTATGCGATTTCATAAAGTTTGAAAATTTTGACATGGTATCTTAATCGTGATAGCTGTATAATTTTAATTTAATTTTAAATTTTAAAAATATTAATTAAACTTAATATAATACTTTATAAATATTTTGAATTTATAATTAAAATTTTCAAAATATATTAGAATTATCATAAAAAAATATATATATGTTTAAATATATTAACACAAACATTTTGGAATGTACATACAGGATTGCATTTCATTTTAAAAGCAAACAATGAAAAGATAATAATTCAAAATGAACAATTTTCGTTTCTATTGACGTTTCAACATGTAATGATTTGTTAACTAGTTTCAAAATGTAGTAATTAATTGTATCAAATAAGAAATAGTAGTTTCCAGTAACTAAGAATTTGTAAAAAAGTAAATTATTAAAAATAAAATTATACGTGTAATAAAATGAATATTTAAGGATTGAAAATATTATTTAACAACGTGAAATTAAATAAAAGTTATTTTCATTCTGATTGGAATAAAAGTTAACTGTATGCATACTACAGTTAACTTTTATTCAAATTTAAGAAATTTATTATGTATCCAGTTATATATAATACATTTAAATTTAATATGTATAACTGTATACATATTAAATTTAAATGTTAAACATTAATGGCATTAATTAAACAACATTTGTTACAAACAAGTTCAAATTTATATCATATTAATACCTTTGTATATGTAATAGAAGCTTCAAATTATTGAAACTTGAATCATTAAGTAATAGAAGTCCTTTCAAAGTTTATGTCTTTATCAATTTTATTGTTTGTTTATTTATTTTTTCTTTTATCACACTCAATGATACCTTTTTGCACTCCGTTGAGTATTTATAAAGGTCATTATTCAAATTGTGCCAGTTTCTTTCCAAAGCTTAAATTGAAACATCCTAATAATTTGCAATTAACTTTTTCAGCTTATTTTCATTGTTTCTGGAAATTCTTACTTATTTTAATAATTAAATATAATGAACAATGTACTACAAAGATATGAAGCTCTAAATAAATATTTACAGATATTGATCACGTATTTGAATAATACCAAGCAAGCATAGAATTTATTAGAGCTTTTACATGATGTATTTGTACGTTTCTTATATTTCACAATAAGAGATAAATAATTTAAGAAAATAAAATGAATGATTTACTTCAAAAATATTTTCCTTATTTAATATTAAGTCTGTATTTTAATTGGAAACAGATATATTAGGTACAACTATAATTGTAATTCCTTGTTGAAAAAAGAATCATGTTTAACAATGAATATTTTAATTACTGAACATTTCATTTCAATTTCCTTTTTTCTAAGTAAACAAATTTGACAAAGTAATCTCAAATGTTCGCTACTGTATGTATTTATTTAATAAATATGTTTTATTAGAAATAAGAATTTTATGGCATCTAAATAGAAAGCTCATATTATTAAAATAATGTTGAATTTTATCAATTTTCTTCAAAAGAATTATTTTTAATGAACTTTTAAAATCTGATGTAAGGAAAAATAACTATGAATATGATTAAAACACATGACAGTAGTAATTTAAAAATGCAGAGTGAAACCTTACGAAGTAGTTTTAATGTAAAATATTATAATTAAAACAAAAATTTATATTTTGATATAAACTTTTTAGTATTAACAGAGTAAGTCTTCTGCCAATTAAATTTATATTAACAAAAAAAGTCATAAAATAAATATATATTTAATACATCATTGCTACTTTTCTAGAAGGCAAATTTCGAAATAAGCAACAGTGTACAAAATCAAGTGATTAGAATCGGAATGAATTATTTGCTTTATCTTATATAAATTAGAGAAAACCTTTTTATCGAAAAATTATAATCCGTTTTAATGAGCAAATATTTACTTCAAAACAAAAGAAGAATGAAATTTGTTTCATATTGCATTCATTAGTGATGATGTTCAACTATCTGATACAATTTTTTCTATAAAATGTAGAATAATTTATATTTATATTTTATTTACACCAAGATATTAGTTTTTTTGGAAATAAATAGTTCATAAAAGTTCATTTCAAAAAGGAAGTAAAGACTTCATAAATTGTAACTGCGAAATATTATTTTATCTTTTTAAATTAAGTTATAGATAGAAAAATTTGTAAAGGATGGAATTAAAACGTCAAATATCTTTTTAATTAAAATGTGTTATCTGAGAACTCAAATTTATAAATAAAAATTCATATTAAATTATAGATTTTGCAAGTTAAAATTTCCAAAGTAATAAATAATCAAATTTTAATAATAACAGTTGTAATTTGAAAGTGTTGTATTAAGCTATTTTTCAATGATGGTATATATTCTTAACTGAATACATTCAAACTTAATGTATATATTCGTATATACTCACACAAATAAATATATATTTCTCTCTCTTATAATTTCATCATTAGGAAATTTCTGATTTTATAATATATTATCCTCAGAATAATTTACAATTAATTCATAAATCATTTAAATGAAATTTTAAATTATTTTTTATTAAATTTCAATTGAATGAAAGGAGACTTCAAATAAAAAGCATCATAACAGTATACTTTTTGAAATGCATGTTTAATAAATTATTTGTATTTACATTCTAATATTTATGTAAATATATTTTAGACAAACCTGAGTTTAAAAAAAGTGTAAAAACTATTTAAATATTTAGAAAAAAGTTATAACAATACTAAATATTCTATGGTTATACTTTTATGATGATTTCAAATCAGATATTAATGATTAAAAAAATAACTTATAAATTCCAATTATTGAATATTTTGTAATTAATTTTTATTTATTAAAGTAGATGTACAAAAAATAAATGAATATATAGAATTTGTATTCAGATTCTATACTTTAGAAACAACGTAAATTAGTATTTTTAAACGTAAAATATCTTAAATTATTCACTTTCTTAAAATTCACAGCAAAATTTCTATAGCTCATCTCATACCAGACACAGTTTCATGAATCACAGTATAGTAAACAAGAAAATACTATTCAATTTTATTTAGAAATAAAGTATTTACGTGCCTATAACTAGTAAGTAAAATATTTTTCTAATGTAGAACTGAATGATTTTTTATTAATTCTAATATTAAGGTATTATATAATGCAAAATGTAACATGCAAACAAATAATATCTGTAAAACGATTAAAGCTAATATTTTAGTAATGACAAATAATGTTGGAAATGTTAATTCTGTTTCCATATTGTATATTAAAATTAATTAAATGCTGATTATATCAGTGAAAATAACAAAATTTAGGAGAGTGTTAATTAATGCACAGATAGTTGTAAACTTTTATCTTTACATTTAATTCGATTATATAAGAAATATTAACAAAAAACTCCAAAAGTTCAATAAATATCTTTAAGTAAGCAAAGCACAATCTTATTTCTTAAGCAATCAGCAACTGTTTTGATTTAAATTATTTTTGAAAACAAATTTTGCTAATCTAGCTTTGAACTCAAAACTTTTATGGTGCAAATTTTTCCTATTAATAATATAAATAAAAAGGTAGTATAAAGAAACGTTACCCATTTACATTTACGATAAATGAATTATTTCATTAGAATTTATAATTTTATAAGTAGTGTAAGCAATTTTATAAGTAGAATTTGTTTAAAAATAAACCAATAATAACTTTATATATACATATATACATATATATATATATATATATATATATATATATATATATATATATATATATATATATATATATATATATATATATATATATATATATATATATATATATATATATATATATATATATATATATATATATATATATATATATATATATATATATATATATATATATATATATATATATATATATATATATATATATACATTTGAAAAATTTTTAATGTATCAAAAATATATTTCTCAATAAATTTATTTCAAATTACAAATTTTTCCATTTCGTGTGATTTTTATCATCTTCAATTTTTTAAAGCAACAACATATTTGTATCATAAATTCACTTCTGTATATATTTGGCAATTCTGAAAAATTTATACAAGGATTTACACAATAGTTTAAAAAACATATATAATTTATGAAATCGAAGAAATAATCTTGTTTATTTTTTGAAGTGCTCATCTTGACATTTATAGTTTAGATGCATTGATAGTTTTTAATTTTTTGCTAAAAATTAATGATTGAATGAGTGAAATAAAATTTATTAGTAACTGTTTATTCGAAATCGCAATTAAATAATTTCATCAATCAAAGTTACATAGCAAACAAGTTGATCAATCTTATTTCTATTGAAATGCAATCCATATTTAGCTTGAGTTTCTTTAATAATGTTTCAGTGAGATTTGAAAATTTTAAGAGTAAATTAGATGGATTTTTTGTCTTAGAAGTAATTGTCATTATTTTATACTTTATCAAAATAAAATATGATAAACACAGCGTTTGCTTAGAAGCAGCAATCCTTTAAGATATAGTTGAACAATTTAGGGTTCCAATTGATTTGAAATCCATTCAAATAAAATCTGTTATTTCTGTATTTTTGTCTCGTCATATTTTATTAATTCCAAGCGAAATAAATACTGGAGAATGGAACATCTGAAAATTTATAAATTTAAAATATTTTGTGAAAATATATTTTTTATCGAGCATAAAATTTTAAAATGTAAATATATATACATTTTTATGAACAAAAAATTAAAAGAAAATTTGTTGAAAGACAATTAAAGCTTTATATAAATTATATGAAATATTTGAAATCAGTAAAATCATATTTTATTAACAACTCCTATATACATATATACATAATCTTATATATATATATATATATATATATATATATATATATATATATATATATATATATATATATATATACGATTTATGTTAAGTTGACATTGTCATACATCGTATAATATTTATATATGTTCACTTATTTCCCCAATTATTATTATAATATTCATATTTATTCTTAAATTATGGTCTTAATTTATTTAAAAATACATGTTATGATAAATATAAAAAATATATATTTTGTTCCAATTTATTAAATAAAATTGTTTATTATGTTCCCAGTTATATAAAATTAACATTACTGAGCATTAAACGAATTTAAATGCAATTTCTTTCATTAAAATGTATGAAAGTTTAGCATTTCTGTATTTTTGTTTTAATATATATTCAAGTTTAATTATAATTAAATTAAAGTTTTCATAAATATTAGCTTAAATTTTAAGCTGCATATTAAAATTGTTTGTATGTATATGAATATCTCTTTCATCAACTTTTCATCATCAATTCAAAAAATTATATTCATCAATATATTATGATAAAAAAACTGTATATTTTCATCAAATTATATTGCTTTGGAAAACTAGCTTTAACCATACACATGCTTAAAATTGTTTAAAAGTACAAATATTTTATTTTAAGACATTAAATGTAATTTTTGATAGCAAATTACAAAGAATGCAAAAATGTTTCTTTATTTAAATAAACTAAAAAAATAATAAATAATTTTCAAACATGTTTTCCTGAAAATTTTCTATCAATGTGCAAGAAATTTTTCTACATATTTAGTAGCATAATCTCTACGTTTTAATTTAAGTTTTTGCTTTATAAGTAATGATTTAATTAAAAAATGCTAATAATTTCTTTGCTATCCATATAAGAATGTAAAAAATGAGAAACACTTTCCCTTTTCTTAAATTTGTGCAAGTTAGTCCACCATCTTTTTTATAATTCATACCTTTCATTTACAATTATTGTGAACATCTAATAAATATTCATTAATTTTTCATTTCATTGAAAAATATATGATGTTTATGATAATGTAATAAAATTAAATATTTCTGACACATTTTAAAACTCTATCAAATATGAATGTCTTCAAAAATATTAAGAGAATTGAATTTCTCTAATAAATGTATAAAGATGTTTTTTTAAGTAAACTGAATTATTTTAATACAGACTGAGGCATATTGTAATTTTCACACAAATTTTGTATTATTCTTAATTTTAATAGCATTAAATTATTTTTATCGTTAATGTAAATAAAATTTAAAAGATGGTTTCGAAAAAATATTTTTTAAGTTTTTACTATTTAAGTTACAAAATATAGAACTTTTAAAATGTCTGATTAGTTATCACTTAATTTAATTTTCATTATTGAAATTTAAACAATATAATACTCAGTGATTTTTTTTAATTTTTGCTATTATTAATTATAGCATAGAATTATTTGTAATAAGATAAATGTTAAATATTTATGAGCTATCCTTACATAAATATTCAAGGATAAATATGTCATATTTCATGAACAAGTTGTTCTATTCTAAATCATATTTACTTTAAATACATTCATTTGCGAACTGTTGATTTAATTAATGTCATATAATTCTAAATAAAATGTTTATAAATACATTTCATTAATATATTGATGCAGAAATCATAATTTGAATACATTAAATGAATATTATTGAATAATTGAATTTTTAATATTTAATAATGATTATTTAATTATGAATTTTAATATTTTTAATATTTAATAATGAATATTAATGATTATGAAGAATGCCTCAATACTCCCGTTGTTTACGAATTAAGCAGAATATAGAATAATTAACTGGGTATTATTAATAGTTTTAATCTTGTACTTAGGAAAATATATCTTTTCAAATCATTTAAATGATTATTGAATATCTATAAATCTTATGGCTAAAGAAGCGAAAATATTGTAATGATTAATAATGTTTACATAGCTTTAGTGGTGCTAGTTTCTAACTTATTGTAGCTTATTTGGGTTAATGAATAATGATCAATTCATTTACGCAATTTTGAAGTGCACATTCATTTCTATTTTACCGACTTTTAGTTTAATGAATTTCTGTGTGAAGTTCCCATTTAATAAAATAGGATAAGAAATAATGAACTTTATTAATTATTTCTATAATTCTCTATATTAATCTCATTTTCATTGCTATAAATTTTAATAATAAAACAAGATTAAAAAAGAAGCACATCTCTATTTTTCAACTAGCTAAACTATTATATCAAATACATGATGCTTCAATAAGTAAATATGAATATCTTCACATAATCTAATAATACAGTATATATATTTCAAATCATTTGTCTAAATTAATTTTTTTTATTTGGCTAATAATTCTCTGTTTAATTTCATAACGGTGGTAAATAAAAACATACACAATTTTTCAGTTACACTATTGTGCTTTTCAATTTCTTAAGACTTATAATAAAATTGCCTACATCAAACTTAAATACTGAATAATAGTTTAGTCGCTTACTACAATTAAATATTTTCAAAAATAATAAAATTTAGTTCCTAATTAATTGTCTTCATACAAATAACTGCACTTGAAGCAAATAAATGACTCTCAGAATATAATGTACTATATTTTGAATCGATATTATTTTATTAAGGCAACTTGCTTTTATATGTTCCTGAAATAATAATATTAATTTTCTTTAATTATTTTCATATATACTTTAAGTTTTGACTTACTTATTTTCTGACATTAAAATCCAAATTTAAAATATTCAACCAATAGTATTTTCTCTATATCATTTTAGCATACAATGGTTATTTTAAAGCTAGTTGTGTAATTAATGATGAGAATTAATTTAGAAGATTTAGGAAATGAAGCAGCATTTTTAAAATAGTATCTAACTTAAATGAACTTAATGTTTTTGTTAATATGTATATAGTTATTTATATCAAATAAAAAACTTGCAGGGATAATTTCTAACAAGTAATATTAAATGCTTTCAAAATAATTTTTTACCTAATAAGTAAAATAGCATTATCCTTGACTCAAAGGTAACCCTTCGATAGCCTCTTTCAACAAATAAAAATTTTATTTTAAAGTTTAATGGTAATGTTTTCCAATCCTTTTGGTCAATTTTAAAATGATTGTTAGATTTAATTAAGAAATCGACAGACTTTAAATATATAAAAATAGGAAAATCCCAAGTCATGAAAGAATATTTTAATTATATTGAACTGGATTAAAAAAAGTTACTTTAACCCCTTAACCGTCTGGGGTTCAGTGAAGAAAGTGCTTCATTTTTGCTTCGCGGTGGCAACATAGTTTTGGCTTTCACTGCAATGCAAGTTTTTCCCCCTTTAGAACTTGTCAAGAATACAAAAGCCTCTAACTCTTGATGAGGCGCATTTCCGTTTTACCCTGGACCACCTCACAATAATCACATTCTAATCACTTACAGTGGGGAAAGACGATCAATCGTTGTCAGCTGATGAAACCCACGTGTGCTAGTAGTTTTCTTTGTGAATGTTCTGCTTGAAAATTTCTTCAAGTCTCTATTATAATTTTTTTAATTACAATAAATATAAATTTTATTTTATTATTATCAATAAATTTAATTTACTTCTACGCAGTTTTTATATTTAAAATTCTTAAATAAAAATATACAAATGATAGCTAACTCAATGAATATCATATTATCATAATTTTAAAATGAGATTTTGCTATATATATATACATATATAATCATTTCTTTTTATTAAAAATCAGAATTTTTTTTAATTTCCCAAATATTTAAAATTGTAATGATTTAAATAGCTATTAAAACGCGTTAATCTGCAATTTAATTATTAATTGATTTTAATTATTGTCGATACTTTTCAAAGTAAACACTATTTTTTAAAATCAAATAATTTTCAAAATTATTGAAAGAAACAGCTCTGTTGCTTTATACACAAATTGAAGAAATTCGACAAAATTTTAATAGCTTAAAAAATAAGAAAAGCTAACTTAATTGCTTAACAATAGACTTCAGAGTAAATTGTAAGCTATTCATTTCAGTTGAAATTTTTGTAAATAGTTTTTATTGAAGAAGTAAATATTCACAAAATTTATTTTTCAAAGTAAATTCATTAACTAGAAATGAATACTTTATCGAATTTCGACAGCATTAATTTTGCATTAAAGTTAACCCATTAGAAATCCTTATTATTTTACCACAAAGATAAAATGTATTTCTTATGTTAAAAACATCTTATTGAAAGTTGAATTATTTAGCTTTATATTAAAATTAAGTCACACTGAAGTTTGTTTTCGTGTGTTTACGTGAAAGGAATAAAAAAAGTCATAACTTATAGTACTTATTTGAAATAATCTGTCTCAAGAATATAAACTTATAATCTTTAGTGCAATTCTGTTAGATATTGAAGTACATAAAAAACAAAGCATAACATTTAAAATATATTCATTAAATTAGTAAATCAAAATATTTCGTTTACATTCTAAAGGAAATTTCCTATTTTCCTGAGTTTGTAAAAAACATAAACTTCTATTCAATGATTTTAAACTATATTTACGAAATATTAGTTTAACATATCCTTAATTTTATAAAAAAAATTACTAAAATAATTTTGAACCACATAATTAAAGAATTAAACAGTTTAACATATTATCTGCTGTTTCCCTATACGGAATAATGTTTGTGATTACTGAATTCAAACATTTTTTTAAATAGTTAAATTGATCATTAGAGTTTATGGTGAAATCATATTATAATGTCTTTGAAATAGATATGCATTTCTTAAACAAATATTTAAGGGAATATTTCGCGTAACTTTTCCAAAACTCAGAATTCTTGATGTATTTTAATATCATTTGTCAGTTCTACACCAAAATGTGAATTTAGTGAAAGTTTTAATCAAAATTAAAGTTTTCTTGCTGAAAATAACAGCTTCTTTGTAAAGTTATAGGCCTTAATCGTAACAAAATTATATATTTTTATGTGGAATGAAGAGTAACACTATTTCCATTATAAAATTCGAAAATATTTATTCGAAAATATTTATATAGTAAAATGTATTCCTCCAATTTTTGTAATTAATTTGTGATCTTAATATTTTCAACAATGGTTGAAATATGTGTACTGAAATTTTGAGTGGTGTGAAGCTATCAACATTACCAGGATTGATGGTATTGACAAATTTGAGGAACTTGGGAATTTTCAAATTCCGTGGGAAACCGATAAATTTAAATTGAAAACAAATGTAATATTGGTATAGTAGATGCACATTTCCAATCAATTTATTTTAAAAACATCAGTCTAATGATATATTCCATGTGAGCGTGTCAATAAATCGCCTTCAGATGGCCAGAACAAATTATTAAAATGTCATACTTTCACCTTGCCATTCTTGTTTGCGAATCAATCTACATATATATAGGAGTGCGGTTTAATTTATACCTTCACTCTCAGAAGCTAAATTCTAGTAGTTAGTTGCATCTGTGAAAATATATATTACCGTTTTACAAACATTATGTCTGATTCAAACAGTGAAGAATTTTATTTTTATGAAGAAGATTATTCTTCGGACACGGATAGTGAATTTGATGATTTTTCTGGGGCTCGTAATTGGTACCCAGTTGACAGTTCAGCTGCGATAGCTCCACCAGCATTTCCATTTACAAATAAATCAGAAGTCGACATATCTATAGTGGATTCTTCAAATCCACTGGAGTATTTTCGCTATTTTTTAATAACGAAATTTTAGAATTCATAATTTTAAATACTAATGAATACGCTAAGTTATATATTGAAAGTAATGAATTAAGCCCAAGTTCTCGTTCAGCTCAGTGGGAAAATATAAATAAAGAATTGCTGGTTTTTCTTGTGTGCGTTAATCATTTAACATGGGTATCGTTCAAAAACCCAAAGAAGAAATGTACTGGTTAAAAAATACCTTGGTTGATACACCATTCCAATTAAATTCTAAACAATATATATATATATATATATATATATATATATATATATATATATATATATATATATATATATATATATATATATATATATATATATATATATATATATATATACACATACACACATATGTATATATATATATAAAATATGCATTATATAAAGAAACTAAATAATGTTATTTATTTAAAAACTTGATTAAAAAGGTAATGAAAATTAGTATTATATATATTTTTTATAAATCGCAATAATTAGAGAGTCTTCAACTATGAAAATCTAAAATGGGAATAAATATTGAAAAGTAAAACTGTTGCTTTCTTGAAATACTTTCGATTTCCGCTCCCATTAGTTAAATCAACCATGATCGTTCAGTAAGTAAGTTCCCAAGCCACGATTTCACGGCAATCCATCAATTCGGGGGGTTGAATTTAAAGCACTGCAGTGAAGCCAGTTGCCCCTACCAAGGGGCTCGGGATAGCCGGAAAACGCACAGAAATTTTTGCCCGAGTGTACTCGGGATAGTCGGTTAAAGGGTTAATTAAATAATAATTACTTTAGTTTTAATTCAAGGAAAAATTGAAACAAGTGTTTTGCATAAAGAATAGCTTAAGGTGGTTGTGGTATTTTTTTTTTAAATTTTAAAAATTTTCTAAGCTGACATATATATATATATATATATATATATATATATATATATATATATATATATATATATATATATATATATATATATATATATATATATATATATATATATATATATATATATCATTATTATTTTTTAAATTTAATGCATCATATATCTATACCTTCCTATCTTTAAATGATTATATATACTCAAAGTTTTGTGCTTGTCTTTAAAACAAATTATGTAATTGGAGCTAAATGTCTTAGACTATTGTAACCATAATGTTATCTGACTAAACATTAAACAAAATTATTAAATTATCTGTTTCAATAATTTAATTCTGTGAGACTATTTTTAAAAATCTAGAAAACCTTTTTATCTTTTTTTAATGATTAAATGTCGGACATTTCAATTGTACATTTTTCTTAAAACTGTGTTTCTAATTTATATTGTTTTCTTTATTTGTACCTAAACCAAAAGAGTAAAATGAATTTGCTGATGATGACAACACTAAATTTACAAAATATTCGTAATATGCATGATATTTAATAGTAATTTAATCATTGTTAATCTAGATTAAAAAGTTCCGATACTTCATTATAGCAATTAATCATGACATTATATTTGAATACTCCAATTGCAAAATGTATCCTTGTATAATAAGGTATGCTTTTATATTCTAGATTAGATAGCATGGAAACAGGATTCAGTGCTATAACTGATATTTAACAGAATTAATATTTATATAATTACAAAATACTGTGTATCAACAAAAACATAAAATAGGAATATTGTATTTAATAATTTGAAATTGTTGTTAAAATTTGAGTTTATAAATACGAATTTAACTAATTGAGAAATCTAACATTTTAAGTGTGTTCAGGAATAGCAAATTTATATTATTTCTTACTTTTACTTAAATATTCCCATTTATAATTTTCAAATACATCTAAGCAGTAATTGATTTTATGTATTTAATATACATATTTTAATTTAATAAGAATAATATTTAACGTTGAAAAAGAATTCTTAATTATAAGGAAAATATCGGCCATTCTCGCGTGTGTGATCATACATTTTAAATATTTAAATTTAAACATTATAAATTTGATTGCATCATTAATCTCCCAAAATTTATAAATAATCATGCAAATATTATTTTCATTTTCATTTGAATATTATTAACCTCTGAAAATGAAAAGATTTTGGAAATGTGAGAAAAAAAATTTTTAGAATAACTGGACTTCTCTTTATTTAAGAATTTTAAAATTTCTTTATTGAAAACTACGTTTTCCTAATATAAATATACTAAAAATGAACAAAATGGCTAAGCAAATTTAAATTAATCTAATGCATTGACTGTTTTTAGCATTTGATAGTTAATTTGCATAAATATAAAAGGAAATATTAAAATCAAATGACCTTTTGTTTTATTGAATAAGAAGAGTAATCATTGCTCTTGTTTTCTTAAATTTTATATATATCTGGTTCATTAAATTACACAACCAATTTCTCTATACTAGAATCCTAAGCATTTAAGTAATTAATGCCTGACCTTAGATTCCATTATGTCATTATATCTGCTACGAGTTTTGATCGTGACATTTATATGATAAATTCCATATCAAACTCCACTCAACTGTATTTGAAATACTCAAATGTAAGTGAAGTGGAGCATCTCATTAGTTGCTAATAGTAAATCAGTGTCTGTATTCAGTAATTCAGAATTTTATTCATCTCAAAAAAATCCCAAAAAATGTATTAATTAAATCACAGTTAAAAATATATTCCTTAAAATTAAAGTTTTTAAAGGTATACTTCTTCATGTAATATATTTTGTTAATAGTTTTCATTATACGTTGCTCCTAAATGTCATTATTTAATTTTTTTGCTTTTCCTATAACATTTCAATTCATTCTAGGCTCTATCAACTTTCTTGAGTTCCCTGAAAACATGACTTATAAAAAAAATATAAGCAAGCTCAATTGCTAAAGTTTACCAAAATAAAAATGTAAAACATGAATCGCAGATGAAAATTCAATTTTTAAAATTATGTATTTTAATATTATAATTTTTACTTTATATGTTCAATTCTATATTGCAATTTGTCCGATGAATTTTCTACATTATTCATACGTAAGAAATATTTATGCGTACAGTTTGTCACGCAATTAAGATATCTACTATAACTATATATATACAGGGTGATTCTAAATTGTTTTTACAAATTATGAGGGGTAATAGTACCTATCAATATGAGCATAACTACATAGGAACATATCGTCGCATTCCACTCTGAGAGACAGAAATAGTTAAAGTTGGAAAGCATCAAGAATGTATCAGGAATTTACCATATGCAAAATTCCCCAGAAAAAAAGCAGCATTTTGTTCTTATTGGTTACGGAAGAAACCCAACCATTGTAATCATTATCCTTTAAAAATGGTGAAACAGCATTGCTTCAGTATTATCTGTAAAACATATTCCGAAAATTTTCCTGAATGTTATGGAGGCGTACACATACGGAGAATCGGCTGATATGAACCTAATATGCTGCGAAGCAAAAGGGAATATACATGAAGCACGAGGATTGTTTGAACAGCGGTTTCCAATTCGTCGTATTCTAAGTCATTTTATTTTTTAAAGTGTTGATCGACAACTACGAGAAAGCGGAGCGGTTCATTTACCATCTTAAATAACAATATATGGTGATTGCGAAATACACGAACGCTAGAAATGGAAGATCGAGTCCTGACTAGAGTATTCCTTCCACAAGTACACAAGCAGTGGCTCACAAAATGGGTTTTTCTAAGCCAGTGGTGTCGCGTATTTTTCACGAGGGACGCATGCACCCCTACTACGTGCCAAAATGTGCAATAATTGCAGACAAATGGTGGCTTTGGGCAATAGATGCCAAGGATGAAGAATAAGAATCCAAGATTTCTTGCATAAGTATTATTTAGTAATGAGGCAACATTCAGCAGAAACTGCATTTTCAACACGCACAATCAACAGGTTTGATCTAACAACAACCCTTACTGTACAACACCTCGTAGACACCAGCAGAAATTTACCATGAACATCTAGGAAGGTATATTTGGTGAATATCTGATAAGCCCTTACATCCTACCAGACTGTTTGACTGACGCAGCGTACCATATCTTTTTGGAACAAGTGTTTTCCAAATTCCACTCCACATCCACAAAGACATGTAGTTTATGCACGATTAGGCCTCAGCACATTTTTTCATCACGGTCTGTAATTTTTTAAATGCTACATGTTTTGCATGATGCACTGGTTGTTGCGGACCAGTGACATGGTCTTCTCCCTCACCAGATCTCAACCCACTGGACTTTTTTTTCTGGAAGCACATGAACTCTTTAGTGTACATGCACCTGAGGATTCCGCTGAAGGTCTCGGGGCTATATCATTGCTGCCATGTACAAAATTAACACGACATCAGGAATCTTCAAACGAGTGAGCCTGTTGTTATATCGCCGGTGTCAAATATGCATGTGATCGGCATTTTAGGCATTTGCTGTGAGATTGTTTCACTATACAATAAATATGATAGGAAAATTTTGAGTATTAATAATTCGCATATCCAACACTGCTGTAAGTTAGGGTGCGAATTCCATTTTTCTGCCTCTCAGAGTGGAATATGACCCTATGTTCCTGTATAATTATTGCTTGTCTGTATGATTACTATCATCACTACTTTTATTTTGTAAAAATAATTTAGAATCCCTGTATATATATATATATATATATATATATATATATATATATATATATATATATATATATATATATATATATATATATATATATATATATATATATATATATATATATATATATATGAATGTATGTATATATATAACATTAACAATGTCATGTATACAGAGAAAGTATAATTTGATATATAAAACATTTATAAAATTACAAATAAGAGCTCACGTAATGTTAAACATTTAATTTACTTTTGATTCATCGTTTTAAAATATCATATGTTAAGAGAGGAAAATTGTGTTACATTTTAACCACTTTTGTTATTTATTATTCGTGACTAAATTTAAATAATTATCCAAGTTTGTAATCATGTGCAGCTTACTTAAACTTTAATAATAGCTAAAGTTCGCTATTTGTAAGTAAATTGGAAATTTAATAAAAATAAAACTGCCTTCTTCTTTCTCGTGTGCTTTGTTGATATGTTCTTTGAACAATTGTTTTATTTGGAAAAAAGCTTATTTTCAAATTATCAGCCTAAATTGAATCACAAAAATTTAAAACTGATAGCTATTTCAAAATGGGTTTTTTCAACAATGCATTCCCTTGAAAAATTTCTGATTTTTTCAATCTTTACACTAGACAATTATTAAGGATGGATAAAACTATCATCCACAGCAACCACAAAATGAGTGGAAGTAAATTGGGGAAAATTAGAATAAGTGCGAGATATAGTAAGAAGAAGTATGCGTATGCAAATTTTATTTCCACGTCTGTTCATCATGTGATAGCGTTCATAAGAAATTTAAAGGTTTTGACGCGTGTGGAAAGTTGTTGTTTCAAGTCAAAGTTTAACAGGAAAGATTTAATAGACGAACTTGAAATTTTTGGCATGTCTTCCCGACCTCACTTAGATGATTTTATGCGCGGCCGATTTATTGGAAAGATAGAAGAAGGATGAAAAAATACAGATGTTGCCAGAGAGTTCGACATCGCTCACAGCGTTGTTTCACGGCTACACAAGTCATTTATAACTACTGGAATGTGTAGTAGGTGGCACGGAGGAGGTCGTGTTAGAAGTACGACGCCTGCCGAAGACAGATATATCGTTCTATCAGCAAAAAGGAACAGGCGAACCACAGCTCAGCATGTGGCAAATCAGTTTCTTACTGCCTCAGGAAAGCAGATCTCTCGAAAAACTGTTACAAGACGTTTGAGGAGAGGAGAACTATATGTCCGCAGACCTGTTGTGTGTGTCCCATTGACCAGACAGCACCGTACTGCTCGTTTGCAATGTTGTCGTGAGCATCGCAATTGGAATGAACAGGACTGGGCATGCGTACTATTCTCGGATGAGAGTAGGTTAATTCTGTCATCGGATTGTAGACGCCAACTGATCTGGCGCGAGATTGGTACTGCTTATCGTCCAGAACATATCCAGGAAAGGGACCGATATCCGACATGTAGTGTCATGGTGTGGGCCGCCATCATAATCAATCGCCTTACGCCCCTACATGTGATTGAGAATGGGACTTTGAAGGGCCAACGTTACATAAGTGAATTTCTACTTCCTCATGTTCGTCTTTTCCGTGATGCTGTCGGTGATAAATTTCTTTTTATGGACGACAACGCAACATGTCATCAAACACTCACTGTTCAGGATTGTCTAGACAGCGAGGGTATTCAACGCCTCGTATGACCATCATGTTCTCCAGATCTAAGCTCCATTGAATATTTGTGGGAAGCTAAGTTGCTGGTCGAAACTATCCTCCGACAAAAAAGAACAACCTCATCCGTGCAATCCCAGAGGAATGTGATAAATTGCCTCAACATCTGCTGTATAATGCTGTGCAAAGTATGATATGACATGTGGAATGTTGCCTCACCCTCCACGGTGGACACATCCTGTACTGATACCTTTCTTCAAGGTGCCTGCTGACTTTTAGATGCATTGTTCCATTTTTCCGTATGCAGCATCAAATGAACATTTTTTTCTTTCAGATGTTTTCTAAGTTTTTGTACTTTCCAGAACAATAAATATTCTTTATTCTAATGTCTGAACAGTGTGGCAACTATATTTTATCCTACTAGGCCTCATGTGTCTCGCTCAATATTATGCTACATTGCAATTTGTGATCCATCCTTAGCAATTGTCCAGCAATGTATATATTTGCATTTAATATGGATTTATAACATTGATTGTTTCATCTTATAAATAAGAAATCAAAACGTATCGTATTAAAGTCTAAACAAGGCATCAAATATACTTTATTATAAATTTCATTCATTAAAAGTAAAAATAGATTTATAGGTGCTTCTATAAAATTTCTTTTATATTCATCATCAACTCAATGTGAAATATTGAGAAATTTATTAAAAATAAAAAATACAATTATTTAAAGCTTTTTCCTAGATTTAATATTTCCGTCACCTAAATACCCTAACATAACTTAGTTATTACAAGTTTCATTTAGTCCTTATTTCTTTTGTTTTTTCTGAAATGTTTTATCTATAAAATTTTTCTTTTTTCTATAAAATTTTTCATCAACTACAAAATTTTAAACTTCGTCTCAACAAGAGAATGCCATCAATAATGGCAAATAATACAATGCTACACTCAGATCGTGTACAATTGTCTCTACGAAAGAATTTTACTTTTTTAAATAAGAAAACACCATCATACTTATGTAAATTGATATACCTATATGACTTTGGCACTAAAACAATGAAAATAGGTTCAAACCTTTGAGAAAAAAAAACTATATGGGCTTTAATATTTTAGATTTTAAATTATAATATTTAAAAATGTGATGTGATTAACATTTAAAAAAGTATTAAAAAAATTCATGATTATAATTTTATCGAAATGTGCTATTTTTAGTTTAAATACTAGAAATAATTATTAATATTAATTTGCGTATATATATATATACATATATATATATATATATATATATATATATATATATATATATATATATATATATATATATATATATATATATATAATATATAATATATATATATATATATATATATATATATATATATATATATATATATATATATATATATATATATATATATATATATATATATATATATATATATATATATATATATATATATATATATATATATATATATATATATATATATATATATATATATATATATATATATATATATATATATATATATATATATATATGTATATATATATACTCCACGACACTGAAAACGCATCGGCAGACAGATAGAGAGAGAAACATTCATGAAAAATAAGTGATATGCATTTTGAAATGATATGCATAATACCGATCGAGAACAAAATCAAGTCGTTAGGTCTTAGGACGACTCTGGATGGCAATAAGTAGCACGTCTAGACACAGAGTCAAGGACAGTCATTAGGAATAATTCTCCATTCTCTGTCAACCATTTGTTAAAGTGATTCTTCTGAAGAAGACAGTGTCATGGTCTGCAATTGATGTCCAAGCTTATCCCAAACGCGTGTGATGTGTGAGAGATCTGACGAGCAAATTGGTCAGAGAAGCACCTATACACCTTGCAGGTTATATTGACTGATTCGAGCAATGTGTGGTCAGGCGTTACCTTACTGATTAAAGATATTGGGAAGCCTCTGAAGGTACGTGAGTATCACCAGGTGCAGCACATCATCCACGTAATATTGGGCTGCCATTGTGCAAGAAATAGGAGGATGTGTCGTGGAATAGTACTCAATGGTGCCCCAAGCAATGATGCCGCGTTGTCTTCAGTGGGGCGAGACACATTTGGTGATTGGACATGATTTGACCTGTCTCCACGTCGATGCCACTGTCATGAGCCGCGTTTATCACATACAAGTGTAAGTATGACTCATATGAGAAGACGATCATGTGCCTCTCTGTGGTCCACATCGCTCTAATCCAACCACATTTAAGACTTTAGCGTCTATGCTGTGGGTTTAGGCACAATCTTCTTTGCGAACATCATGACAGCAGACTATTGGTAACCAAATGAAGGCAAATGTCTGTGCTTGATACGGGAGCATCCAGGGTGTTTTTCACATGCTGTAGAATTCCGGAAGGCGTGTGCCACCTCTTGTCAAACGCATCGATCCACCCGAGCTAACGTCACACTGGCTGCACCGGAACCCCACAAACATTCCACTGTGTCTTATTACGACCATCTATGCCACAGCCGGAGGAGTCTGTTTCTGAGCACTGTGGACTATTCCTGGTTTCTGCCAGATGTGATTTTCCGTAAAAGCCAATTTGCCCTTATCAATCCGTTCAATATGCCTCTCGTAAACTCGTCTGATGAACTGATTCCGTTGACGATGTTCGGCTCTGCATTTACATTCGTTTTTTGCCACAAGAACAAAGCTTCAATGATTGTTTATCAAGCATGAATAACTGTAGGAATATTGCGCACTTTGCAATATCTTATCCTACGTATGTTGGAGAGTTGCTCATTTTACATTATTTGCATAGCTCGGTAAATGTGCGTTTACACTGAAATTTGTTTAATTTTCTGGCCATTCTTTTTTGGTTTGTATTTTCAGTGTTTATCAAGCCAAGAAAATACAATTTTATCTATATAAGATAATGTTCTTTAAAATTTTGCGTTGTACCTGCGTTAAAAGACTGTACGGACAAAAAATATTTTCAGTTTTAAAACAAATTATTAGCTTCTTTTCCTAAGAAATAAAGCAAAATGTCTAGTTGAAACTATTATATACAAATAATATGTTTGTTTCGTACTCCAAATGTTAATTATAAATGACAATTTTATAGGAAACATTTGATTACTAATACATCACCTATTGTGATATAATATAATTAATCAAACTATAAAGTTTATAATTTAAACTGTAATTGTGTTATTATATAGCATATTTCATGTATAATAAAATCATATTTAAGAAAACATTTAAATGGAGCATTTAGTATCAAATTCAACAAAGAATATTTCTAAGATATGATTATTTCCTCACTTAATACAACATATAATATACAATTCACTCTCATTCAATATTTTTACTTTACATAAAATTTATTATGTTAAAAATATTAATAATTTATTTTATAAAAATTATTAACATTCACTATAAATAGAGATATTTTTGAGTTCTAACAATAATTTCATAGAATATTTAAAACTTATTTCATAGCCCATTATAGAATACGGATCAAATATTTCAAATTTGTAATGCATTATTCTTATTTCAGAAAAAAATTATCTATAATTTATAAATAACCCTTTCCTTATTTACGTAAAATTAATTTTCCAATTTATTTAAAACCATCTAAGAAAATAATATACTTTGCTATGAAAACTAGTGTTGATTTCTTGATAAAATCGAAAAATATAGTTTTTCTTGAGAAATTTGATCAATCTGAATCTCTTATTTCTAATATATCTGGAGAAAAATGGTAGCAATAAAGTGCAGAAATGAAGCTTCATTCATTATATAAATCGTATGTCAATGGGTTTTCATTACTTGTGAGTGCAAAAAATGCGATTTTTATTATACTCATTTTCTCCTTGTCAAAATATCCTGCGTTCTTAAAAAATGTTTTGGCTTTAAAATTTCAAAAAAATATCATTTTTTGAAAAAAAGTAAAAATGATTTAAAATTATGTGACATTCTTTTATTGTAGAACACAAATTCATTGACATTTTTGAATTACATATAGTTCACTTTTGCTTACAGCATACTTTTAAATTTCAATTATACATTGATCACTTAAAAAAATTGTATACCAATTTTCTAAACGTTTTCTGCTTTATCAATTTATTGAAAAAATATTACTAATTAATCCTTATCTTTACAAGTCTGATATTTTATCTAGTTTGAGACAACAATTTACTTTTATAATACTAGAGAGTGATCATAATTTCATTACTTGATAGTTAAAATAAGTTTATAATAAAACAATTAGATTCAATTGATGTTATTCAATAGCAACCGATTCTGAAATTCAAATCAAAATTTCGATTGAAAATAAAAGTATTTTTTCTAAATATCTCATTCGTTTATATATTCTCTGTATACATGACATTGTTAATGTTATATATATATATATATATATATATATATATATATATATATATATATATATATATATATATATATATATATATATATATATATATATATATATATATATATATATATATATATATATATATATATATATATATATATATATATATATATATATATATATATATATATATATACATATATATATATATATATATATATATATATATATATATATATATATATATATATATATATATATATATATATATATATATATATATATATATATATATATATATATATATATATATATATATATATATATATATATATATATTCATTATATTTAAAAAGTGTTATGCACTTTTTTACTGTTTATATCATAAATACAAATATTATTATCTGTAAACTTTTAATATTTAACTCAGGTAATTTAATTAAGAACTTAAGTAAAATAACTAGTTTATTTTAAACATTACCCGATTTTTAATTCATTTTATTTAATGAAATGAGTTTACTACTTAAAATAATATCATTGTAACTCTGATAACATAGGTTTACAGGTTAAAATTTTAGATAACTGAAATGCAAAAATGATGAAATATAATAAACTTTTAAGTTACTAATGAGTTAATTATGCGTCGCATCTTATATTATTACTGTCACTTAAGTTTAATGAGTTAAGATGGAATATGTATTCTGTTACAAAGTATTTGTCTTTTGAATGAAGGTATAAATTAAATTGCAAATTTATATTAAATTTCAATATTAAGAGATTAGTTTTTGTTATAATAAAAAGTCTGGGTGAAAATACAAATGAAACAACAACTATGACAATATATGCATACATACCAATGAATATTCTTTTTTATATGCCATGTCTAGAAATTGCATAGGATATGGTTAGTGTCATAGTATTTGCACGTCAGTTTACTTACTGAGATGTTAATAAATACATTTTTAAAATTAAATGAATAACAATTAGTTTTGGATTCAGTTGTAAACTTGTATTTTAAGATATTAATATTATTTATCCTTTAATGCAAACATTTACTGAAATAATCATGATAATGATCTAATTTATTGTCAAGTACTTTCTTTATTTTAATATTTTCTTTAAAAATATTTTACATTAAAAGAATTATCTAATTAGGCAGGAAAACCTTTAAAATTTTACATAATTTGCTCTTATATTTAATTATGATAATTGAAAACTTCAAAATTCCGTAACAATTCATCCACTGAAATTCACAAGATTTTTTTTATCAGCTTCATTTCGTTCACAGTGTCAGAGAAAACGCCCCATAAGTTATGTGGATAATATAAAAATAATTTCTTTGATATCTGAAAGGTACAGAAAAATCGGTCATAATATTAATCATACATAGAGGCGTGTTCTATTTGTTGAAAGTTAACACAGACTTTTAATTAAAGTTGCATTAAATACATATTCTTTATTTTTTTCAATTTATTATCAATTTATCTACTCGTGTAGCGTGTAGCGTGTAGCATGTAGCTGGTTTAATAGGAACAAAGAAATAAGTTCCTTAAATAGCTCAAAATATTTTATTACAATTTAAGGTACAATTTGAGCACAACACAGATACACACAGATACTACAAATAATACAAATAACATCTAAAACATTTAAATTTGAAGAAAAAAATAAACATGAGAGTCATATGGACATGTCTCAAACCGTCGGTTGTTGGAGAGGGACTGCCTTCTCGTTGACGATGCCATGTGTGGCGCTGCAGATAGAGGGCGCTACACTCGTAAATAATAAAATATACAATAGGAAGTTAGATCATTCCATAATTGATGTGATATATATAATATATGATGAATACTAATACATCAGTTCATTGTGGTTATACACTGAAATGTATACAGTAGATGCTATTATAATATTCTAATTTATTAATGGGAGGGAAGAAATTAAATGACTAATTTTCAAGGGAATATTTGGCAATATTACACTTATAACCCTTATTAAATGAAAAATATGAAATAATATTACAATAATAACATTTTTGTAGCAAATCTTAACTCTAATATGAGAGAATAAAGAGAGAGGGAGAACATATTAATTTGAGATTTGTGAAAATTAAAATTTGAAGTGAATGGCTGAGTTTTGAGAAGCAGACTCAAGTAAGATACAAAATAAAATCTAACTGCATAGGAGCCTAAAAATTAAACAAACCACTTTTTGTCCCACATAAAGGCCTGAAGCATACTTGTTATTATGAAATCTATTAATAATATATATTTGAGTGGCTAATATGTTAATAATGATCGATGTATAAATCTATTAGTAATATTAGGTATTGAAACCAAGAAATTAGAAGAACATTAGTCAACCATCGTAATAAACCTGTATCTAATTTGATTTGTAATAAATTATATATATATATATATATATATATATATATATATATATATATATATATATATATATATATATATATATATATATATATATATATATATATATATATATATATATATATATATATATATATATATATATATATATATATATATATATGATTCCAGCAACAAAAACAGCTAAGTAATGTCAAAAATAGAATCGTTAAACAAATTGACATAATTTTCAAATACCAAAAGATATTTTAACATCAAATGAGATCATACAACAATGAAGATTACTTTGTCTTTATCATTTAACAAGTTGCCACCATTTTCATTTTAGGACACTTTTCAGCACTAGAAGTAGGGGAAGTGATGGCAACTTAGATAGTGGGGCCCGCAGTTGGTGTGTCATCATTGCCCAGAAAGGGAATGGGTCCTTGTAATTTAAAAAAGGTTACCAACTAGGTGACTCACAGGTTTGGTCTACTTCCCTCAGTGATATTATTTTACATGGAAGACATTGCAACTACCGCACATTAAATTTGACCCAGCCGCCATTAGTAAACGAAGAATCTTCGATCGGCCTGGAAATCAAACTCTCCGCCATCTGAAAATGAAAAATAATGCTCTAACCAAACCGGATTATGCAGCCTCTTGATTTGATTAATATTTGCTGATCGTTTTAACTCATTCATACAATCATTAGGTATATATTTCTACAAAATATATCTACTCATGATCAAAACAAAGAAAGTATTTCTTAAAGATTAATTTTGTATTTTAATCGATTTTCATGTTTTTCTAAATAAATGTAATAAATAGAAATCAGGAAGAAGAAATAAACAATATACTATGCATTAAATTTGATAATATGCGGCTATATCTTTGGAAGAAACGTTTTGCAACTCATATAAGCATCATTAAATGATTTAATCTTAGCAAATACAGTGACGAATATTATTATAGTCTTAAGTACATTAAGACAAATACTTGTTAGTATACCATATAAAAGCTATAATGGTTAATTAGTCTTATTTTTAGTAAAAGTATGGTGTCGAAAAAAGCCTAAAGCGAACATTTAAGTTCGCTTCGGGTTTTTTTCACCAAAACCACAGATGGCGAGAAAGGTATGTTTCCTAAACAATCTTTGTAATTGAATGTAACGAAAGACAGAGGTTGGGAATTATGTTATGATCTATATTTTAGTAGGTATAATTCTAATTAAATATTTTATTTAAAGAAGCAGAATCTTCTTTTAAATGAGAGCCTGATTTGCATAGTGAATGACACTTTTATTTTAAAATAGTGTAGCATTATTTAGCTTCGAAAATCAAAAGTGAACTAGCTATGATTCACCCAGGAAATCAAGAAAGAATTTGTGTACTAAAAGAGAGACACAGGTAAGGTGATTTTACCTTTACCTTTAATTAAGACTGCAATTTTTATTAAAGGAAAAAATCTTATAACTTTTTTGCCATATGGGATTAATTTCGTAATTCTAAATAATTATTATATGTTACAAATAACAACAACAACTGTTTGTAAATATATGAAAACAGATATTTTTATTTCATCCTGACTTCTAAGATAATGTAATTAGAATGTGATCATGCAGGAAAGTGCGGTACTACTTTGCGACAAAACTCTTAAAACACAGGGAAGCTTGTCCCGCTGGGAGGAGATTTCCTAAGAATCTGGCTTTAATTTGAAGATACAAAATGGTTTTGTACAGAAAGCTTTCCAGGTTTTCTTAAGTTTAGACTTCAAATTTGAGACTGAACGGTATTTGCCTCCACGTAATTCTATTATAAATAAGGACTTCTCCATACACCTGGGATTTAAACAAACATTTCTTAAAAGTGACACAAGTGAAACTATGCTAAAAGGCTTTAGCTTATGAAATCAAAAGTTCTTGCTACCTAAAAGAAGAGTGGCTGCAAGTATATGCTCATGGATTAAGGATGAATGATTCATTCAACTCATGCTAGCGCAGATGTCTACCGCAAACTGTTTTCTTTATACAAACACAACCATCCTGTTGCAACCACCTTCGACGGTGAAATATCCGCAATTCATCAAGGCCTCCTACAGCTACTAATTCGTTTGAGGATCTTATCAAAGGCTGTTTTTCAAAGACTCTAAAGCTGCCCTTCACGAAGCTGGCTTTGAAGTACAGGTAAAAAGGTTGTCCTTTAATGGATATCTGCCCATTGTGGAGTTCACGGATATGAGACCTACAAGAAATGAACTGCCTTTTCTCCATCAAAGAAAAGAACTGCCGTGCTTGATACATCACAACCTGTTTTTTCATGTTATTCAATCAAGTCAATTGTCAAGAAATTGTTCAGAACGGGCTTTTTTCCATGAACTCACTCTCAGGATTCATGAATTAATCATAGACAAAATGAGGGCAGCAACGAGGTTTAAAATTCTAATTTTTGGCTATTCACGAGCTGCACGAATGGATTAATCAAATTCATGCAATACTCGAATGGTCAAGAAAGAAATCTGTTGTAAGGTTTTGCTTAATTTCTGGTCATGATTGTCTTCAAAATATCTTGTAACACATCAATATTATCATATTCCTCTAACACTTATATAATATTCGAGAGGATATGAATTTTCTGCACCTCTAAAAGTGTCCTGTTTTTTCATGCATTTTCTTCTGGTAGTGCTATTGGGTGGCGAGTCATGACTTGAGTTTATTGATTGTTTGAATATATCAATTTTGTTTTGCTTTGTTTTTGATGTTTCAATATTTTTGTAACTCTGGCATTGTGAAAATATAAAAATAATATATATTTACAAAAATGCTAAAGTTTTTAAGACGATTTTTTTTTAATTTTAAAAAACAATGCAGATAAATATTTTTAAAACCCACATTTATTCCACTCAATAAAAAAACATAATTTTCATTATTTTCAAATTTCATTTAGCTTTAAAATATTATGATTTCTGCGTACTAAACGTTGCTAAATTATCTGCTATGGTTTTATATTTTTTTTATAAAAATAATTGAAAATTCTTTTTATAATAAAATTGATTATATTTTGATTATAATAAAAGTAATCTAAAATACAAAGAATAACACAAAAAAGAAAGTATATATAAATTAATTTAACTCTCCCTCGTAATTTTAAATCTTAATTATATGGAAAACAAAGTATTTATAATTTCAACCAAACTCCTGTTATATTTTATTCACATTTTCACATAAACTTTCTGTTTTCTGTCACGAATAAGTTATATAATAAAATAATTTCATTTTTTCTAATCGATCTTTTTATATATTACTAAAGATATTGTTGAAGTATATAAAGATTTGAACCAAAATAAATCTTTGCAACACTACAAAGACATCAAACGAAAATTTATTTTTCTGAGAAAATTAATTTATGGAATGAAATTGAAGTACTTCCTTGCAATGCTTGAATAATAGAGGCAGCACATAGGTGCATATTTCGACGCAATGTTTCCATTCTATGTTTACCTCGTTCATAAAATCATTTAAAATAAAAATAATGTGAGTGCTGTTGTTTTGAGTTCTGTTGGTTTGCAGATTGCAGCCAAGTAATTTTCTACCTCCGACAAATCCTCACAAAATCTAACATCGGGAAAGAAATGAGCATCTTTATTACTATCTGTTGCCTTTTCAAGTTGTATTGTAAACAATTTGTCACTCAACTTCGAAAAACGCTGACACTCTACATTTTCAGCTATATGATCAAATTGATGGGCAACAGTATCATTTGAAACACTGCAACTGCTTTCCAAAATTATCCTCTAACATAATTTCTACAATCTCAATTGCGGCTGGCAAAATAAGTTCTTCATCAACGGGGTGTGAGGCTTTTTACATCTGGTTATTTTATATGAAACTTTGTAAGAGGCAATTAAAGCTTTTTCATTCACAAAGTTTTTTATACAATGATTTTTGCTTTTCATATGATTTTAATTTTAATTTGAAGAATTCTATGGGTTTGTCTACGTACTTACTATGAAGCGTTTCCAAATGTCATTTAAGTTTATTAGGTTACATGCTGTGTGTCGCCACCATTTTTGAGCAAATAATACATAAGGGTTTCCTTCTTCATTTTCTTCAGTAGTAGTGAACCCAAAATTAAGGTACTCTTGAGATAATTTTTTAAATTTTATTTTCGGAACCACGCTCATCTGTGTACTTGATGCTTGTCTATCGCCTAATGCTCGCTTACGCCCACTTAAGAATGTATCCATGATTCGGCATAAGTCTGCTGACATGAATATTTAATGCAGTGAATTGCAACTACACACAAATATATATAACATACACAATCACAACAGATTCGATAGCGATAGAAGGATCGGCTTTAATGACATTGTCTGGAATTGAAATTGGCGTTATCGAACTTTCTCCCTATGTGAGAAAACATTTGTTCACATCTGCTCACGCTCCTAACTTCATTTTTAAGCTGACGACGTTACACTGCCAATTGCCGCTGATCTTTACATGCTCTACATGCAGCCGCCATACAGACGATTGCGCAGTCATTCCAGAATATTCTTTTCAATCGAAGCTTCTCGCGAAACCGCGAGAATGCCCGACATGGCGGGACGCAAAAGCAATAAAAAGACACAAAATTCTTTTTTTATCAATAAGGATTGGTGTCGCAAAATGTCAAGAAATTTCCGTATTCATGGTAATTTGTAAAGTTTAAAATTAGGATCGTAGTGTAGGTTTAGCACCAAAACACTCTAAATTCATTATTATTATGTACATTTTATTGTATGGGGGCAAAGAAGTAGGACGCGAGGAAAATGATGATTGAAAATTGGGTCGTTAATACTGAAAGGTTGATAAATACAGATCTACGGCAAACAGTTATGAAACTGATGTGTATAAAATTCACTAATCAATATCATTTAGTTACCATCACAATATACATATGCCAGTGATTGTCATAATATTTGGCAGCACATCACAAGTTGCTTGGCAGCAATTTGGCTATTTTGAAAGTGTATAAATGAGTCATGAAGCACATGGAATAATTAACAAAAGTTGAGAAATATCTGCAATTAATTATCTTGAATGAATGAATCCCATAATAATGTTAAGTAATAAGTGACAATGTTAAGTAACATTATCACAGATCTCGACATAACTCTGCTGCAACCTGCAGAATCTGATTCAGATTGGTTTGTCAATGCTGAGGATCGGTGTTCCAAAATGTCAATAAATTTACGTACTCATGGTAATTTGTAAAGTTTAAAAATAAGGTGGTAATGTAGGTTATCAGCCAAAATGTTCAAAATACATTATTATTTTATGTGGCCGGAGGGGGCGTGATGAAATTTATGATTGAAAATTGGGAAGTGAATGCTGAAAGGTTGAGAAACACTGTCTTCAGTCAATAAGAAAATAAGAGAGAGAAAGAGAGTGAAGGAGTTTATTATATAATAAATTCAGCATATAATGCATTTTTTCATCCATCTATCGAGTTTAATCACATAATATAAAATAAATGTAATTTAAGAAATTAAAATTTTTCATGAGACGAGAATATTTATTTGTCTATTATCAGAAAATGTATTTAATGTTTGAGAGTAATATACATTGATTTTAAATAATATTTTAAATTTTAAACTACATATTATAGTTAAATAGTAAAATAAAAAAAATATTTGTTTGGTAATTAATCAAAATTACTGATCATTAACTTGACGAGCAGACAGCAGTAATGTGTATCCAACAATTTTGAAAATTAAAGTTAATTCACCAAGAAAATGGCACACTAAACTAGTAAAATTCATTTGATAGGAAACACGTATTATGATGTTGAAATCATGAGTTTTCAAAGCATTCATATTAAACAGATAGCAAAGAAAACATTCTTTTTTCTTAGAAGAATCATTGTCACAGCAAACTTCTCAGCCCTAAAGAAGCATCTGAATATTGATACTTGATGAAAAGTTGTTGATAATTGTGTAAGAATGGAATAGTTATATTTGCGTTTATGGAAGAGAAATTTTACCCAATTATGATTGCAGTTATGTCTTAAATTACTGATTTCTCCTTGTCCATTTAGATCCCATTATGATCCCAGAGTATATAATAAATGAATTCAAGATGTTTATACGGAGCTTTGAGCAAGATCTCTAACAGACAAAAAGTCAAGCATATGACTAATATGGTATACTTTATCGTGCAGCCTTATCCCACACACTGAGTCAAGAAACTGGATTGTTTTCAAGAAGACCCGTGTCTCCTCGAATAACTAGATGACGTTTGTATTATCACGGAATGTCTACGTGGAAATCAAGACTTCACATCACAGTGATTCTATAACTCAGCTTTGTTTTTTTAATGTTGTGATCAACATCAAGTCTAAATGCAGCAATGAATTGACATTAAGTTTTTGTAAATCTTATTTTTGCTCACAATGATATCATTCATGTCTAACGGTATGGTAGGGAATGTAAAACAAAATTAGGATCTGAAATCATTATACATGCCTTTCAACTGGAAAAGTTGTTTATGATTAGTTTTTTTTATCTATTAAAATAGTAAAATTCCTTCCCTTCCTGCTTTACTATAGAATTTTTAATTTGTATCTAGTTTATTATCACTTTCGTCTAGAATTATATTTTTGAATTATAAAAAACTTTTCTATATTTAAAGAGATGTTTTTATCTTTTTATTCTGTACTACTTTTGAAGTTATTTCATTATTTTCTTTCTTAAGAAAAGTAAACATTTCTAATAATTTCAATCCTGCAGGTACAAAAATTTTGATAATGATAAAATAAGTTTGAGAATTTAAGCATCTGAATTGATGCGGACAACTACATATACATCATGAGCAAATATATATTTTAAACTGAATTGCTGAATTGAAAATTTTTATTTTTTTCATTTATCTAAAAGTTTCAAGAAACTAATAACTTCATATAATATTCTAAATTTTTTATTATTGTTTGAATACAACTTTTTAAACCTCTGTGATTTTAAAAATCCTGAATGTAGATTCTGAAAAAAACATTTTTTTTTCCTAAACGTAATGATGAAAGATAGTTTTCCAAAAATTTTATTAATTTTGTTAATATATCATATGGTTTCAAATATAATTTAATCTGAATAAAAGTTCTGACAAAGAATAATTTTTCTTGGTCTAGAGTTTCTTTACATAGTGTCCTCAAATTTTATAATGAAAATGATTATTAATAAAAAATAATAGACATACTTCTAAAACACATTTATTTTCTTTTTTACGTTTCAATTCAATGAATATTAGAATTAGAATTGAATTTATGGCTAGTTGACATTTAACTTAAAGGAGAATTTAACTTTTGAGGATTTAAGTATGTGATTTAAAAGGATATGAATAATGAATTCCCATGTGTATTATAAAATGATGCATACTTATCTTAATTCTAATGATCTGAATAAATGTCAAATTTGAAAATTTTACTTAAATACATTTTTCTTAGAACTTTATTGCTTTTTGTTTCTAAACTATGGAATTGTAGAAACTTTTATGGTTGTTTGTAAATTAAATATAATAGGAAATATGTATTTTTATTCAAATTTATATAATATATTATTAATTATTAGGAAGCATTAAATGTTTTAATAAGTTCATTTATAAATATTTTATTTTTTAACTTATTCATATTTTTAAAACTTTAAGAGAGTTCTAAAATAGCAATAATAATACGCAAATATTAAAATCAAATAGTAAGGAAAGTTTAGTAGTGTATGTGTTTAATTGATGAGACTTTTCTATTTATAGTATGGTATGAATTATTTTTGGTTTGTTAATAAAGAAATATATGTAAAATGTAATTGGAAGTAACAAATAAAAATATGTTGAGCAAATACTTCTTATATTTATCATATGAATATGTTAACTTATGTTTACAGTGCAATTCATTTATTTGCAACAAAGTTTAACTATTTAATGTAGCCCCATGTAAATATTTCGATTTTCAATATCATTGCTATTATCCTATTTTCCCTATTTTAGCTTAAGAAATATGTTTTATAGAATATTTTTCATAAGAATATCTTAACTTTAATAAACTATTAAAAGTTTTGAGTTTATCAATTGAGAATGTAATTCGAAAACTAAGCAATTTTATTTTATAATTTCATTTACTAAAAATTATCTGATAATTATGCTAACAATTGTATGAGTAACCATCACATTTTGAAACACAGATTACATTTATAATAAATGATATATAAAACTCAAAACTAAATGAATTAAAAAAATAAATTCTTATATGAATATTATTTAAATACTATATCACTGCAATATTACTTACTTCTTCTTCTTCTTCTTAGATTTGGGTTTGTATGTAATTGGGCACCTCTGTTTTTATCAGCATTTTGTACTGTTAACTCCAAACCCAATCTTTCCTTGTTCCAGTTACTCGGGTCACCCACTTTATTAATAAAATCCGATAACCCTTTAATGGAGTCTAGGTGTAACTCTCTAGTATGAATGATGCCTAAAGAAGTTAATCAAGGAAGGGCAAGGGCCTCGCATTCGTAAATGATATGCATGGCCGTTTCCTCTTGCGTATGACCTTTCCTGCAGACATGGACTTTCTGAAACAGTCTTATTTTATGGAAGTGTTTTTTGAAATAGTTGTGCCCAGTTATGAAGCCTACGATTAAACGTATCTTCTGCCTAGAGCATCTTAAAATTTCTGAGGCAATCCTCCCTGATGATCCACAGATCATACTTGTGTTGAGCCAAGCTTCATACATCTTCCGTTTTTTCCATCTAAGAACATTGGTTTTTACGGTCTTCAAAATGATCCCACAAAAATGTTCTGTACCGATGGGAGAAAATGACGATCCTTGTTTAGCAAGTTCATCAGCCCTTTCATTATCTTCGATACCTTTGTGCCCTGGGACCCATACAAGGATCACCTTGTTTCTAGTTGCCAGTTCTGTAAGAAAGTTTCTACATTCCAAAATCATTTAAATTTGATTTCAAAAGACTTGAGCACTTTTAAAGCGGCTTGACTGTCACTAAAAATGAGAATCCGCTTACCGTAGCCCTTCCTCATATTTAGTCGCAGACAGTGAATAATGGCCAAAACTTCTGCCTGAAAGATCGTAACGTATCGCCCAAGACTTACAGATAGGCTGGTTCTTGGTGACACGCCACATACTCCCAGTCCTGAGAGGCTGTTTTTCAGTGACCCATCTGTGTACCAGATTATATCTCCTGTTTTAGTTTCAAACATGTTATTGTTCCATTCGTCTATAGTTGAAAAAACTATTTCAAATATCCTTTCAAGCATGTATGACTTTTCCATGATGTCCGAGGGCATCAGGAAAGTAGGATCTCGAATTTTCCCGGATATACCCTTGTGACCTTTGGCAACAGGTTGGTCGTACCATTGGTTTTGTAACTTCATTCTGTATGCAGTCATTCTGGCAGTGCTGCAGATGAAGATGTCTAAGGGAGTCAGATCCAACATAACTTCCAATGCTCTGGTTGGCGCGGTGGACATTGCTCCTGTGTTGCAGAGACAGGCCAGTCTTTGTAGACCTCCTAGTCTGTTAGTCACAGTCTTCTGTTTCATCTTACGCCACCAGATCACACAGGCGCAATATTACTTAAGGATTATATTAATAAAGAGGTAAAGATTTGCAATCTAACAATTTTATAGATATTTTCGATCATTTTTTCCCAATTTTAACAATTTTATTAAAAATTTAAATATTTCTTTGATTGAAATATAAAATGGAGCTCATAAAATTAATTTGATATACAATGGTCAATTAAAGTGCTTAATAATATTTATATAAAACTAGTTAAGATCTTATAATATTATGTAAAACCATAAATTACACATCAGAAACCCAAGAATGAGAAACATAAACAATACAGTACACTTGTTTCATTATCAGTTTTTTTTTAAATGAAAATATAATTTGGTTTCAAAAATATAGATTTAACAATATATTATCTTTAAGCGTATAATGTTTCAAATGAATTTTTTAAATGAAAGCAAAACAATTTTTACTTTTATAAAAATATTTTGTGATTGAAAATTTTACATATAACAAGACTTTATCACGATTATTTAAATTTTAACATTGAAAGAGATTGAATAATAACTGAATGAAATAATTTTGAAATTTAATAATGAAATAATATAAAAAAATGTTCAAAAATATTGGAAAAGAAATATATTTCTCAAGGAAATAAAATAGTTTGTTAAAAAAATTATTAGAAACATAAATTTGAATTCTAATATTAATAGTTAATGAATCCTTTTCATAATGTTAATACTTAATGATCTGCTTCTTTATCTTGTTAATTGTATAAAGGTTACTCTTAGATACAAATTTCATTAAAGACACATTTAAATTGCACAAAAAACTGTAATATATATCTTATTCAAAATTTTAGATGTATAGTTTTTTTTTCAAAAAAATCTAAAACTGTGAGCTTACTTTTTTGCATTTATTTTCTATTTAACAATTTTTTAAAATTATATTTTTTAAAGCTTGATTTTAACCGTTTTGTTTTATCATTTACAAGTTATCTGTTGAACTCAAAAATCTTTTTCATTTCTTTTCATTCTTACATTCTGATAACAGCAATAAGGAATTGAGTTGAATACTAGATAAATGAAATGTGTTAATTATAACGTAAAGATTAATACATGTATGTTAAACTGTAAATTAAAAAAAAAATTCTGTTAACCTTTAAAAATCAAGAAAAATAATTCCTTAATAAATGTGATTCATAATGGATTAAAAAGCTATTACAGCATTTTTTCAACATTTAACACTTATGCTTGAGGTTTTTGGTGAAAAACAGCTTTTATAAGGTACAACATATTTATTTTATTAAAATATGTTTACATTTTGAGCAGTTGTTATCTCTTTTATCTGACTTTTGTAAAGGAATTGATTTGATTATATCTTTGTTTTTTGGAAATATAATACTTTTGTTGGAGATCTAATTAATTTTCTCCCCATCTTTAAACATTTTATTATTTAATTTATTCAAAATTGAAAATGACTATTTATTTATATAATAGTATAACAATATGATAATATAAGTATTTATATACAATTGCTTAATATGAGTAAACAAATGCTGTACTTTCTGAATATATGATCGAAGAAGTCCTTTTCATTAAAAAGAAAATTGTGGTGATAAAATGTGCTTACGAATCAGAGGGATTGAATATAAGTAAAAGATGTTAGCAAAGAAACACAAAGGACATTATTAAAAGAGGCAATAATATAAAATGTACCCACTAAACTTTAAATAAAATTTTAATCAAATGACAGCAAGATGAAAAAATCAAGTAAATAAGCTGTGTCATTACGCTAACTACAGTTGAGCATTGCATCATATAGTAGTATAGGTAACGATTTCACCGATCACCCATCAACTTGATTTTTTTTGTCTTATTACATGTTAATTTTTATTTACAAAAGAGCATAAAAATCTCTGGCGTACACAAAACTCTAGGTTTTCTGAAAAATAAAATTCTACCAGAGACAGATCTGGTGATTATGTGGACTGCGTATCTTTACATCCTTAAATTATCATTTGATCTCTTATAAGAGTTTCAAGATAATATTCCTTGACGTGATGTGTACTGAGAGACATTCATCACCATGCATGAGGTGTGAAAAAGCATTTGTGAAATTATTAAAATCACAAGCTCTTGTAAAAGTAAAAGATACGATAATGATACGACTAAACAAGATTTCAAAACCGATATAAATGGATGCTGTTCAGAAAAGGAACTTTAGAATATAAAAATAGCATTTTATATAATTACACCTATTTTTAGTAATATTATGACTTTGACATATACTCTTGTATTCGCAAAATTGCAATTATTTTTGTATTAACTTATGAGGAAGTATAAGACAAATTTCATCCATCCACATTCTCTAATTTTGATCCAGCAAAAAATATTTTTCGACTAATATATAGGGATAAATTTTTAAAGACTTCATCAATATTTGGTATCTTACTTTTGTATATTTCTATTTTTATTTGAAAACTTTTATTTTAAAAACATTTTGATTACTGATTTAAAAACAATTTTAAAAACAACAAGCAAAAACGATTTAAAAATGTTTCGTAATTTTCTATAATTTTGGTCTATAGAAAAAAAATCATAGACCAAAGTTATATCTATTTTTTAATAGTTGTCAATATTTCTTACATTGAGTAAATGAAACGGATCTGATTAAATAATATTTCTCAGCTGATTCCAAACATCTACTTAGATTTTCTCTATGGACAGGAAATGTTTGTACACAATTTTAAACTTCATTAAGGTACTGACATGTATATATCGAGAGAAAACAATGATAAATTTTCAGTTATATATCTGCCTTGCCTAAAAAACGTTTATTTTTATTTTCTGTTATATTTTCTATTAGTAGTGTCCCTCTTCATAGGTTAGCAATAGTCGGTCACCATACTGAAACTACATTTGCGCCTTGCTATCTCTTTTAAGTGGTAGCGATCTGACAATGAAAATGCTAGCCATGCTCATTTGTAATTGCCTCTAGATTTTCTGGGGAATATTCTAATTGTGTTCAGAAAAATAAATTTTTAAGGTAATGGTATAGTTCATTCTTTTTATGAAGCAAAATCACACAATATTACTATACAGTTTGCTTCTTTGATTTTGGTAAGAAATCCACAACAATTTTTTTTAATAATTTTAACTCTACTTTTTCCCATTTTTCAGTAGTTAAACAAAATATTCATCATACGTTGCTATTAATTTTTGGTAATATAAATATACCTACCTCCAATTTTGCATCACTTTTGAGCTTTAAAATTTAGACACATACATGCAGCAGAACTTTTGCCCATAACTTTTGCAATATTTTTCAACAATATAGTTCTATATGTATCAAGAAGTAAAAATACCTTTTCAGGAGTCACTTCAGAATTATGTTACAATATGTCCTAGACTAAGAGATTCACCTTTCGGCCACTGTTTCTTTATGTAATGAAAATGACTATTCTTTATTGTCCAATTCATTAAAAAAACAACAAAATTTTGTGCATCCAAGTAATAATCTTAACAATAAATTTATTATTTTAAGCCACAGTTCCAATTATATTTAGTGTACTGAGTTTTACTTCTCCAAAATTTCCGATTATCAAATTTCTATTCATTCATTAGCATGAGCAGTAAGTATTGATTTTAATTCATTCCTGAATTATTCAGCAGTATGGTCTTTAAGCAAACTTTTATTAAATATGAGTAATCATCTCTCATGTGACTGATGTTGCTATTCAAGAACCTACATTACTAATCAAAAATTATTGCAAAAAAATTGCCTTTTTAAAACAGTAATTTTTTAAATCACTATGTCTACAAAGATAAACGCATATTTGTACGTATTCTTTAAGTATATTCCAACCTATGAGCCTGAAACTTAAAATCTCCATCACATGTTTAGATGAATTTAAATCTTTATAAACTCATTAAGATCTTGTTGCTACAAAAATGAGGTTCTGATGAAATTCTTGCTTCAAAAGCATGGTCCATTTTCCATTTCCTTCGGCTTCAAAGCGATCTTGATCTGAATTGAAGATTTCACCTTTGGTCACAAAATCTAGACACTTTGGTACAAAATACTCTTTCCTATGAGACGCATGTCTCATTACAGATGGAGTATGAACACATGTCTCATTGAGATACTTTGCTGTACATTTTGTTTTGGAAGTTATTTCTCTAATATGTGCAATGTAGATGTAATAGTCAATTGTATGGTCCTTCAGTTTCCTCAAAATTACTGGTACTAAAAATGGTTTATTATGAGCACCATTTTTCTTTTGGATCTCAGCTCCCTAACATATAATACATAGCCTATATAGCATATATCTGGGTCTTTATTCAAATCAACATAATTACATTAAAAGTAGAGTTAATATTATTCTTTTTTCAAGTGGTGTGAAATTTCGTCTTTGATACTTGAATATGAGTTCTACACAGGTTAATCCTAAGTTCAAATAATAAACAGTTTATAAAACTTAAAAAATATAAAACAATATAAAACTATGTTATAAATAAAAATAGAATCCACAATATTTTTTTTAGGCTTACAACTAATTCAGTACTGACTTTTGCTTACTAAAACCAGAAAATATCAAACATGTTAAAGTGTGAATATGTATAAATGTTTTTAGATTACATTTCATCACAAATAATACTTAGTCTACTTAGCATCAAATTATTCTGGATAACTTTAACTTAATTTGAAAGAACCAATGAAAAGTAAAAATGACATTCATAGAAACAGTACGTCAGATTAAAGTAATATGTATACATATTTGGATCCATAATGTAAAACCACATTAAAATCACGATATAGATTTTTTGTGAAAAAAAAATTCGACCAATGTAATTTGAGCCTGCATGAGAAGTTTTGAATCATAAGGTGATTTTTGTGTAATCAGCTGTATGTTTATTTTTTTTAAAAAATTTTGTAACGTTTAAAACTGAACTCAAATCATGTTGAGTCTTCACTAAGTTTAATTCTTTAACGATGCATGCTTCATTTTGATTTAAAGTTTTATGTTGACTTGAAAAAACTTATAATTCAATCTTTACTTTATCTCTACTTTCAAAAATTATTATTCTTATTCATACATTCAAAAATTTATATAATATAAAATGTTCTTATGGTGAAAATTTTTATAACATTATTTATCATATATTTACATCTGGTGTTTTCTAACTGTAACATGATTAGTTTTAAAAACAATTTACTGCTCACGATATATATATATATATATATATATATATATATATATATATATATATATATATATATATATATATATATATATATATATATATATATATATATATATATATATATATATATATATATATATATATATATATATATATATATATATATATATATATATATATATATATATATATATATAACACAATGCATATATATTTTAATTAAAATATGTATAATATTTTGCATATTCTTTGAAGAAAATGTAATTTTGCACATTTAAATTTCTATTGAGGAATTTAATATGTGAAAAGTTTTGTGTGCTTCATTCATATAATTGAACGTACAATTAAAATAAAAAAAAACTTTAAAACAAATTTTTCAAGTTAAAGAATTTCTTATAAAATAGTTAAAGAATGTCAAGTTAAAGAAAGCCGTTATAATTTACACTATTAAATATTTAAAAAATAAGCAGATTTTATTAAAGATATTTAAATATTGATACTTTCAACAAATTTTGAAAGGGTAGAAGAAAATATATTTGTAAATTTCTGGTATAGATGTTTTTCAGTATTTATTTCTGTCTTCTTATCACACAAATATCTTTAAGCATTGCATTACTTTAAGAAGTGAAATAAACGTTTTTAAAAATTTCTTTGGGTATAAATTTATGTAAGCATTTCTTAATGCATAGAATATTTTCCTATATGTAGAAAGAAACATTTTTACATTATGTTTTTCAATAACTGAAATATTCTGCTACTTCCCAAGAGAAGACCAGCCAACTATACACTTAAGCTATAAGGTAAACAAGGCAGTTATTTCAGTTTAGCGTTGTAATTGAATGGAGCGAGAATAAAAAACCAAATTAGTATATGATGTTTTAAGATACCAGAATGTCGGGACTAGGAATATCAGCCGTTATAAAAGCGGTTCCACTACTCACATTTATCAATCCTAACTCATATAGAAACAAAGAGAAATGGACAAGTCTAAGAAGCAAGTTCGGTGTTGTCTGCTTTAGGACCTCAAAGCTGCTGCATTAAGTCACCGAATATGTCAAGCATTTGGGAATAATGCTGTGATTTATCGTAAGGCAAGACATTGGTTTCACTAATTATGGTCGAGAGATTTGTCTCTCGATATAAAAAAAAAAAAAAAAAAAAAAAAAAAAAACTGATGTTTTGTGGACTAACCTTCTAGCCGATACCAACTGGCCAAATGGTACTTGTATTCGCAGCAATTAGAACATGTGCAACAAATATTGCAATAGAAGGAGTTAGCATGGTTAATAATAACGATGTATTGTTCTTCGCCGATAACGTAAGCCCTCATGTCACAAGAGGGGGCAGGAATAGCATACGGCAACTTGATTGTGAAACTTTGTGCCATTCTTACTTACTTGACCTTGCATTGTCAGATTACTATATTTTCCTCTCCCTTTACAATTATCTTCGTGGAAAATCCTTCAACAATGAAGATCACTTGGGTTACGCCTTCATGTACTTCTTTCCTCCAAAATCCCTGAATTTTACAACAAGGGTATTGCATAATTAGAGACAGATTGGCAGAAAGTGTTAGATGCTTATGGTGATTACTTCTAGGACTAACAATAAGCTACACTTTCTTTAAACCATGTTCTTTGGGGTCATTAAAAACTGCAATAATTTGTTTATTTACTTTGTACTTAATCATCATGTATTTAACACCTGATTTACTAGCTTGTAAAAAATGTCTGATAGATTTTACACGATTTTTGGCTGTTACTCTTACAGATATGGAAATTAAAAGCAACATTTTTAACACATTTTACTTTCTTATTATTCAAAAAGTAAAAATTCTGCTTAAGTAAAATTTATCCTACGTGTAAGGAAAAAAAGAGATTGATAGAACACCAGAACCAAGCGGTTGCAAAATTTTGATCCGGAAATTTCACTGTTAAAGATACATTAAGATCTCAAAAAGCTTTTATTTATGCGAATGCACAAGAAGGGTATTTACTGCGAACTGATGAATAACAACGCGTAAAATTGCTTACAGGTTGAATGTATCGAATTCTATAATTGTAGATCATTTAAAACTCTTCGGTTTAATCTCAAAGATCGACATGAAAAATTTATCACATTTTTATAGCAAGAAATTTGTATCATCAAATTGATGTCTGTGATTTTTCACAAGCGTCAAGATTTGAAGCGCATCATGACAGAGGATGAGAAATATTGTACGAAACAACGCAGGAGCAATTTTGAAGTATGCGAACACCAACTAGACAAATTAAAAGGTTCTCTTAAGCTAAAGAGATCAGAACTTATAAATAGGGAAAATTAAGTGTGCAATGTTTGCTCTGTACTAAAAGACAAAAAAAAATTTAATAATATCTGATAATCATTTCTTTTTCAAATAATCAATGCAATGAATAGCAGTAAGATGTGACCATAATTTCTTCGATCAATTCAATAGTCATGATATATTTTTTATTGATAACATTTCCATACCCGAATTGAATACACAAATACTAAATACACTTTGATTGATGTTTTCAATTTCTTGCTTATCGCAGACACCTCCATGTAGAGCCTTCTAACAAGATATAAAGGATTTTATTAAACATTTCCTCATTCATATTTGAACTTGATATCTAGAATGTTTGATAAATTCTGCATTCAAAAGGATACACGTTAATTTCGTAGGTCTTTTCTAAACCATATTATGTGATGGAGCAGAGTTCTTACAATATTTTTTTAACTTTTCTTTAGTTTAGGTAGTTAATTTTCAGCATAAGAAATAATATTTTAAATCAACAAGCAAAATTCATTTATTTCATTGTGTAAAGTAATACGTGAAAAGTTTGTTTTTAAATTGAAACAGGTGTAATTATTTAAAAATTTTGTTAAAAAAAATTATGAACGTTACTGCAGATTATAATAAATTGAACATATGGCAGCAGTATGATCTGATCGTCACATTTTTGTAAGTTACATATCGTCCAACTACCCTCGTACTACATACATATATTTGCGTATTTATAATGATTGTTTCATTTATAAGATAACGATAATTATCCTATATAACAATAAAGAAATTAAATATAATATAAGCATTTTTAATTTAGAAGTCATCTGGCTGCAATTTCTCTTAAACAAAGTATTGGACTAAAGGTAAATTCTTGTTATACTTTTATACTAGAATTACGGATATGAATGTAATAACTGCGCCGTAAGATAATGCAAATTTGTAAATGCATTAAGTCATTATAAAAATTTTTTTAACAAATAAATCATAAACTCTTGTTGAATTAATTTAAATTAAAAAGAAATGTTAAGCATAAATTTATTAATGAAAAGTATATAATCCATTCAATTTTTTACCTTAGTTTACGTATCATTATATTGAAATAATTCATTGTATTTAATCATGAGAAATACTAATTTTAATTTAGAAAATAGCATTTAACTAAATACGATTCTTTAAACTTAGCACTAAAGTGATTACATTTGGTTAATTAATGCACTCAATCTATACAGAATTCAAATTTTAACTGTTTTTCAAAAATATCAAGTGTTTGACTTAGACATGCGATATATTCATTCAAAGATCAAAGTAATATAAGCAATTAAATTCAAAGAATAATTAAAAAATTACAGTAATTTGAAAATAAATTTGTAAGTTTAAAAATATATTTTAAATAATAAGTTCTGAATAAAGAATTTAGTGTGTAACAAAAATTCGTCAATCGAATTCACTTGAGATTAATTGTTCAAAATAAATGCAAGTATTATATTAAATGAAAGCAATTTTAAATCTGTAAATAATAGGATGTAAAAAATTTATTAAAGTGAAATGTTTGTAACAAAAGATTATTTTAAAATATATTTTTAAAAAAAAACATTAAGGAAATTTAAAAGAATTTTTTTTTAAAAAAATAAGGGAATTAACTAAAATAATGGAAGAAAAGTTATTTTAAGGTAATAAATATAAAACCTTCCGTAATGAAGATTCATTAATATAAACTCATAATTAACTCATAATTAATGAAGCCAGACAACAACAACTAACTTTCGTGACTCTTAATTTGAAGAGGGGAATATAATATTATATTATTTAAAATAAAGTAAAAATCTATTTGCAGTTAATAAACAAAAATATAAGCATTAATATTAATCACTGATTTTAAACCAGTCATTACATAACTAAAAAGTGAAAAAAAATATTGAATTGATCAAATATAGTCAAAATAATATAAGCTAATAAAATAATTAGAAAAATGTAAGAAAAAAAACTATTCAAAGTTAGCCTAGAAATATGACAAAGTAAGAAGCGGAAAACAGTGTAAGAATAAACGAGAGTTAAGTATTGAGAATTTAATACTAGAATTTCTTACTTATTGTGTTGATTAACTAAATAATTTATTAATTTAAAGGAATTATATTCACATTTTTTCTTTATCTGGATGTAAATATTTTGAAACGTAAGCAAATGAAATTTTTTTAGAAATAAATTTCAATTAAAAGTATGAAATGTAATATATATATATATATATATATGTATATATATATATATATATATATATATATATATATATATATATATATATATATATATATATATATATATATATATATATATATATATATATATATATATATATATATATATATATATATATATATATATATATATATATATATATATATATATATAATATATATATATATATATATATATATATATATATATATATATATATATTCTATCATTTCTATCATTTGTATTACCTATTTCAGCTGCTATTCAAAACATGTTTGAATAAATTAAATTTGTTGTAAATAATATAATGCAAGTAATCGCAAAGAAACACAAAGTAAGTCTATTATCGTCTGTAAAACTGTAGTCTTCTAAGACGTCCGCAATCGTCTGCTGCGCTGCCTTCTGATTGGTGGTTGTGTTCAAGCCGTCCAAAATCTATAAATACACCATGTTCTGTTCTATTAGTTTAGTATGTGTATAATTTCTTTCTTTGTAACTTGCTTCATTAAATATTCTTTTTGCGATTCATGGACTTTTGTTCGTTTAACGAATTTCAACAGCAGAGCGTGGTTTTCACTGTCATAAATTGAAAGCAGTTTCTGGTTTTAATTTATTGCTTGATAGAATAATTTTATCAATAAGCAATGGCTTCGCCGCATGATTTGTATGGAGTAAATCCATTTGATGGAAAGAACTTTCCTGTTTGGCGGCGACGAGTGGAAGCTGTTTTGTCTGCGAAAGAACTGGAAACATACTTAGTTAAGGAGCCCGATGTGAATAAGGAAGCAGAAGTCGTTAAAGGAAAGAAAGCCTACGCATTACTCATGTCACTCTTAAGTGATCAAGTGCTCGTATCAATGAGTGGTGAAAATACGGCGAAGGAATTATGGGGGAAACTTCATGCTGTTTATGAAAGCAAAGGAGCGGTAAACCAAATACTGACTAGAAAACGTCTTGCTACACTTAAGAAAAACAGAGATGTTCCAATGCGCCAGCACATAGATGAAGTTTCAAAACTTGTCACCGATTTAAGAATGTCTGGAGCGGAGGTTAGTGATATTGATGCTGTCGTCTATATTTTGATGTCTCTCCCTCCAGAATTCGAAAATGTTAAGGTTGCATTAGAGAATCAACCGAGTGAGAATTTATCGTTAGATTTTGTAACTCAGCGTTTGATAGACTCTGAAGCTCTTTTGAATGATTCGAGAAATAAAACAAGTATTCGTTTTATGAAACAAAATGTGGATACTGCGGCTTTTTCTACGAGAAAAGAACTCACATGTTTTCATTGTAAAAAGAAAGGACATACTGCTAAGTTCTGTAAAAAGAAAACGTGCTATAATTGTGGTCGTGTTGGTCATTTTAAAAAGGAATGTAAATTCAAATCTGAATCTAAGACTGATAAAAAATATTCTTCTGCTCTATCTTTTGCTGCTGGCAATTTGACTTTCGGAAGTCCGAAAAAGTTCATTATTGATTCCGGGGCAACATCCCATATGTGCTCTCAGAAAGATTGGTTTTCATTCATTAAACCGTCATCAGGAACTATTCGATGTGCATCCCGCTCCACTGTACTGGAAGTTAAAGGTATTGGAAGCGTAAAAGGCAAAACATCTAATGGAATTGATATAACTTTAGAAAATGTCCTTTTTGTTCCTGAACTCAATGGAGAATTAATTTCTGTAAAGAATATTGAATTAGGTGGATATATTGTTATCTTTAGAAATAAAAAAGTGTTCATCGAAAATGAGAAAGAAAACATTTGTTTGGGTTATCGTGATGATAGTGGACAATATATTTGTGATTTTGTTCCAAATTGTGAAATTTCCCTTACTGCGAAAGAAAATGACTTGGATTTATGGCACAGAAGACTTGGACATTCCTCTAATAAAGCCTTAAAAGAACTTGGATTGCCCACCTTTGATAAATTTTGTGAAGTGTGTACTTTTTCCAAACAAAGTGCTTCTCCTATAGGAAAAGGTCCCAGACGAAGGGCATCCGAAACTATGACATTGATTCACACAGATGTTTGTGGCCCTATTGATCCACCTATGGCTACAGGTGAGCGTTATTTTATGACATTAATTGATGATTATTCACGTTTTATGGAAGTTCGTTTGCTGAAAAGGAAAAGTGATGTTGTGAATGAGTTAAGATGCTTTTTAAAAGCAAATCCTTCAGTACGGAAAATTAGGTGCGACAATGCGAAAGAATATGTTTGTGGTGAACTCATCAAATGTGCTACTAAATTTGGTGTTACAATAGATCCAGTTCCTCCGTACACTGCACCTTTAAATGGAGTTGCTGAGCGTGCCAATCGTACATTGTTAGAAAAAGGGCGAGCTTTAATATTTGAAGCAAAACTTAGCAAGAAATTTTGGGGATTTGCAATTTTAACTGCTGCATACCTAAGAAACAGAATTCCTAGTAGATCCATAGAAAACTGTACTCCTTATAAATTAAAATATGGTAAAGATTCCGATCTTCAAAACATTCGAGTATTTGGATGTGATGCATACGTGTTGGTTCCTCCTTCTCAAAGGAAGAAGTTAGATAAGAAGTCAAACAGAATGATATTTGTGGGATATTCGACTATGGGATATCGTTTAATGGATCCAGATTCAAAGAGAATAGTGATATCAAGGAACGTTGTATTTAACGAAGAAAGAAAAATGGATTTAGAAGATAAAAATATTCTGAATGTGGATTCCATTATTTCGGAAAATGAAAATGATGTTGAAGAAATTGGTGGTGAAGAAAATATTACTGAAACAATTACTACAGAAGAAATTTTGGAAAGACCACAAAGGCAAAAGAAACCACCAGTTAAATATCCTGAACCAGAAGTTTATGAAGCAATGGTAATTTTTGAAGATTCGTTGTCGTTTAAAGATTTATCTGCACTGCCAGAGGAAGAACAGAATCTTTGGAAGAAAGCAATGGATGAAGAAATGCAGTCCATGGAAAAGAACGAAGTTTGGTGTCTTGAAGAATTACCACATGGGAAACGTGCAATTTCCTGCAAATGGGTTCTACGCGAAAAACGAGATGGAAAATATAAGGCTCGACATGTTGCTCGTGGTTTTATGCAAAGAGAAGGAGTGGATTATGATAAAACATTTTCACCAGTTATCAGTATTCCTGCATTACGTATAGTGTTTACTATTATTCTTCAAGAAAATTTAAAAGTTTATTCACTGGATGTTAAAACTGCATTTCTCAATGGTGAATTAAAAGAAATTATTTACATGGATCAACCAGAAGGATATGATGATAATAGTGGCAGGAAGTGCCGGTTAAAGAAAAGCTTATACGGACTTAAGCAGTCACCTCGTCAATGGTATGTAAAATTTTTAAATTTCATTATCAAATTAAACTTTAAACCATTAAATAGTGAACAATGCATTTTTATTCGTCAGTCAAAAGGTGAAAGAATACTAATGGCACTTTATGTGGACGATTTATTAATTGCGGGTACTGATGATAGTGAAATCAAAATTATAATTGGATTATTATCAAAAGAATTTGAAATGTCTAAATCTGGAACAGTTTCTGAATTTTTAGGAATTAAAATTACAATTACACCTGATGGACTGTATCTAGATCAAGAAACATATATTTTGAATTTATTAAACAAATTTAAAATGTTTGATGCTAAAATAGTCTCTACTCCCATGGAAGTAGGAGCAACAGCAGCTGATTTTGAGAAAGGAAGTGCTTTTTGTGGACCCTACCGAGAACTAATAGGATCTTTAATTTATTTAGCATATACATCTCGTCCAGACATCCTTTATGATGTAAACTGTTTGAGTCAACTTCAAGAACACCCTACTGATAGTGCTTGGAGTGCATTGAAAAGAATCTTGAGATATCTGAAAGGTACTTCAACTTTAAAACTGGAATATAAAAAGTGTGTGGATAAAAATTCATGCTTAAATATCTACGCAGATGCTAACTGGGGTGCAAACCCAAATGACAGAAAATCCATTTCTGGTAACATAATTATGTTTAATAATTGTCCAATATCTTGGTCTTGTCGAAAACAAAATTGTATTGCTTTATCTTCTACAGAAGCAGAAATTATTGCCCTAAGTAAAGCCATTCAAGATGCATTGTGGTTGAAAAACATTATTTTGGAATTAACTGATATTAAAGAAATCATGATTTTTGAAGATAATCAATCTTGTATTAAGTGTGTAACAAATGAAAACAACAAAGGTCGATTAAAACATATAGACATTAAATTAAAATTTATTCGACATATCTTGAATTGTCATGATATAAAAGTTTACTATATTTCATCTAACCTACAAATTGCTGATATGTTTACAAAATCTTTATCTAAGTTTAAATTAAAAGAACTTTTACCATTATGTGGATTAAAATTGTATTAGATTATATCATGTTAATGTAAATATTGTGTGGATGGCTTGAACGTTTCTAATTTCTTAATGTATATTTTTTATTTATTTATATGATTTTATTGTGCATGTTTCTTTGTGATTAAGGGCGAGTGTTGTAAATAATATAATGCAAGTAATCGCAAAGAAACACAAAGTAAGTCTATTATCGTCTGTAAAACTGTAGTCTTCTAAGACGTCCGCAATCGTCTGCTGCGCTGCCTTCTGATTGGTGGTTGTGTTCAAGCCGTCCAAAATCTATAAATACACCATGTTCTGTTCTATTAGTTTAGTATGTGTATAATTTCTTTCTTTGTAACTTGCTTTATTAAATATTCTTTTTGCGATTCATGGACTCTTGTTCGTTTAACGAATTTCAACAAAATTATAGTAAAATATATTACAAAGCCACTAAGGATTAATAATAAATTTACGATTATTTATAAGAAAATATTTAGTGGAACTCTAAATATTATTTTTCGTTAATTATTTTCAATTACTCTAATATAAATATCATTATAAAAACTAAATACAATCGAACAATAGTTGAAAATCAATAAAAACTTGCAAGAACGTTTTTTTTCAAAAAATTTTCATTTAAAATATTCCTTTCGGATTATTTTTCAGTAATGCTTAATTATTTGCTACTATCGGTAACCGAGTATAAAAAAATAAAATAGTTTGATTTGCAAATTTTATCATCATAATTAAATTAATCAGAATTTCATTTGTATTGAGAATTTAAAATTTAGCAGTAACTCAGTTACAATATTCAATCGGAACTTTTTTTTATTATAGTTTAATCAATTTACATTGAAATATAGATAAATATTGAAAAAATAAAAATACATAGATAAATATTATTTTTTTTTCCATTAAGTGTACTGAAAATATTTTAAAATAGCTACATTCGCAGGAAATGTAAATATATTAACCAGTAATTGAATAACCAATCATAAGTATTTTTGTGGTATTTATATATACTTTTTTAATAATTTATTTAGACTTTAAATTGGAATGCATAAATGAAATTTTTATTGTAAATGAAATAGTTTGAAATTGCATTGGCAATTTACAAATTATGAATATATATCTCATAATAATGTAACTCATTCAGGAGTTACAATATGGAAAATTATATAAATATAAATAATAACAAAAATAAAGTGTCTAGACACATAAATATTAACATTTTAAGTTAAAAATAACTCTTTATATTTTTAGATATACAGAGATTTTAAAGTTGGTAGTACTATATATATAGGCTATTCCATAAAAGATACATATCGATTAATATGATATTTGACTTCCAAAATAATTTTTGGCTTCGTTCTGAAAGTCCAAAAGACAGACAAAATTTTATTTCGTATAATAATATTTAATATGCTCATACATATTCCATAAGAAATATACCACAAAATATATTGTTAAGTAAATTTCAAAATAAAATACATTTTATATATTTAATTAACATTAAGGTAATTAGGCATCAGAAGAAAATGCTTAGATAATCATATTTATTATTAAAATGTTATAAAAAATTTTATTAATGAGGAAATAAATTACATAATGATTTTTACATCTAATTAAAATGAAAGTCAATATTGAAGCTCATTAGAGTAGTTTATGTTGTGGTGAACTCGGTAATTTTCGAAAAATCCCGAGGAAACCCAGATTCGTTTTTTTTTTTTTTTTTTTTTTTTTTTTTAAATAATTGAATGACAGAGATAAATTCAAAACAAAATACAATAAACAATTTATATTAGTAACTTAATTACAAGAGAAATTTACATTTACAATCAAAACATTCTTGATTAAATAATTGAGATTCTAAAATTATTATTTGTTTTATGACAATTACACATTAATATCATAACTGAATTTGTTTAGCTTAATGAGGAACGAGAGAAAACTCTCACTTTTCTACTCACCCCTTTTAGAAGTAACAGTGTGTTGTCTCCTAACGTCAATGGCATTACCAACTCAGGATCTCGCTTGGCTTGCTCATCACTCATAAGCTTTCCCTCTTTTCTCTCTGTCTTTGGTATCACTCCTCAGGCTTTACCTTCATCTATTTGTCGGACATCTGCAGCTCCATTCTGGAAATTCGAGGCAGGGTTCCTTCTGGAAAACGGTGCTTAGATCTTATTTACAACTAACATCGTTTAGGCTTCTTATTATGCTCAATTAGGACCCAGTCCTCAATTGTGGACTCCTTTTCTACGTCGGGCTTCTCTGGGGCTTCTGTGTGTCTTCTCTGTGTTTGGATGCAGTTTTTAACTCTTCATAATTTTTGGCTTAGTTCCTCCTCTTTATATCATTGGTTTTCCAAAGTTCTGTAGTTCCTCCTATACTTCTATGGGATAGGTCAGAAATCTCTCCCCCTCATTCCCGACTGGTCAGATTTACAAATAATACATATCATAAAACAATATACTTTGCCTGCAATTTCCTCCAGATCACTCATCCCTTCCGAAAGGAAAAATTTATTCTTTTTTGCACTTGTTTCATTGTGCCAATTTTTATTACATCCTTTCCTTTATATTATTCCCGCTTAGTTTGAAAGGAAAAGAGGAAACTCTTAAATTTAAAGTGCAATAAAAATACACACACCTATTTTCTCAGGGTTTGGTTATGTCGTATTACACTACGAAAGTTTATCAGATCCAATAAATTTCAATTTTTGAAGTTATTTATTAATCATTCCACATTAAGTGTTTTGTTACGCACCTAAAATTAAGGTAACTAAATTACTATTTGACTATGGTCTGCTTTTATAATATTCTGTTGCTGTTGTTGCTTATATCCAAAGGTCTGACGGAGTCAGACCAAATCTGAGAATCCGTTGACGGAAAGGAAATCGATGACAGGGGGGAGAAGGGTATATTTCGTCCCATAGTATACTCCTACAATTCAGGATATGCTCAGGAGAAACTTGGTGTCCATGGCATTTAGGACGGAGGGAGAAGGTCTTGTTACCCGCTACAAAAGTGAGACATTTCAGGTGGCCAGAGGCGAGAAGTGCAAGGCATGTGCTGAATTTCCTATCACAGGAAAGAGTCAGAAAAAGTCCCGGCTTTCTACCCTTGTAGAAGTGGTGAGTCAAAGGTCAATTGGTTTTAAATTGGGTTTTTCTCGGGAAAAAAATTTCAAGGTAGGTAAGCACGGAAGAAGAAGGAGCAGTATGACCTGAGCCCTCCTTTGCTAAAGTGTCTGTTATTTCATTGCTTCCAATATTCACGTGAGACGGAATCCATTGAAAATAGATATTATACCGAAGGGAGACAATTTTAAGCTTGAGTAGAATAGAAAGGCTTGTTTGGTCTCCCAAGCAGGTCCATTTTTGCAGATGTTGAATTGAACTACGGCTATCAGTTAATATTCAGACATCACTATAATTAGGTTCGCTCATGATGAATTCCAATCCGATGTTAATGGTTATTAGTTCGCTACGAAAAACCGAACAAAAGTCGGGATTACGATGACTAGGAGAGAGTTTGTCATGAGGAGTCTCGATGAAAATTCCGATTTAAGTTCGGTGATTTATTTTGCTGCCGTCAGTAAAGATTCTTATGTCATTTTGTGTTATATTATTAATGGTTTCCACAAGGCTAGTTGTTTTAGCAATTCAGGTAAACAATCCCTCTTGATGACTGCCGTAGAAAGTTCGTAATTGAAGTGAACATTGGAAAGAGCCTCAGCAGGATTCAGACCACATTGAAGGGCATAATTCCCAGCTAACAATAACAGGCATGGAGCTAAGACAGTCTTCTTCCTGACGTTGTTCCAGTCTTTGGACTGCAGAAGCTGTACTTTTTCTCCCTAAGAGCCAGTTGACAAATGATATCGATACTGCATCGTCCGTCGCGCAGGATAAACAGGGACGCGCTCGAGTTTTAGGCAGAGGATCTCGTTCGAAAAGTCATCTACGGTCTCCCTTTGCTTTTAAAACCTTAAGATCTTGCAGTGCAGCATTAATGGATTGTCTACTTTGGCTACTAGGGTCAAATTGGATAATATTCTGAAATATATAAAATGAACCAAATGTAAATTGTTCAAAATAATTTCAAAATTTTTAATTACAATGTATAAACAATCTTTCAAACACATACAAATTCAATGATATAACAACTGAATTTTGAAATTAAACCCTTACATTTGTTAAATTGTTATTTTAATATTTAATTTTACAAAATTGTATTTTATAAAATATTTTTTATTTAAAGTTTATTATTAACATATATAGTTTAACATACGATACTTTTTTTAAAATACTCAGTCTATTATAATATAATATACTTATTTAGTATTGTTGTCTTCAAAAAATGAATTATAGAAATAGAATATTAGTTAATCAGGCAATTCGTTGTTTCTCGATATTTATTCATTAGGACTGTAAAATATGATATGGAGAAGGAAGTAAAAAAGTATGTATTTTTTTCTTATTTAAAAGATTTCTATAACATTTTTCTTAAAATGTTATCATCACTGAATAGCTTCATACAATATAGTTTAAAATCTACTTTTCAGTTAAAAAAAACTTGATAAAATTTTGATTATAATTTGTATATTATGTAAATATTTAGGTATTAATATAAAATAATTTTAGTAAGCAACTTTTTAGCATTTAAATTATTAAATCATGTTTAATCGTGTTTAACATCTATTTGTAATTTTTCATGATCTAGATTTTTTTGTGAGTTAGTAGTAAAGATATATCATGATAATAAAGTAGAGCAGTCTATTTATTGTTCGCTATATTCTTCACATCTACTTTATTGTCCCCCCCCCATTTTGTGAACTACATTCTGAATGTAAAAAATAAAACGGTGTACGAAAAGAAACCTTAATATTTTCCATAATATCTTTTATTATTAAAAATGGCTTGTTTCAACAATTTTCCTTTAATAGGGAAATATAATTGACAATATAAAACAGAAAACATTTTATCCCTTTTCTAAAATTAGATAAAATGGATGAGTGTAATTTATGTAATTATATAAATTTTAATGATCTTATCAATTTTCCTCCAATAAAATTTAAAAAAAACAGAATTATAATTAGGAAGGAAAATACTTCTTTCATCAAATCAAGAATGTACATTATACACTTTACGTGCGGATAATGTAACATTAATTCTCAAATTATAAGCATTATTAACTTGACTTACAATAACGAATATCATTAATTGTAGTTAATCATCAATTATCTTAAATGTATAAAGAATAATGTCTGCGGTAATTTTATAAAAATAAGTAACTTCATGAGATGATTTTGACATAGAAGTCCTAAATGATTTTTAATTTTTTTTTTTTTTTAGAATAATTTTAAAGGTTTATAATTATGGGATTTTATACTAAAGTAAGACTAAAAATAGCTGAAGTCATTTTTTTAAAAAAAATATGAGAATGTTCTATGGAAGAAAAAAAAGATATAACTAAAGAAAGCAGATTTTCATTAGTACCATAAATTTGTCATTTTAATATGAATAATTTTTTTTAAGTGAGATTATATTTGTTTGCAATTTGATATCGAGAAAAAAACCTTCACGTTTGCTTATAAGTAGCACAATGACCAATGAATTAGTTAGAATAATACTTACTAAGGGTAAAATATTCAATTTCTACGAATGACCTGTGGTACTCAGTATTTGAATACTAATATAAGTAAATTCTAAAAAATGGATTTCTGAACAAATGAAATAAAATGAGAAAAAAACAGTTCTCATACCATTTGAAAAAACTTAATGTTGATTTTAAATTTCGAGAAAATTGAGGGTGGGCATCTGGTTTTATGAAGAATTAAACCAATTTAAAAATTTCTCATACCATTTGAAAAAAACTTAATGTTGATACCTGTTCAGCAGGAGTATCCATTTTGATGACGGTATATAGTTCTTATCTAAAGATGAAAATGCATTTTGTGCAATTTTTCTTGAGATTTATCTATGCTTCGAATGAAAAAAATTTCAATCAATTTTCATCAGATTTCATTGCAAATCTGGAGTTATGATTTGTAAAAAAAGAATTGTATCATTTTATAAGTATGAGAAAATTTCGTATGGTTCATTGCCTTTTCTGATTAAAATTCAAAAATTTCTTGTGCAATGGTGTCGAGAAAATTGAGAGTGGGCATCTGGTTTTATTATGAATGAAACCAGAACTTACTTTATAGTAATGCTAGAACTTATCTCAGGTACGAACCATACGAAACCATGAACCCATCTTGTCTTACTTAAAATGTTCTAGAATCTGTTCGAAGTATCATGTAGCATGTTCTACTTGCTTGAAAATGTTATCGTAGGGTTCCATTAGAATAAGAAAATACCCTTAACATACCTTGATATATTAGCAGATCATGCGCATCCTGCAACATTGTATTTTTAATGTTATAGTAATGGATACTTTTTTACAGTTACGCAACCCGTGCATCGTTCCAGAAATCTTTAAAAGTAGTTCAAAATATCAATCTCATTTTCGACCTCTGTACCAGTATACAAAAATCCAAATTCCATAGGAAATGTGTTAGATATGAAAAAGAAACACATTCAACAGCACTCTCCTGTTCCATCAAAATTACAACGTCTAAAAAGCTGACTGATCAATGCATGATTATGTCTTTACTTAAATGTACTTCAAAGATTTAAAAATGATTTTAAAACACGTAAGAACAAAGAGTGCACTTGTGTTTGCATAAATGTTTTTGTGAGCATTATTTTTGTATATTTAAAAAATAGAATTTAATTTGTATTTCCTTAGTTTTACAGGATGGAAAAAACTAAAATGCATTATTGACTATTTCGAATTAACTAATAATTATTTCATAATTATTTGGAGAATATAATCATATGCATATTATATTATTAAATATTAATATGTGTGAGAAAAAATCATCTGATAACATTAAATGAAAGAAAATGATTAACTAAAATCTGTTATTAAACTATATTTTAGTAATTTTTTTTTTACTTTTAAAAGTACATAATGTATTACAAGGCAGTAAATAATATAGATTCAGAAATAGCTCTTAATATTAGTAAAACCACATAATGCACAGATTTTAGAGAAATGAAAATCTTACAACGAAACTTAATGCTTTGAATTCTATATTTTGTTACGAATAAAGTTTTTGTTCTATTACAGCATATATTGAAATGCTTAACCACAATTTTTCATATCAGTTAATGAACAAAATAATATGTACTTAATTTGTGAAATATATTTTATTTTATACTTTCATTGCGATATTTATAACTTTCATTGCGATATTTTGAACAGAATACTGCATTATTTTCTGACATATCATCGCTTATAATATTTTACATGATAAAAAATATTTCCGAATTTCTTCAATTATTAAGTTTTTCTTAAAATAGCTTTATTTATTTCTTAAACTGAATGCAAGGGCTCTAGTGATTTAGTAGCTTCACGCCGCGTCCGTTAAGATCCGCAAAGTAAAGCATCATTTGTCGCGGGCAGTGATTGAGAGGGTGACCTAGCCATACTTTTACTCACTGGGTTGCTGGAGTTCCGTAGGTTGGGGAAGTAAGCTCGTTAATATGTGACGTCCTAAATTCTTCCACTGGAGTTGTGTGGATGTGCCAGCTCAGGTGTCACTTCCTGACCATGTTTCAAAATAACGAGGTGCTTGGTGATAGGCGAGTATTCCTAATCCGTTAACCTAAAGGTACAGTCCGGAGCTCACCTGCACCTCTATGTATGTATGTATACTAAAAGGAAATAATACATTAGTTTGAAAGACATATTTTAAACAATAATATAAATAATGTTCAACTATCAACTTATTTTTAATATTAATTACGATATTTAATTTTAATTTATAATAAATCAAAGATTATTAAATTTCTTCAAAAAAATACTAGGCAATATTCATTTATTATAGTTTTAACTCTCTTAGCTGAAAAGTTAAATTTTTAGTTTACCATGAAATATTTTTGTATTAATATAAGTATATGCAGCAAATAAAGAAAATTGAAAGTTAAAAAATCAACCTCTTTATTTTTCTTTAATTATATCTATATTTAAATAAGGTAACATAAATTCAATTTTACTCTTATCTGAAGAGAACACATAAATTGAAATTTTTCTTTTGAGCTTTGCAGTATAAAATATAAAATTGCTATCGATACTTTAAATTCGTGAATTAAATTTTAATGTGAAAATAGACTTTTGTCTTTTTAGTACTCAAAATTTTATTAGCTATAATTTCAATTTTAGAATAAAATTACATATTTTAGATGTTTATCCAATGATATCTATTTGTTTTTTGAGGTAAATGTAAACTGATGGATATTCATAAGTATTTTATTCATATGCTATATTTTCCAGATATTTTCAATTTTTCAAATTTTCCACAAAATTTATGCAGATTTAAATTAAAAACTAAAACTTTTGAACAGGAAAATGCATTTAATTAAAATTTCAATTTCAATTAGTTAAATAAATGAACTTAGTTAACATTTTTAAATTACAATTAATATTGAGTAAGAATATTTGTGCATACGTTCTAAATTATACATATCAGCTGCTTGCATTTTGATATAAATAACAATATGTTTATAAGTAAAATGTAATTAAACAGATAAAAACTCTGAGTTAGATAGACGTTGTTACATTAAATACGTGTTATTGTAATAAGCGAAATTTAATTTATCAATTATTTATCAATTATTATATCCATAATAATTGATAAATAAATATCATACAATATTATCCATAATAATTTTGTATATGCGATCATTTATTTTAAAAATGAATTTCAATTATGAATAACTTCAAAAATTTAATATATTTGGACATAATATGTCTTAAAGAAAATTAAAAATAATCATTAATTACTAACACAGGCTATTAACATTAATAAAATCAGTTATATTTTAAACCAATGCTTCAATTTCTGTAATATTTTAAAATTTTTCGAATCTATACATATTTATACCACAACAAAATATTCATCATACTTATAAAATCTTACTTTATAAAGTGTAATTATTTTGCAAACTTGCCATAACTCTTCTTTTTTAAAACAGGAACTATAAATAAGATACAACATAGTTTGTAATTTGCTAGTGGAAATTATATCTTAGATGTTATTTTGATAAGTGTAAACACAAGATCAAATATTCAGAAACAATAACAGAAATGTTGAATGAAAAACACGATTTATTTGTATTAAGGTGAAAAGATAAAATAAACATATGTATACTTCAACCAAAATAATTTTCACGTTTATTTGGAAGACCACAAAATAAAAGAAAATATATTCTGTTCACTTTTGATTATATTTTCAGGAAGTTGTGCATATTTCTTTAAAAATTCTATAGAATATATGAAAACAACCATAACTTAAATATAAAGTGATAAACTTTTAGTTTAAAGTAACGAATTTTTATTTACACATTCATAAAGAGGAAACTTGTTTCCACATCTGGTTTCGCAACTCAATAATAATAGAAAAATTGCTGATATGAACGAATATATACAACAAATTATTTTAAAACAAATCTCGAAATAAATTATTAACTACGAATATTTAGAATTTCGGATGTGTCTTAAATTGTTTTAATATATATATATATATATATATATATATATATATATATATATATATATATATATATATATATATATATATATATATATATATATATATATATATATATATATATATATATATATATATATATATATATATATATATATATATATATATATATATATATATATATATATATATATATATATATATATATATATATATATATATATATACATATATATATATATATACATATATATATATATATATATATATATATTAAAATAATTAATAATTAAATTCTTTCAAAATTCTAAATTCATACAAGAGCAAATATCCGATTACCAACAGAATTAAATGGAATGAAAATAGTAGGTAAGCAAATTTTCATAAAACTCACAAAACATATGAAAAATCACATAATTCAAGAAAAAAAATATGAATTTAAATAATTTTTACATGATAAGTATATAGACTTACTATTTGACTAACAATGAAATTATAATTTTCTTAAACATTTATCCATTTAATTAAAAAATATAAATATATTTAAAGCCTAAATAAAAAAATAAAAAATAAAACTAAATTCTAAAACTATTTTGAAGTTTTCAATTTATTGGTTTTATTTGAGAAAATTTATGTTTTTTTCAAAATTAATGAAAAATATAAGAGTATTCTCCACATATTTCTTTGTCAAATACTTCTAATTATCATATCATGATTGTGACAATCGATGATAAGAAATTTTTGAGTGATTAAATTTTACGAAAAAATATCCTTGCCTTCCTTTATGTAAGATAATGGTTACTCGTGTTTATTTAATCAAAATATATTAATATTTAAATCAAATATTCCATTTTTTTTAATATTAAGAAGTTTAATAGGATTTTTAATTTGATCAATTTAAATAACTAACCAGTCACATTAACATTTTGATTGGTCAAATTATAAAGTAAACTTTATTATTTGACCAGTCAAAATTATGATTTCCTATGCGGTGTAAAATTTAATTGCAATATTATAAACCAAAATTTATTTCAAATTTATTCAAATTTCCTCTACCTTTCTTAAATTTTTATTTTTCTATAATTTATGAATTCAAAATAATTTGTCTGTATGAAGAGAAAATTCTAAGTCCAGCTTAATATTATAATATCCCGCCTACAAAATTTATATATTTTCAAGTTGTCGTTGTTGACAATTTTCTATTAATAACAAAATAATCATTAGTTTTTTTTCAGATTGAAGCATTAGATAATGAAACTGAGTTTAAAAAATCGCGTATATTTTCTTTATTTCTCAGTTATCATTTGCTAAGTTATCAACTACTTTCAAAATTACATACGTAATTGCAAGTATCATTTAAACATATTTAAAATAATATTTTTTATAAAGCACATGTTTATGCAGAATTGTTGTTAGCCACTTGGAAATATCATGAGAAACTATGAATAATTATTTATATTTAATATATTTTCCTTAAATATAAAAAATACAAAAAATTATTCGATGTCATAAAAAGTGAGTTTAAATATTTTTATTTAATTTATTCATAAGTTATGTAAATTACATTTAATATGTATTAATACTTTCTGACATATATCAGTACAAAGAAACGAAGGAAATTTTAGCTAAGGAAATATTCATCCAGTTATACCAAGAACATATTAGAATAACTGGAAGTATTAAATTATAAAAGCTAGGTATGAAGTGTATTTTAGTTAATTAAAAGGGTAAATAGAAATACATTCAAAGACGACTTTTATATAAATGTAGCTACTTAAATTTTCAAGGAATATTTTTATTAAAAAGGCTTTTTCAATTTTATGAATTCAAAAAGTTTTAATAACCTTAATTAATTAAAAATTGTAAATTTGTTCTTCAAACATTGAAAAATGTTTTTAAAATACATGCTAAATAGTTTAATGTTTGACTTTACTTTAAAACTATACTTTTAAGGAGTTACTGAAAGAGTCAAAAGAAAATTTAGGGTTAGCATTAATACATTTTCATTACAAGAATTTTAAATACTACTAACAAGAAAATGCTCAATGGCATCATTCTTTATTCAAAATTTCTACAAGGTAATCAAGAATGATATTCCTGTTTTAATGACTCAAAAGAGTTATGACCTATAGATAATGTAGCCTATTGTTAATCCATGAAGTAACCACCATCAATAGCTAGTACTTTCTGGCAACATATTTCCAATTGTGTAATCCCTTTGCGGGAAACGTAGGGGAATTGGGACTTAAAAAAGTCAGCAAATGCTTGGCTAAGCTCCAATTGCTGCTAGTACAAATCCACAAAAATCGTTTGGCCAGTTCTTAGCAGCTCACACTGAACCATTTGATGACTAGTTCACCAGATACAAGCTTCATCTCAGAAAGACGTATCTCCCGACCTGAATTTGTGAAACTATTACCTTGCCGTATGTTCATTCAGGGCATTATCTCTAAATGTCTGACATATTCAGTAACTTGATTCAGTAACTGATGACTTTTAAACCAGAAAGCAAATAAAGCGAACGAGCTCCTTCGAAACATCTCTTTCTCTTTGGTGCTGCACGAGTAGACTGAAGAATGCACGCGATTTACCTGCTTTTATAAAGACTGACTGGATTCGCAATCACGTCATATACTAATCTGCGTATTTATTCTTCTAATGAAATACATATTTTCCATAGAAAAATTACAAAAGATACAGAACTAAACTTTTTACATTCTTAAAAATTTTGTTTAGCATGATATTTCATAAAATATTTGACAAATTAAAAATTAAAATATTTCTTTTAAAAGTGTAAAATGAAATTATTTTACATTTTGATTTATTTGAGTCCTTTGCAGGATTTTTTTATTATTATAAACTTTTTTTAATTAAATAAGTGAAAATCATGAATTCATACCTAAATGTTAAATTATTATAACCATGCTCATTGTTATTATTAACATGACCCTTAGAATCCTTCCTTTTTAAAGCTGATCTTAAAGTTTCTGATTTTGGTTAGTTCCTAACGCATAAAATTTGATTTTTAACATATTGAAATGCCGAAACTGTATTTACGTATGTTGAATGTTGTGATGAGATCATTAGTGATATAATTTTTTCAGTGTTCTTGAGACGTAAAAAAAGTAAGAGAAATAAAACAATACAAAATAAAATAATCAATTACCAAGCAAAAAATCAAATAAAATAATCAATTACCAAGCAAAAAATTGCAAAAAATTTCAAGAAGCTAATTTAAATATCTGTAAATTTTTGAAACAGTGAAAAAATTACTTGTGATAATGAAAAACCTGAATTTATTTTATCCCATTTATTTAAATTTTTCGGAAAATATTAAAATGCTCTATTTAGATGCTTCAACTGAAATAACATGAAAAAACTCTTGAAACAGTTTACCTTTCCTATTCATATTAATGAATTGAAAGCCCACGAGAACTGTTTCGCGTCATTCGCTGTTTGAAAGTAACATGCATTTGCATTTATGTATGAGAACGTTTTTTTCATTTTGACATTTGCAAAAAAAGTTCTTTTCAATTGTAACCATTGTAGCTTGTGTATCTCAGGGACCATGGAATACAAAAGAAGAAAATCAATGACATTTTATGCAAAATTACAATTAAGTCATAGAAAGAGTTTCTTTGTTCTTATTCTAAGAATGAGAAACATAATGGAGAAAACCGTCCACTAGAAAAATAATTAAAAATCAATTATCATAAAAATGACAGCTGTTGTCAATATTTTAATTTTATAGGATAATTATATTTAACGCAATGTTCGTTTACTGATAAGGTCTTTTAATGCATAAGTCATGAAAAATAGATGTTTTTGTTGCTTTAAAATTTATAATACTTTTATTTGCAAATAAAACATACAATTCTAAATTTATTATCTTTTTTTAAATTATACTTATTTTTATTTAGTATATTATGACTGAAATTCCATTTAAAAAAGTAATTGTATTTTTTTAAATAATAGTTTCATTCATTCATTTTAGTTTTCACTCATGTGTCAGATTCCCTTTCTATTTTCCTTAATATTTTTTTAGTTTTCCATGTTGAAAAAAATTATTTATATATGTAAAAAATTAAAAGAGTTACATTTTAATATTATTAAAATATTAATATTTCTTCAAATACCATTTATTATTGAAGGAACTCGTTAAAAAATATTTGTTAAGGAAAGGATTCATTGAAAATTGTTTAAATACAATATTAAAATATTGTATAAATTGCTTTCAAATTTAATGACTTTTAAACGGAAAGCACACACAGTTCATAATATAACCAATATAACACTATATAACTATTTAATATTTGCATAATATAATATTTTTCAAGTTACACATCCTTTTGAAATCAGTGATTCTATGTATAGCTAAAATAAACTTTATTCTTATGAGTATTTTTCAACATTAGATGATACAGCTGAAAATAAGGCTGCAGATTTTACAAAAGAAAAAATAACTGTGTATCTTAATTATTTATTTAGTTGGAACTTTTGATGCAGTGGTCTAGTGAGGCCAATAATATTCACCAGCAGTACTTGTGACAGTCATAAATATTAATTTGAACGTGTTTCGAGTGACAATAGTAAATCTTTCTGTTACTCATAATATTTCTACTGCATAACAAATTTGAGCATTTGGGAACTTTCACAAAATGAAGCCAAAACTACAAGAAAAACAATGCATTTTGAAAGTTGCCAGAGAATAAATAAACTCGTAATAGAAATGTTATTTAAAATATTAAATATGTCATTTTCTCGTAATAGATACTTTGCAGTTATGTATTGCGTTATCAAACAAATATATTATATATATATATATATATATATATATATATATATATATATATATATATATATATATATATATATATATATATATATATATATAAAATAAAGTTTGGTCTTTTAAAAGAGCTCTGTTATAAAATAAATCCCCTTTCAGATAATATGTAAGAATTCCAAAAAGTACTTTTTCTGTTCATCTTCATCTTTCCTTTCAATTTTAATTCATTGAAACACACATACGTCTTTACCACACCCATGTTATCACGCATTTAGCTGTCAACATCTCGAAAACTGGTAAGAACTCTGAAAGAATAATACGAAAAATAAATATCTAGATGTGTTCAAAATATTCGTAGATAAAGTTTTGAAAATAGTTGTTGCCTAGGAAATTCAATCAGTATTTCTCGTAAGTATTATGAAAAATATCATTTAGATTTATATAGAAACAAATGTTTGTAATTTGAGGTAGAATCACAACAAATGACTGCAATTTCAGTAGTTCTGACTCTGAAATTATAAGACTTACTCACATTTTTAAAATAAAGAATAGTAAACATATGAAAAATTAAATACTTTCTTATTATATTGGAGTTATTCGGATTGACCGAGAAATAGTTTTTTTAGCTTTATTTTACGCAAATAAAAGTTTTCATTAAGAAGTTTCGTGTATTATATACTTGAAGTAAATATATTAAATATATAAATTTTTAATTTGAATGCATGAATATTAAAATACTGAATATTCTTGGAAAATATAAAAGATATTCAATTTTCTCTTCTTTCCTCTGAGATATCAAATGTTCTGATCATTTTATTGCAAGTCATACATAACAAAAGCACATCAATTATCCAACAATATTTTTATTCATTTCAGTGAGTTTTTCGTTTGTATTATAAAAAAAATTACTTCGTTTTTATGAAAACGAAAATAAACTTTAATAATATGATAGTCTTGTAATAAAAATATATGGATATTGTTTTAAGATAAGTTTTGATTATTATTAGAGATTGTTTGTAACTATTTTGCTTCATCATCACTGATTCTATACAAATAAAATTATTATAATTACTGTCCCTATATTTGACATTACTGCTGTCTGAACGATAGTTTGATAAATTAAAGTTTTTGCAGTTGAATATTAGTGTGCAGGTAAGAACCCTAAGATGGAATAAATGAACAGTCATTTTTTGATATGCTATAAGATGAATTAATCATGTGAAAGTTTGTGATTTATATGACTTAACCAAAAGACAGTTTGTGATGAAAGACTTTAAAGCAGTTTATTTTGAACTACCAGGTTCATCAGATGCTTACGAACTTTAATGAGTGAACTGATACAAAATGGATGAAGGATGGTGAGGCCAGTAGTACAAGTGGCAGTATAGATGTCCCTTATAATTCACTCAAAATATATCTAAGGAAGAATGTTTTACTTGCTAAATAATCTGTTAAAATTATTAGACACTACCATATCAAGTACTTCTTTCAATACAAGTACAAGTTTCAAAACGCTTCTGTGGAAATATGCTATGCTTGATGATCAACTAGAATACTATTGACCCCGATTAACCTGAGGGATTAGCAGCTACCAGGCGTGCCGGCAGGTGGTGAATCGCCAAACGTCCTGTAGGAATGACCGGATAGCTTAGGATACGGAATCAGAGGCCAACAACCAGCACCCGTAACCCTGGTGTGAGGCGACCCGTGCCAAGGGCTATTTGACACCGCGGTAATGGTGTTTTAACGGAGCCTCTAGTTGCCTGGAGAATTTCTAAAGCTTTTTTGCCTTGCCCAGTAACTCAGGCAATGCTGGGTGGACTGTTGTATTACCTGAGACTATTAATTAATTGTTATCTTATGGCTGAAAAGACAAAAGAATTAACAAACCTATCTGCATTTGCGGGTAAAGCCTCTGAAGTAGACCTTGCTGAAAAAGACAAGGGACCCAGAGGCAATCTAGCGAAGGGGCAGCAATGAATCCCTCATAGGAGGTAGAAATGACCTCCAAACCACATTTTTCTGGTGAGATTCAGGAATCTATTGCTAGCATGACTGACTCTCTGACAAGAATCAAGCTTAAAAAGAGACTTTCTGGTGCCAAGAAGAAGAATCTGGTGAAGAAACGCAAAATTGCCGAGGGGATTTGGGTTGAAAAACCAAAGGCGAGAAGAGTCTCGCCAACCGGACGGACCAGGACAAAGCCGGAAAGGTTGCCAAGAGAGAAGGACCTGGGGGATTTACCTACAGAGTGGCTCTCACGACGGTCAAGATGGCTATGCTCCTAGAGGACCATCCGGAAAAACGGCTAACAGAGGAACAGGTCTCTGACCTGGAACTCTTCTTAACCGAGAAAATAGAAAGGAATAAAGAGGGTTATGCCCCAACCTTCCTATCCTGTAAACTTGAGAATGGGGCACTTATCGTCAACTGTGTAGATCTGGGGAGCTCAAAGTAGCTGGAACAGACTGTACTGTCAGTGACATAAGCCCCTGGCTGGAGCAAAATCTCTTGGTGGGTGAGGCAAGGAAACTTGTCAGAACCACCAAGATAATTACAAAACTGCCAAAAATCTGCCGTAAATTGGAGCCTAAAGAAGTCCTGAGGAAAATCGAGGCACAGAAAGGTGGGGTCACTCCAACGAAGTGGAACGTTCTTAACATTAAGAACGATCCATCTAGGAAGACCATCGTTTTTAGTGTAACCGAACTAGATGCTTCCGCATTTGGTGAAAAGCGTCTAGCCCCTCAGATACTAGTTTCCTCCTATTCCTCCTTGGTCACCTGCGCAGCTTGACGCGCAAGGAATTTGGCATGCAGAAAAGGATCAACTGCCATTTGTTTCTGTTTTTTTCGGTAATACTTATTTGATCGTAGTAAGGCTTTCGTTATATCATTGCGTTGGAAAATTGGATTTTATATATCTGTGTTTTAGTAAATTATTAACTAAGTGGAAAATTTTAAATCATTAATAAATATAAATTTATGAGATATTCAACTGTAATTGATAACTTAATCTGATCAATAAGAGATTTCTTATATTTTTTTTCTACTTATTATTGATATGATTGCAATTGAATGTATTAATTATTATATAATGGTGATTTTTGAAATAAATTAAAAAAGACTGATTTGGGGAGTCTCTTCTTTAAAGCTTTCTGAATAGTAAACTTTTTGCTGTGCATTTTACCGAACGAGCCATTTATTACAATTACATAAAAAGGAATAGTTTAGTATTCTAATTAATGTATGCTTCATAACTGCTAGAAAAACGTTAAAATTTACATGATAAAATTTATATTTAATTTAAGAAAGAAAATTCAAGATTTTTTTTTATCAAAAACAAATATTTTTTAATTTAATAAAAAGAAAAATTATAAACTCATTTCTTTATTTAAATGGTGAAAGTAAATTTAAAACTAATATTTAATTTTATTACAATAGTATCCTTATAAAATATCAGAATTGAACACAAAATTTGCAATTTGCCAAGCTAAATGATTAAAAAATATAAGCAAAATACTGCATTTAGCTACTAAATGTGTAACTTTTAGATGCAAATGTGTCTAATATTTATTTTAAAATATATATTTGGTCCCATTTGTGTACTCCATGTACAGCAATTTTAATACTGGGAATGTATGCCAGAATTAATTATAAATTTAAAAAATGAATAAAAAGGTAAATTTAATTTCAAACTCTTCATTATTTAACTTAAAGCAATTCGATAGAAAATTAATTTCATTCTTACATTTTATTTCATTCTATGATTTTTTTCTCATTGAATTATCAATATTTTCAAAAGACTATTTTAATTAAGATACTGCTTTTGCTATTTAAGTAAAGACAATAAATAATTTTTTTGAATATAAATGATTTAACTAATATTATAAGTGCACATTTTATGCCTCAATTAAAACACTTTGAGTAAAATTAACATTTTATTATTTTTGTCTCTCAATAGTTATTATGGTGGAAACAAGTAATATTTATCCTTGACAGGAAAGGATGATTTTGTTTAGAAAGATTAATCAGCTGATAAAGATTTAAATTTTTTGAGTCAGCATTTGTTATTCATGCAATTTAAAGTCATTTGTCTGAATAACACTAATTTGCCAATCAACGAGCAAATTAGTATCATTTGGACAATATCCAGGGAAATGATATTTGTAGTGCAAGTATCATACATAGGAGTAACTTTACTCGAAAGCTCCTAGTTCAGACAATTTTAGTTTTCAGTAAAAAATGTTGAAAGGTTTTTTTAAGGTATATTTTTTTCTAACCTTTATTATAATAAAGCTGATAAAATTTTCATCAAACAAAATATACTCTTTTAATGTTTCAAATTTTTACAGCAAAAATATTTCTGCAGGCATCTTGGGAAATTTCATTTTGATGAAATGGGATGAGAAGTATTTTTTAAGCGTTGTGGAGTGTACAAAATAAATTTTTTTTCAAGAAATGATTCAGATGATTACATGAAATCTATGCATACAACTGATTCAAAACTGTTAATCAAATTCCAAGAATACAATGCAAATATATATACAGAATCACAGAGTAAAAGTGCTTAAAAATTTAAAGAGTTGTATATCAGAAGAATTTACATCAATGAAAAACTTATTCATGTAGAAATTACTCATCAAGACATTAAATTTCAAAGAGAAATAATTTTATGCTTAAATAATTTTTTCAAAAAAAGCAGAAATTAATAAAAAACAATAAGAAATTTTGTTAGAAAACGATAGAAATAAAGTAGCATTTAGCAAATTATAATAAAGTAGCAAATAATAAAGCATTTGAGTATCTTTGGGGTGTTATGTTTTTATTAGATGGAATATATTTATTAGTTATTGGAAAATGTATTTGTGATGCACTTAGCATATCCGCAGCTTCTAGTTGTGGTGGTGTTGATTTTAAAATTCTATCGAACATATCACACTGTTTGTCTGATTTTACTGAATCAATTAATTCTAAAAACTTTTGTTTTATTTCATTTTTTCTGTGTTCAACTGAGAGGGTCTGTGATTTTTTTGGGTTACTTCATTTAAAATAAATTCATTTTCATCATCATTTATAATTGGAGGAGATTCATTATATACTGTAGCAGTTTCATTAGTATTTTTAATATGCTGATGTAATATGCGGTAAGCAATAATATTTATACCCCGACGCTACTAGAGAAATGACGTCATGCGCGAGAACCTGCGCAAATGACCAGGGAGGAATGAGGAGGAAACTAGTATCTGAGGGGCTAGACGTTTGTCATTTGGTGCAAGGGGATACAGGTTTCATATCGGACTTCACCAAGTGAAGGCAAAAGTGCTTGACAAACCTACTCCTGCTGATGGGGGGTGAAGGGTTTCCAAGACAGCCTACAAAACAGTAGAACTGGTACCACTAACCTCAGTAAGAAGTTTCTTGCTGGGGATATAAACCTGGCTGGTTAGGGGGAGAATCAGTGGCCTCAAAGGAACTAAAGGTAAGCTTATCTATTGCAACAATAGTAACGTCAGAACTTGCATACTTTTACATAAAAACATTGAGGTTCTACCCCTCTCTGTATTTATCTTTAGACATCTGATAGTTGTGAAAGTCAGACTCAACATAGAGGGAAGGGACAGAGATATTATTTTTGGCTCTGTGTACTTGCCCTATGAAGAGAAGGCTCCACCTGACCATTCTCTGCACAAGCTCATGAACTTTTGCAGAGACAACAATTTACAGGTAGTCCTAGGACTAGACTATAATGCTCACCATATTGTCTGGGGAAGTACGAACAAAAATAAAAGAGGTGAATGCCTTTTCGAATTCATTCTAAACTACGGGTTAGATATTCTAAATGAGGCCAACGACCCAACTTTCTCTAATTCCAATTGATCTGAAGTAATTGACATTACTATAGCGACAACGCTAATTAGCAATAATATCTAAAATTGAAAAGCAGGTGACAGACCTTCTGGTTCAGACCATCAAAACAACCATTTTGAAATTCACTCTAATGTGTGTCTGGATCACGTGTTCAGAGACCCAGTTAGGACGGACTGGAAGAAATTCCAGGAGGATTTGACTGGGTTGGTTGAACTTGGATGGAGATCTATTAAAGGCAACTATGATCTAGAAGTTACAGCAGGCCTTCTGCACAGTAATATTCTAGATTCTAATCATAACAATTGCCATACTCGCACTAAGGACAAGAGAGCTAAACTTCAATGTCCTTGGTGGAATGACTCTCTAGCAGCCTAAAGGGCAAATGTTAGGAAACTTTTTAATAAAGATAAGAAAAATGGTGAATAAAATAACTATAAAACGGCCCTCACTAATTATAACAAACTTGTTCGGAAAAGTAAAATTAACTCCTGGGGGAAGTTTTGTGAAGAGATACATTCTATCTCTGAAGGAGCTAGACTCCAAAAACTCCTCAAAAGGGATGAACCTATTTTGGTTGGCACCTTAAAGGACGAGGAGGGTAATTTTGCTGCTTCCGGGAAAGAGGTTATGGAAATTATGACCAAAACCCACTTTCTAGGTGCTGGAGATATTTATAGCAACGAAGGGGAGCACTGCATTGACTCTTTGCAAAGAGTCAATAGCGATCAATGGACAATCGGTAAAAATATCGTTAATTACAACAATGTTAAATGGTCAATCTCTGCTTTTTAAACCTCTAAAAAGGCCCGGGCTTGATGGAATTATGCCCATCATGATCCAGAAACCAGAGGAGGTTATCATACCAGTGCTAACTACAATTTACAGAGCTAGCTTAGCAATAGGTTACATACCAAAAATATGGCAAAAGACTAGGATTGTTTTCATTTCTATACCTGGCAAGGACAAGTATGACCAGGCCAAGTCTTATAGATCCATCAGTTTTTCTTCATTCATTCTTAAAATTATAAAGAAAATCATTGATTGGCATATTAGAGATTACTTGGGTAGTAAGAGTCTCTTGCATGCTCTTCAATTTGCCTATAAACTTGGCAAATCTATTGAAACTGCTTTACATTAGCTAGTTTCTAAGACTGAAATCACTCTGGATCAAAAAGAAATTGCCTTGAAAACTTTCCTCGACATCCAAGGTGTCTTTGATAACATTTCCCATCTATCCATCCTCAATGCACTTAGAGTGGCAGGGACTAATCAGATCCTGTTTACTTGGATTGAAGTCTTGATTTCGGATAGATGTATACAAATGAGCATCTTCGGTGAATCATTAAAAAAAAAAGACTACTAGAGGTTGTCCTATCGGTGCAGAATCTTTTTGTCGGATCTATTTTAAGACCGCAAAAACTAATGTTCTTAGAGGAGAAAAACAGAAAATGTATGAATCTTGACTCAACGCTCCTGGTAAACCCACGCTAAAAGTATGATCTGTGGATCATCAGCGAGGATTGCCTCAGAAATTTTAATATGCTCTAGGCAGAAGATGCGTTTAATCGTAGGCTTCATAACTGGGCACAACTATTTAAGAAAACACTTCCATAAAATAGGACTGTTTCAGAAAGACTCTATCTGCAGAAAATGTGAAATGCAAGAGGAAACGGCCAAGCATATCATTTACGAATGAGAGGCGCTTGCTCTTCCTTGACTAACTTCTTTAGTCCTCATCCATACTAGAGAGTTACACCTAGACTCCATTAAAGGGTTATTGGACTTAATTAATAAAGTGGGTGACCCGAGCAACTGGAATTAGGAAACATTGGGTTTGGAGTTAACAGTACAAAATGCTGATAAAAGCAGAGGTGCCATACAAATCCAACTCTAAGAAAAAGAAGAAGACCCCGATCAAACATACACCCTTCTGTTATCTTCTCGCAGTTTCGCAGATGAACCTATCTATCTACAAAACTCTACCCGAAAGCAGATAATATATGGGGTTATGACAATTCAGTTAAAATAAAAGAATACGCAAGTTAAACAATTCTCAAAAAATTATATATTAGGACAGAATATAAAAAACTCTGTAATTTTGCAGACGTTAGTAAAATCAATTGCACTGAAGCAAAGGAAACCTCACATATGGAAGAATCATGGTCAATGAATTAATATAACTCCATACATTTTTTTCTTTCATAATGGTCTCAGAAAGTTATCAATGATGATTCTTGAACACGATGTACCATATTTTTAAGAAGTTTATTTTATATATTTTTTAGGGTTTATTTATACGAGTTATTTATATAGTTATTATTTATAAGAGTTTATTTTATAGCAATTAGATTTATAAGCGATAACGCTTGACCGCATTAGGCTGTTCATCACATAGGTTATCTAAAAAAAAGACGAATATTCACAGTATGGTAGGACAAATATGTTTCAAAGGCAAGTTTTGATTTTTAGAAAGTGATAAGCATACCAATAACATCCATCATTCATTTTTTTCAAGTGTTTTATATTTGAGTGTTCATATGAAACTTATGAGCTCCCAATATCCCCAATAACAGTATGTAAGCATATATGATGCTTATATATCAATATAACATGCAAGACCTTTAAGGATAGGGAATAAAAGAGTGCTATAAAAGCAAAGCAATAAAAATTATATTAGGTAGACCACATTTTTGCTAAATTGTCATTATTTATATATCAACATAAATTTATATGTATATATATATATATATATATATATAAATATATATATATATATATATATATATATATATATATATATATATATATATATATATATATATATATATATATATATATATATATATATATATATATATATATATATATATATATATATATATATAAATATATATATATATATATATATATATATATATATATATATATATATATATATATATATATATATATATATATATATATATATATATATATATATGCACATACGTATGTATATTGAAGTGAAAAATTAACATCAGATTACTCGTTGGTATAGTGAACTATGAATTAAATAGTAAGTAGAAAATTTAATTGCTACAATTAAAATTAAAAGTTTAAAACTTAATTTTTCGTAGTTAAAAAGAAATTCATTTATTTACTTGAATAAAATGCAGATGTTTAAAAAAGAAAAAAAAGTATGTAAACTATGAAAATATATCTTATAACTTATATTATATAATTTTCACAAGACATTAAATTTTGAATTTTCCCAAATCTCCCGCTACACAGTGTTTCCAACGATTAGCATGGAATGGGAGTTCTCAAAATGTCATTAGATCCGTTAGGAGAAGCAATCGGTGTTAGTGACACATATATGTTCCATTTCGTGTCACCCTCCACGCAAGTCTATTTGCAGTACTCGAATGGTGCCGAAGTTGTGTATCTCATTAGTCTTAACTGTCATTCTGCAGAACCCACTTGGGGCTCCTATTGCAATAACTCAAACATAATTCAGACGGTTAGATTTGACGGAATAGTAGTTAGGTGATTAATTGACTGATCACGTTATCCGGAGTTCTCAATATTTATTTTCATTTTAGTCACCGTTCGTATAAATTTACTTACTTGTAAGCAAATTTTTTTCAATTTTATGATTGCTTGCTTCATATATTAAAAATATTGTTTATTTTTAGTCATACAAAATTTTGTTTTATTTTTACTGTGCTTTATGATAATTAATTGAAGAAAATTTGAAATTTTAAGGTAGTTTCAAAGAAATTTTAGCAGTAGTTATTCAGTTCATAGTTTTCTATTTGCATAATGCATAAACATGATAAATGAAATTTAAAATTATTATTCATAATAACTCAAATAAAAACTAAGAAAGCATTTTTAGAAAAGAACTGTTTTACAAAAGTCTCACATTTTATACAAAATACATTAAAGTAAAAAAAATTATTTTCTTGTGAAAAATATTTCGTATATATGTATGTATGTATGTATATATGTATATATGTATGTATATATGTATGTATATATATATATATATATATATATATATATATATATATATATATATATGTATATATATATATATATATATATATATATATATATATATATATATATATATATATATATATATATATATATATATATATATATATATATATATATATATATATATATATATATATATATATATATATATGTATGTATATATATATATGTATGTATATGTATATATGTATATATATGTATATATATATATATATATATATATATATATATATATATATATATATATATATATATATATATATATATATATATATATATATATATATATATATACATATATATATACATATATATATACATATATATATATATATATATATATATATATATATATATATATATATATATATATATATATATATATATATATATATATATATATATATATATATATATATATATATATATATATATATATATATATATATATATATATATATATATATATAAATGAAAAAATGCTTAAAATATGCATAATACATACGTTTACTTATTGAATAATTGTTGTGATAAATATTAAATGCATACAAAATTATTTTGTATACGCTAACTTGTATTAACAAGAAGTTAATATAATACACATAGTTATATAAATTGCAAATTAAGTATAGTTTATAGTATGCCTAATTAATTTTTTCCTGTAAATGTATGTAATCAGTTGTATTGAAACCGAAAAAATATTTTGTATTTTTTGTATTTAGATTAATTTTTACAAAAATCGTAATACCTAAAAAACTGTGTTCAAAACTAAAATGAAACACTTCAGATTTTGTCAATCAATGTGTTACAGAAAGTGACATTTGCAAGTTCATTTATATTTTTTTAAAAACAAAATGTATAGTGCATTTTGATCAGGCTCTACTTGTTTTGGTGTGTATTTATATAATAATGAAATTTTAAGTAATAATTTTTTAGTTATTTTCAAATAAATACTATATTATCTTTGTCATCATCAGAGAATCATTCAAAAATTTAAGCTTTATTTATGAAAGATTTTAAAACATGGTGATGATTCAATTAACTACGAAAAATACATTAATTTTTTCGGAGAATCTTAAAGCACACACACATTTAGATAAACATGACTTCATGATATAATGTATGCTCTTTATGGATTTAAGAAGTGTTTTCTTCAAAAACTGTTATGAAATATTTTAAGAGAATTTATAACAAAAATCAAATTTTTAATAAAATATGGAAGTAAATAACTTAATTTTCTTATTTAATTTTAAACATTTTATAATTGTTAAAATCCAAAAATTATGAGTGGGTTATCTTTGCAAAGTAATTTTATCACTTTTAAGTTAAAATTATTATATGCAAATATAACTGATTATTATATTATTTAATTTTACAAGAAATGCATAGATTTATTACTTCAAATGTTATAAAATTTTAGTATTTAATGTTTATACAGTTCATTATATCTTCATTAATTATACGGAATTCAGAAATACCCAACAATTTAAAGGAAGTAAATTTGATGAAATCATTCGCATGGTATTAGTAAATGTAAGCATTTCCTTAATAATCCTTAAAGATAGAAACAATGACAGATTATGTTCAGAGGGTTTTAAATTAACAACTCTTGTTAGGCTAACGCTACTTACGAATAAAAGTAAGCTAAGTAATAAAAATAAGCTGAAAGTTTTAAATAATTTAATTAAGAAATTAGACTGTTAATTACCTTAAGAAAAATTTTATTTGTAAAGTGTGTCGATTCTATATTACAATGTTTTCTGTCAAAGTATTTTATTTTTATCAATTCCAATTTTAAAATGTAGCCATATTAGAATGCATAAGCCTATTCTTGAAAATATAAAAATAAAATCTTTTGCTGTTTGAAAATTTTGAAATACCGAAAGGAAATGAATGAGATAATTTCATGCGTTTAAAAGAATTTATATATCTTTCTAAAGAAGACTTAAAATTAACATGTCATAAAATTTAGTTATTAATGAAGTTTCTTTTTAAATTTCAAAAGAATTCTTTAATACATTTTCAAATATTCTGTTAAACACCACAAATAAAAGCAATTAATTTAAATAATGATATATATTAATTAAATATATTTTTTCTATTTATATCACAAATAATGAAAGAAATAAAAAAATAGAGATGAAATTAAAACACATGTCTAAATTATTTTTTATGTTATTTAATAATATATGTATGTGTAATAAATAATTTAAATTATGTAGTTCTTATTTGAAATGAAATTTAAGTGAAATTTCATTTTATTAGGAATTAATATATAAAAGCTTTATCAGTTCAGTGGTTAGATACATTTAGAAAAGATTAAGTGCACCTTGATTACATAAAATTCAATAGCAATGCACAGTTTTAAAAGTTTTTGGCATTATAATGATGGCACAAAATATAAGAAAGCAAGGACACGATCAAGATGAGAAAATCTGTTTATTAAACTTTGTACTGTAAAAATTAAAAAAAAGAAACATAGAAATCGTGATTAACCTATAGAAATTTTAGAAATTACCACTCTGGGCTATGATGCAAACCTACATCTCAGGTGCTCTGAAGTTAAGAGGTTAGCAAAAATACCGATCTTTGTCCAGATTTCCTCTGACACCCATAATAAGCTATGTTAACAAGAGTTATGCATACCAATTATATGATATATCTCCAAACGTATATCTGAAATATATATATATATATATATATATATATATATATATATATATATATATATATATATATATATATATATATATATATATATATATATATATATATATATATATATATATATATATATATATATATATATATATATATATATATATATATATATATATATATGTATATATATATATATATATAATAGTAATAATAATAATAAAGCTCGAGTGACACAAGTAACTTCAGATTCCCAGTTACATTGAGTTCAAAATCCAAAATTTCCTCAATCCTAAAAAATTCCCAATGTATATACAAATAAATGCTTCCGTTTAGTAGTAAATCACATTTTTAGACTAAGTGTGGTATTCATTATATTATAAAAAATATATTTTAGGAGAAAAGTGAGTTTTTGTATGGTGCGCCCATATAATTTATGGATATCGTGTGGAAAAAGTTAAGCATATGCTTCAACGGGTTATTGTTCCATGTAAGTTTTCTTCCAACCACAAATGTTTCGTAAATTTAACTTTCTTTCCTTAATGAATGTCACTTTAGCGGTAAACTAAATTGTTGTAGAAAAATAGGGATCTCTTGAGAACGCATCTAAATGTTAGTTGTATAGCGATATTACATTCTACTAGAAATGGCGAGTGTTGCATATGATTAGGGAGTATGTCATCGATCTTCACTCAAATTCCTGGGTGCTTGCGTGGCAGAAAGATTGAAATTTGGGGTAACATTGGGAATACAACCACAATATGTCTCACTCATTGAAATTGAAATTTTCATATGCCACGCCTATACCTGCTAACAAAGTATTAATGTAATATTTAATCCTACAATTCGTAGATTGGCTGATGAAAAAAAAATCTTAATGCAGCAATCTATCGTTTACACTTGGCAAAGACTTTCAGTTGTTTATTTTTTTGGCTAAATTAAGGATAAAAAATATGTATTTCACATTGTTCGCGTTCTTCTTCTCTTGTGTTTTATTGCATTACTTTCGTGTAAGAAAAGCGATACTTACCATATGTTTGATTGCTATTTGATTTCGATCATCCATGTTGACTTTATATTTCCCCTGAACGATTGCAACCTCTGCATTCATACACACTCTGTGTTTCTAAGGAGCCTATCACGTAACAAATATTAGTTACTTAACACATATGAATTTTTAAAATTATGTTTATTTTCGAATTAATAAATGCAATAAAAGTATTGAAAAATACAAATGATTACAATGGACTGTTCCTAGCCGAAAAGTATTTTAAATTTCATAATTTAATACTTGTGCTTAATACTAATTATTTAAAATTAATAAATTTCTTAATTCTAATTATTTAAAATTGTTCTTCTGCTAACTCAATTAAACAATCTGTAATTCAAGTAAAAATTTCAGAAATTCCTTAGAATACTTATAAGGTTCTTATAAGCTACCAACCAGTATGATTCTTAAATTCTTTTGAACAACCTTAAATTCAAATTAAGAATAATTATAGAAGTTATATAAGTAAATTATTTTAGTAAATGCAATTTTTTAAATTCAATTGATTCTTGGAATAATGTACGTATTTTTAGCACATCTGTATGTTTATACTTTTGACCCAACTGCCATTCGAAGAAATTATTTAACGGAATACATTAATTCAGTAAAATGTTGTTCCTAATATATTATACATTATACGGTGAAAATATAAGAATTCAGTAGAAACAGATATTGACAGAAGTAAAATTGAAACCTATCCTCTGCACTATCACTTGATGTACAAAAACTTCAAGTTAATCCCTAACTTAAAATAATGAAAACTTCAAATAAAATTTGCAATGGATATGAGCAACCTGTATATATATATATATATATATATATATATATATATATATATATATATATATATATATATATATATATATATATATATATTATTTGAAACTTCAAGTCACTCTATGCAAATAAAAGATTATACTTTCTCTTACCATTTCAAAATGTTTACTTATGTCTTATTTACATAGAAATACTTTTTTAAATTTCATACACAGAAATTTCTTTTTGCTTAAAATATTTTCATTTCACTTTATATGTTGCAAAGCGAAATTTCAAATTTATAAGAATGCAAGGGAAATTTATGGTCTATCATGAAGGGATTCGCTATGCATCTGCATTATACAATTTTAAATCAGAGATATAAAGTAGAAAGCTATCTATTCGTTCTCCGAAAAATAATTCAAAATGCTGGAAGAATAAGTTAATTTATTTTCCTCTCATCATATGTTGGGATAAAATATATCCAGCAACAACATGAATATCAATCTTTAAATTTCCATGCGTTTCTGTTGATTGAGAAAATAAACTCTACAACAAGTTAATTTATTCTTTTATAAAGAAAAACGTTATTTTAAATTAGTCAAAATTGATGAAAGGATAGAATGAAGTAACGAAAAGAATTTCTTTTGATTTAGTGGTTAGTAGGTTTAGAAAATAAATTCAATAATTTTTATTAAATATTAATTATATTTATTTAAACAATATAAGTAATGTTAAATATTTTGTGTATATTCTTAAATTATCATTTTCACAATGTAATTTTAATTACTATGTTATATAATTTTAATTAAAGAAATTATATTTCAGAGGAATTTCAGAGAAAAAACATATTACACACAAAATATTTTTTAAGAAAAAATAGGTATAACAAAGAAGTAAAATATCAGTTTTCCAACTCATTCTATGTTTAAAAAATACAATTTTTAGTAAGTGCCCTAAATTAAGTACTATATATATATATATATATATATATATATATATATATATATATATATATATATATATATATATATATATATATGAAAGTGTGTGAGTATACATGTGTGTGTTTGTGTCTCTTTGTTTGTGAGTGAATGTGCTTTTTGTGGTTGTATAACGCTTTTTAATTTTTTATAATCCACTGCATGAATCACCAACAAAATAAATTATTATTTGATAATGGACCATATTAACATACTGCCAGATAATAATTCCAGAAAATTACAAAACGTCACTAAAGATGACTATCCTGTTATTAATTTTGTATAGTTTCAATGAATTAGATTTAAATGCATACTCACATTTTGCAAATAAATGCAATTTTAGCCCTGGATTAAACATGATAATATTATTATACATTGAGATACTCTTTAAATTCAGTTTTTCATGGAAAATAATTTACTTGTTTTGAAATTAAATGTTCGTACAAAATTTTTAAGATAATGTATTCATTGAGAATGAAAATTGATATTTTTAATAGGCATTGAGCCACATTTTATTTTATGTTTAAAACTATAGGTAATTTAAACTTGTTTCCCTTCGTGATAAGTTTTATATCTAGAATAGTTTAAAAAATAGTAAAAAAAAAGTTTTTTTATCTTATGCAATAAATGATTAATATATTAAAAGGCATTAAGATTTTTTTACAAATAGAATTACAGAGTTATAAAAAAATATATTGACGCTAGAATAATTTAAAATATTCAATAAATTTGTATTCTATTTTAACATTGAGATGTACAAATAATTGCAATTTAATCTATTGTTATCAATGTGGCTTACATATATTTGTTAAATGAAATGTTTCTCAACTCAAATTTATATGTTTGGAGTCTAATTAACGGTTTTGTGAAATACAGTTTTAGATAAGAAAATATAAGAAATAATCACAATGAAGTGAGTTTCATAATAAGGTTAATTTAAATTATTGCTATTAATTTCCTTTACATATAAATGTAGGATAATGAAATAATTTATGCATTCTAAAATCCATTAATAATGTGTGATGGAAAAAATTAAGAATTCAGTAATCAAATCCAGATGTCAAATGTGATGAGAAAGTAATGAATAGCGTTAATAGCTTATTAGCTGAAGTAAAGTTGCAGTTAAAACATACAAAAAAGTAAAATATTAAGAACAACCGAAGGTATGCATATAAAGAATGTTTTACTCAACTGATATTATTTAAGCTAATTGATAATCATTTAAGTGTTTTATTTCCGTATTAAATTATTTTAATTCTGATATAGATTTTTTTAAGATCAAAACAGAAAATTTAAATGATCTAAGACTTCTATCGATGTGTCTGTGTGGTATTATTTTATTTTTGTCTATAAAAGTTCTTTGAATCTATCTATTTGTTATAATGAAGATTGGTTAACTATTATATTTTATGTTTTTCCAAAATTTATTTAAGTCTGCTATTATATATTTTCCTTATTTTTTCCCAACAGCTGAAGTGATATTATATATATATATATCAAAGTTATTTAATAAAACAATAGATAGATTCAAAGTGAGATTAGTGATTAAAAAACAATAGAAATGATAGTGGAAAACATTTAGCGAATCAAACAAAATGTCTTAACATATTTGTTAAAAAATGTAACTGAAATTTAATTTATAAACATTCATTTTGTTTTCTAACTATACAAATTTGACTGTTTGCCACATTGCAATCTGGATAATAGTTTTTAACTTCTAGATATTATTTATTGATTATGCTAATTAAAAGATATTCAAACAAAAAGCTAAATAATAAAAAATATGCATGCCGATATAATTAGTTTTTTTTTTTAAGTGATATACATAACATTAGTGATAAACTTTCTTAAGTGACATACATATGTTTTTAAAATTATAGGATTCTTAATAAAACGCTGTGTGCATAATTTTTTTTTATGTAATTAGATAATATTATCCAAATTTTCTTAATTTTTGCAATAAATCACCACTTAAAATTGTGATTTTGTTTTTTTAATAAATAGCTAAGTATTTCTTTTCAGGTATAATTTTAATACAATTATTCAAAGTTGAACTTTCTACAGATTTATTCATGATTTGTTTGGAAAGAAATTTATTTAAAAAATGTAGACAATATTTTACATATTATTTATATAAATATTATTACATATCATTACATATTATTTATAGAAATTTTATGTGTCTATATAAATGTAAATTAGGAAATTATAAAAATAATTTAAAATTTTATTTGCAAGTAATTTTCCATTCATTGCAACATTTTTTTTAAAATGTATAACAGAATGTAAGACAAGCATTTTTCATAAATCTTTCTTCATCAAATCCATAAAAGTAAAAAGGGTAAAGAAAAACGGTATATAAATAATTTTTCCCAAACATCTATATTCTTTTATAGCCATCATATCTTTTACTTAGAGAGGTATAAAAAGAAAGATATATTTTACACTAGACATTAAGTACCCAATAATTTTCAAACCCATTACATAAGAAAAGAAACTATATCATTATAAATAATTTTTCTAAAAAATCTTTGGTAATTGTCGGAACAAGATTTCAAGAACATGTAACCGTTCATTACCTCTGAAATAGTTTAATATTCATTTCAGACACTATATAGTTTAAATTAAAGAATTGAGAAATGTATTGTTTATACATTTGATAGTAAAAAATTATTTTCAAGAATTTTCGTTCTTTCAATGTACGTGCTGAAGAAAATACTAAATACAGCAGTGGAGAAAATATAAATGCATATGGAAAAATAATGCTTGTGCGATAAAAGGTAATAATATATTAAATCTTAAAATGCAATCTTTGATTTTGAAATCAAGACAATATACCTTTAACATAATTATTAGAACATAATAAAGAGATGTTTTTAAAACAAAATAAACATAAAAGATTCAAGGAATTATTGATATAGTTTCATAATGAAAAAAGATTATTGTTGGTAAGATCTTCTATGCTAATATATCAATAAAAATTGTAATGTAAAATTTACTGCAATTAATGTTTTTTATTTAAAACATTATCATATTTTTCCGAGTTTATCAATGATCATATATAATGATTCATAATATCAATATTATTATTTTAATTTAACATCGTAATTACATAATATCAAATCTTAAATATAAATACCACACCTTTGAATATCAATAAAGAATTTTTTGGCCTTAAAATTAGGAAAATTTATTGCATTTGTTTGCATATTTTTAAATATAATTGCAACTAAAAATTAATTTTTTAAAAATTTTATCTACAAAGAGTTACGATTTCTAAAGAATTAAATATAATTTCTGATTAAAAATAAAAGATTGAAAATGTTTTACTCATGGATTAGTGAAAATTTTCTTAAACGAAAGCAAACGGTCTCAAAATAAACTTTATGATTCAGCAATGGAAATTTTCAAAATTATTCAAAGAATATTTCTGTTAAAAAAATTCAAATAATTACAAATACTTACATATAAATTAAAACAACACATATAAAAAATATACATGTTAAAATACGCCTAATTTTGTGTTAGTTATTTGAAAGGGTAAGGGATGGAAATTTTTCATATTAGATCAAAAACCAAAGCATTATTTTTTTTAAATTTTAGCTTATTTAATATTCGATGTATAGAAAAACTATAAATGGTTTAATTATTCTTAATTTGAGAAATAATTTATATAATCATATTTGAGAAGTAAATTCATTCACTAACAGTTATAATTCTCATTTTAGATATGTCACACACACACACACACACACACACATATATATATATATATATATATATATATATATATATATATATATATATATATATATATATATATATATATATATATATATATATATATATATATATATATATATATATATATATATATATATATATATATATATATATATATATATATGTATATATATATATATATATGTATATATATATATATATATATATATATATATATATATATATATATATATATATATACATATATATATATATGTGTGTGTGTGTGTGTGTGTGTGTGTGTGTGTGTGTGTGTGTGTGTGTGTGTGTGTGTGTGTGTGTGTGTGTGTGTGTGTGTGTGTGTGTGTGTGTGTGTGTGTGTGTGTGTGTGTGTGTGTGTGTGTGTGTGTGTGTGTGTGTGTGTGTGTGTGTGTGTGTGTCTTAAAATTTTAAGCATTTATTATAAAAAAGGCATCGATTCTAGAATAAAATCCATTATAACTAAACAAAAAGTGTAACGTAAAACTAATTTGTAAGAAAACATTTCTTATTTGAAAAAGTGTAAAATGTAACTTGTATTATAGGGTTTATGTCTTTATTTAAGATTCCCACAGTTACGCCTCATTTATGTGATCTAGAAATGACATTTGAACTCAAGGAACATTTTGAGAACCCAATATCGTTCCATTCATTTCAAAGGCAGTTATATAAATAAAATATTTGGTGCAGAAGTGAGATTACAAAATTCCCTGATATAGATGTAAATGGAAAATTATGATTTCACTGGTGCATGTAAACTACATGAAGATCTTGTGATATCCTCAGTTGGACATAATACATTAGCAGTGGCAGGTTTAGTCTTTTTTTTCTTCTTTCTAATTTAAAAAAATTCACCTAATTTGAGGTCCCACGCCTCCATTTTCCAAGCCACTTGCTGTCTCACTCTCACTTTTCATCACTTTTGCCTCTTGTAGTGGTGAACAGGTGGGAGTGGAGCATTAATGATTCTAGCAACAAGGCATTACAACAATAATACTAATAAAAACTTATTAAATTAAATTATAGAAGAGTATTAGTACAAACATAATTTATTTAGTGAATTTACTGAAATTTACTGCAAAAACTTTTTCTTAGAAGTATTAAACTGTTTCCTTAATCTCCTTTTCGTAGTTTGAAGTAGGTCTTCTTTAGACATTAACAATTTGCCTCTACTTTGGCCAACCAATTGCATTAAGTTATCGATGCTGCTTCCGTTTTGATATAATACCTATTATGCTTGTAATTCACGATTCAGCACACTTGAAAGTTTTTGGAAACAGAACTCAATTGCATACCTACCACAGCCTGAGCAATCAGCAGATTTAAATACCATAGAATTCCTAGGATCTGTTTGAGAATGAAGAGCGATTTCATTGTATCCAACTCCACTGCCCTTTTCTTAGATCAGTTATTACTTAAAAAAATGATAAAACTTCCTTTTTATAACCTTATAGAACTTGTAAATGCTTACTGCAAAGAGAAGTCAAGTGGTTTTAGTTGTCAAAAATTTTCCACATCAAATTAGGTGTAAATACTTTTTCTATTTTTATTTTTGTGTGGATTATTTTGGGAAATCCACGTTTGTGTATATGTGTGTGTGTATATATATATATATATATATATATATATATATATATATATATATATATATATATATATATATATATATATATATATATATATATATATATATATATATATATATATATATATATATATATATATATATATATATATATATATGATAGATAGATAGATAGATAGATAGATAGATAGATAGATAGATAGATATTCATTTATATCGGTGTGTGTGTGAATATACTTATTTTTATTTCTCAGTTATAAAATAATATTATTTAGATAGTATTAAATTAAATGCCAATAAATGCTTATTATTAATTAAATGTATATATCATTGAATTAAAAGTTTATAAGAAAAAAATAGCTAATGTAATTTCATATTTATCATATATTTTCTGGCCAAAAAGACTTATAATTAATTATTGAATGTTATTTTTAATGATTGATTAAAACTAGAAATAAATTTTCTCTTAAATTCAGTAAAATATATAATAAAGAAGAGTTTTTCAGTTTCCATTTTCCTTTTCAAGTTCATGAATTTATTTATTCCTATAATTTGTGAAATCTTATATTACATTTTCAGCAGTTTTTGAAATAAATGTGCTGTTGTTATACATAAATATAACTCATTTTACCCAATATAAGAGCATTTGAGAATTTTTCTCATAGATATATGGTTGTTAATCTCATAGATATATGGTTGTTAATATATGGTTGTATATGTTCCCTCAAGCAATAAATAAATAATTTACCTTCACAAAACAGATATACTTATGTCTGTATAAACGCCATTCCTTAAGGTTGTCTCCTTTACTAAGTAAATATACGAATTCTATAAACATTAGCATAAAATAGAAAGAAATTTGTTTGAGTAGAAATAAAATATTATAGGTCTCATAATCTTAAATTTAAAAATAAAATTTATAAACTCAGTCTCGTGATCATGTTTTTAAAAAATGAATGAATCAAAAGTAATAATTGAAACGACTTATATGCACTTTTAAATCTTTTTTTTCTAAATTTCTTTGAATATTAAGATGCTTTAATGCTCTCCGAAGAAAGAGATACGAAAAGTATTTATTTTTTGTGTTTACGTTTCTCATTGGTATTAATGTATTCTGTTCTCAAGAGAACAGTTTTCTTTCATTCGTTTATTTTAATGTAAAAATGTTTTTGAATAAATGTAAGAATTCTTTGTTTCTATTATTCACAATGCTTCTATAAATTGCTTTTATTAGAGCATATTTTTCTAATAAAATAAGAAACATAAATCGAAAATTATCTAAAATTTTATTAAAGTATTCAAACAAGAGTTTGAAAGGATGAGTTTATCATTTTATAGGAAGATCTTTTATAGGAATTAAATACTGCTTCTTATTATGAAATAATAATTTTATTAAATCAATATTTGCGACAGATTAAAATTGCAAATATTCTAGCTATTTTATATTTGCAATTTTTCTCCAAATTTCCATAGAATCTTAAAATAGTTAAAAAATATATTTATAATTTGAATGAGTTTTTAATTTTCTTATTAACTTTCAAGTATCTTTTAATGAAAATTATATGAACACTTTTATATTTTAAGTCTATATTTTCCATTAAATACACAAATTTTTGAAGAAGGGTATCCTATTAAGGTCTTGTTTCATTATCGTGGAATTTTTATCAATTAGTTGTTTGTATTTCAGTGTCACAAAAGAATGAATTCATACCTTCCCAGAAACCAATCAAGTTGAAGAATTATAACTAATTATCATTTTAATTCCCTATACATTGCTATATTATGTAACATGTTTACATACTTTCCACATTTTAAATTTTTAATTTCAAAAGCTCAAAAAATAGTTTGAGCATTTTCAATTTCACAAGTATACAGAAACAAAAACTAATATCAAACACAAAATTACAAAACCATCAAATCTACAAAATAATTGCCTGTAAATATAATGAATGGCTTATACCAAAAGGATATTTAATGAATGCAAGTTATTCAAATGAATGTAATATATATCCTTTCTTTTAAATCCCCAATGTATTCAAAATAATGTCAAGTAATTCGCTTAAAAACTAAAAATTAATTTTGAAATATCTAGATTAAAAATTATGAAAAATGTTTTCTTTTAAAGTCAACCAAAGAATTCAGTTTTGCATAAATAATTAATATATTAAACATTTATTTATGTGAAATTTAACGGAATTTGTTTTACATATAATGAATGAAACAACATGTGGTTTGTGGCAAATATTTTATCAGTTCTAAAGACCGAAGAAAAAAGATTAAATTTCATGAAAGGAAAAACTTATTTAACTAATTTAAATAAAATTGTTCGGATCTTTTCTATGCGTTAGTATTGATTATTTTAAAAACAAAAAACAATTTCATATAAAAACACTCTTCAAATGTATTTTAGTGTTGGCCTTGCAAGGAAAATAACGAAAGACTGATCAGATACTTTTTGCCCCAATAATAAAATATAAAGGAAGTATCCAAATGTTTTAACGAAGCAAATGCATTGATTACATTATTAAGTAACTATTAATTATTTTTCATAAATCGTATAGTTATCAATCTTGAAAAGCATTTGAAAATAACATTTAGAATCACGAAAAATGAATATATCAACATATTAGATTCAGATTCTGTGATGCAAACATAAAATTTTCTGACGTGTAAAAGTTAATGGTGTGAAAAATTTGGGGAGAAGTCATGAGAAAAGTAATAATTGGATGATATATATTAACAAATAAACACTTTACTGTTTCCTTCTTTCAGCGGGAGCAATTTACCTCGCTATTCATGCTAAGGGGGAAGAAATGATTGACGTAGTTCAGGAATCATGATTATTAGCCTCTAGAAATATTTCCGAACAAGAACAGAATAAATTCTGAAATAAGTGGCTTAAATGTATTAGAGATAGCTGTGTTACACGATTTTGTAAATGTATCATGTGGTTGAGATATTTTTCGCAACATACTTTAAAAATGTATACAAAAATTTTACTTCAAATTGTTATCATCACAAGATATTTAAGGATTAAATTTTTTTGCATTTCACTATTTATATATATATATATATATATATATATATATATATATATATATATATATATATATATATATATATATATATATATATATATATATATATATATATATATATTTATATATATATATATATATATATATATATATATATATATATATATATATATATATATATATATATATATATATATATATATATATATATATATACAACCTCATCTTTTTATAGAACAAACATCATCTTTTTATTTCTAGGATATCATTTAACATTAAAATCTGTTAAAATTTTATTTTCAAGTAGATTACATATAGCGATGTACGTAAGAAACTAGTACTTATTGATTTGATTTAATCATTTCTAATTAAATTATTTAAGAGAGATATTATTAGCTTCAACATTGAATTATACTGTACTATATCTTAATTTTTAATTAGATGCCAACTTATAGTGTTTTTGCTGTATATCCAACTACATTAAGATCTGAACTATATTAAGATCTTAGATAATTTCCTCTTTTTTTAGTTGATAAAATAAATGTAAATTGCAGTTGCTGAAATTTCGGAAACAGGGATCTTACCTAAAACATAAATTGGAATTAATAAAAAATAAATTTTTATTCATTGTAATTAAACTTATAAGGCAATCATATAATGTGATTGAGAGTACTGTTTTAGGAGTGACACTGATTTCCTCAGCTATGTTGTCATACAAGACTGATTGCTGATTTACAATGAATATTTTTCCTGAAAATAATTTTTCACAATTTTAAAATTTATATCATGAATAAATTGCTGCATCATTTATAGAAGAGTAGATTTATTTTCCAAAGAAGAAGGGGTTATATTATTGATCCCACACGCACACTTCAATGTTGTGAAAATCACTGAATTTTAGTAAATTATTTTGATATATTTTAGATACATATAAAGTCTATTAATCTTCATCAATTGTTTTCTTCCACTTTTATAAGGAAAAATACAATTTGGCTATTTTACGTTATTTTTCACATATAGATCTAAATAGCTATTAGTGGAAATCTTTTCATGTTTCGGCTGCAAAAATTTCAAATAGAACAGAATAAAATCATTATGACTCCAATAAAAATGTTGAATATTGTAATTTATAAACATTTCATTAATTAAAATTGTGAATAAAAAATAAATTAAAAACTTAATAAATTTCAAAATACATTTCTATTGAATTCATTTTTTCATATAAGTGTGCCTAAATTCAAATTTTTAAAATTCAGGTCTTAAAATTTTCTTTTTAATATTAAAAAAATAGGTAATAGGTAATTCAATTTTGATAAACTTTATTTCAAGTCCTTAAAATAAAACTTTGCTTTTTTAAAATATCTCTAGTAGATATTATTAATTAAATGAATTCAAGAAAATAAAATCTAGAAATATTTATAATTTTCAAAAAACAATTTTCAAACTAAAAATAAATATACTTAAAGTACTATACTTATCAGAGTTTTCCAATTATTTGATTATTGAGTAAGACATTTCATAAAATTTTCTTTTCTAGAATCTTTTTCGTCAATTATTGCAAATTTCTTTCTAAATTTGATATTTATCTCCATAAGGATTTTAGTGTGGAGATCTAAATATCTGTTTCCTAAAATACTTCGATTTTGCATTTACTGATAAAATAAACGAAGAGTTCAATTATGGAAAAATAAAATTTTAACTAACATGATTGCAAATCATCATATGTCATGTAATATGTAGCTACTAATTTTTTTCTTTTTATAATATACCATATTCAAGCTTATTATAACTATCCATATGATATTTAAAATATACCATTCATTGCAAAATAAGAAAAGTTTTAATTTTTTTTTCTACTTTGGCATAATATTCCCCATTATACCTAAAACCGACTTATTTCCATCTTCATTCTTTTTTCCCATTCAGAAAGTAAATTTAAAATAAATTTTATTGCCACAAATTATTTTTTTTCTCACAATAATATTTAAATTTGAATACTTTTTGATAATTCTGAAGACTGATAATTAAATAATTTATTAATGTTATTAAAAACATATTTTAAAGTTTCATAATAATAATGGTTAAAAAGGTCAGCATAAGAATTAAGTTATGATAAATTTTACATCTAACTAACATTTAAAGAAAAACTAAATTGAAAGAAACTAACTAAGATGGAAAAATATTATAAAAACATTTTTCTGAATAACTAAATTTTAATTAAAAATTATTATGCATATAAACAATGTGTCTACATGGTTGGGCATAATATTTTACGCAAAAGTTACGTTTGCCTATGAGCAATGAATATGAGGTTATGAAATTCCTCACAATATATAACGGAAATTGAACAGTATATATGACGCCTGTATGTCCCATTACGTATCTCGTAGAATACAGATTCATTAGGAATTCCACAGATGAGTTCGAGTTATATATCACTTTAGCTATAACTGTCATAGTCAAGTGCCAATTTGATTATCCTACTTCGCTATCTAAAGCACGATAATGGTGATATTAATTGCTCGTCTCCCTCTCTGTGGCTATATATATATATATATATATATATATATATATATATATATATATATATATATATATATATATATATATATATATATATATATATATATATATATATATATATATATATATATATATATATATATGATTTAAACTAATTGTCATTATTAATATAATAACTAAATTAATTAAATTTTCATGGCTTCATATTTGAAAATAAAAAGTTAAAAACATCCTCTTTGAATTTGTAATACATTTATTTTTGAATATTTTTCCAAAACTTTATAATGAAGCTTGAAAACAAAGCATATTTTTTGCATACAAAATATGTTATATTCTTGGAAATTTTATTATATTTTTATTATTATTTGTAGTTGCATATTCTATGACAAAATAATAAATAAAAATTTCTAATATATATGCTTATGTAAGGAAGGTCAACAAAATCATATGGAGGAGGGAATGTGCAGCTTCTTGTCAGATCTATAAATATATGCCAACAATAATGGTACTCTGGAACTCTTCTGGAAATAAAATGTAACCGAAAAACTCAAACTGCCTTTGCCAGATTCTCAAGTAGACATCTAAAATGCTTATCGTTTGAACGTGGTACAAAAAATTATCTCACTAGTAAAAAATGCTCTAACCATCAAGCCTCACCGAAACGTATTCTGGATTACGTTGGACTTTCCCGGGAGGATATATCCTGAGATTTCTTGCTAGCTGTTGACTGTTTAACTGTCAATAATTTATTCGAGTTTATCTGACAAATGTCAGATCCTTAAAGAGGATAAGCCAACAACAACATATAAGGAAGGTTATGTAATATATTCTCTTATTTTATTATTGAAAATAATTAACTCACAAAGATTTTATTTGAAAATTTTAAATGATTTTTGTTAATTTTTCCATCAATAAAGACTTCAAAATTTGATTTTTTGAGCGTAAATAAGATTTTATATTAAGACGAAAATTTTTCCCAATGCCCGGCTGCCATTAAGATGTACATATTATAAAGATGATGAAATATTATACAATTGGGCACCCAGTGGGTGTGCCATCTTCGAAATTGAAGGGCTAAGGAAAGACAAACACAGAGAAATAAAGGAACATCCATCCCAATCCAGGAATCTAACCCGGGACATAATATCATGAATGTGAATCAAAGCATTCTAGAACTCTTCATACCCTTTAATAGTTTATATATTTAAAAATATAACTACACATCAAAATCAAGAAATTTAAATGCATCTACATAAATTTGTATTTAAACGGTTATAGTAAATTATAAGGAACAAAATGAAATAATTAAAAAATATTAAGAAATTAAAATTGAAAAAAAATATTTTAAAGATTTAAATATTATTTATTCAAGATTCTTGTTAAATTTGAATTTTTTTTCTTAAAACTTATTCTTTTAGGTCAAACTTTGTACTCAAAATAAATTTTGCTATATAGCTCTTAAATATTAATCAAAAATAATAGGTTAAATTATTCACGTTTATCAATTGAGAGATTGTTTTGAGTTAGTTCAATATAATAAACAACAATGTTTTTACAAAAAATTTTTGTTACAATTTTTTTTTGGAAACTCATCAATTCATATATTAATTATTGAATCAATTTGAAAACATTCAATAGTTATTAAACGTCAATGATATAAAGAAATTCGGGCTCTTATTTATATAAATGTAAGAAAAATATTTAAACGATAAAAAGAAATATGAAAGGATGTTTTATGAAATAGAAGTGCATAATTATAGTAATTTATACTTTGCAAAATTCCTTATCTAACTATTTTTATTTCTTAAATAAGTATTTTATAGCAAAATTATATTTTCATCTTTTCTAGAGCAATATTTGTATACACTTTTAGGGAACTTATATTTTGCCTCTTATTTTGTATAGTGTCTTGCCTATAGTTTTGTGTATGTATTTTTTTAAACATTTTAAAAATAAATAAAAATATTTTTAAAAATTATAAATTTATGTATATTTTTTTTGAAATTGAAATTAAATATAGCAAAATGTTTTACAAATCTCGGTAGAAAAATGTAGTAATTTATAGCTCTAAATTTTTTAAATGATTGGTGGAAAACTAAAAAGCTAATTCAATCTAATTTATAAATTGAAATAAAATATTTTACAAACTAATATTGTAAAATATTATTGCAGTTATAAATTTGTAGATATTTAAATTATAAAAAAGGGTGAAATTGCAATTTGTTAAAAAATAATGTTAGGAAAAGGGTTATTTGTATGAGATGCATCAATAAAATACTAAAATTTAAGAATTTCTTAAGTCACAAACGATGAAAATCCAATTAATTTTGTCTTCATTTTTTTAAATTAAGATAAATACAAAGATGAATTAAAATCAATGATACAAAGATAAGATATATTAAGATAAATACAGTAAAAATAAGATAATACTTTTTAAATAAGATATACCTCTTTGGAGTTTAAGTTTATATTTTGTTTATCAGATAACAGCACTTTTATAAATTAATCACTAAATCTTTTATAAATCACAGCACTAAATGTGTTGTTATCTTGTAAAAATGTATTATTGGAAACTCATTTTTTTGTTTGTTTGTTTTTAGATGTTTTTGTTCAAATTTGCTAACATTATCTTGTAAAAGATGAATTTATAATGCTTATTTCTAACTTATTTTTTAAGTGTTAATACTGTCTAACAAGCGCGATAAAATAAAACATTAAAAACATAATATTTCGCAAAATTAAATTAAAATTTTGATTTCAGAGATAATTTTTTCTTACTAAAAGAATCTTTGGTAATTTTAATATTAGTTAGAAAAAAAATTAATTTCATATTATCTTTGCATTTCTATTGATATTTTACAAAAGAAAATATTATAAATTGACAGTAAACTCGATTTCAGATTTATTCAATTTTAAAATTACTTTTCTATTCCTAATCACATAGGTCTAATTCAAAAAATATGCGGAAATATTGGCTTTTGTTCTTTTTTAATCTAATATATTTATGGGATTATATACAACATATTTCTTGACAGATTATGTTATTGATTCCTTTATCGCATTTCACTTTTATTTATAAAACGACAGTTATTATTTCATTCGTTATGTATAAGTTATCATTATTTTTTATTGTTTATCTTATTGTCAATAATAGAATATTTAAACCTCTTTCAATAAGAATGAACATGAACATATAACATGAGAATGTGCATGTATATTAACCAGAATTATCTTTTTTTGCAAATGATTAATATAAATATTAAATTAAACGAAAGTTTAAGAGCATTTTATACTGTTAGAAATAAAATTCAGTTTAAAGTTTTAAAAATTAAAATTAATTTTTGGCATTAAATCTATAATATATTAACATTATATTTAACAAACTATATTGAAATATGATATAATTAATTAAAAGAAAATAGGAAATTCTTGAAATAATAAGATAAATTCCTTTTATTATGAAATCATTCAGGATAAAAAATTTTAAGTCCCCTTTAATGCCATCGCAACATTAAGGTTTACATATTACTATAGAATTTGTTAATTTAAATTTTGCATAGATAATGTTACTGTATTTTGCCATATTTTTATTTATACTCCATTTCTCATATAAATATATATATATATATATATATATATATATATATATATATATATATATATATATATATATATATATATATATATATATATATATATATATATATATATATATATATATATATATAGATAGATAGATATATGTATGTATATGTATATATATATATGTATATATACATATATATATATATGTATGTATATGTATATATATATATATATATATATATATATATATATATATATATATATATATATATATATATATATATATATATATATATATATATATATATATATATATATATATATATATATATATATACTGTATGTCCACTAAAGTCCCTTGCCACCCTCTTAACTTCGGAACTGCTGCTACTATATTTATAAAAGTGATGTCTAGGTATAGTAAAGTAACCATGCGCTACTGAATAAAACAGACTACTGCGCTACTTGGTGGAAAACTGCGGAGTCAGCATTCCTATCTCGAAAACGGAACGAGATAGGGAGAAAAAGTGATTTACAAAGTTGTAGAGCATCCTCGATTTAGTACGAAAAGATACCTTGTAGGCATTAATGTGAAGAATACAACTATTAAAACACGCATTTGTTGTTTTGTGCTGTGACGTGGCAAAATGATTCAATAAAGGAAAAAAAACAAATAGTTATAACAATATATTTTATTTAAGATGTTCAAATTTCTCACCGTCAGCTGGAATGCACATTTGGATCCTCTCTTGAAGATTACGTTGGAACACGCGACCTTAATGTGTCATTTAAGGTCCTGCAATATTTGTGGAGGAGTCGCATACACCTCCTGTTTCAAGTGTCCCCACAGGAAAAAGTCCATTGGAGTCAGATCAGGAGAACGAAAGACCTCTCTTCGAAACAGCCATACCCTAGTATTTGGTTGCCAAATTCCTTGACGAGGTACTGCTTCACTGGAGATGTCTAGTTAGCAGGCGCGCCGTCATGTTGATACCATAGATTCTTAAGTTTAAACAACGGCAGGCTCTGCACAAAATCGGGTATTACCAAGAAGATGTCTCTTCTATAGCTGTTTCAGGTGAACAGGCATGACGTTTCTTATGTATTTGCATACTGCATACAAATTGTTGGAATTATTACTTCGGTTCTTTCCATTTAGAAATAAATGTGAAAAATGTAATCATGAAAATGTAAATCGTTTTCCTTCACGGCTAGCGGTGAAAGAAAATGATTTTTTGTTTTTTCAAATATGCACACGTACGATGTGCCCCGTTACAGCACGAAACAACAAATGCGCATTTTAACCGTTGTATTCTTCACATTAGTGCCTACAAGGTATGTTTTCGTACTAAATCATGGTTGCTCTACAACTTTGTAAATCACTTTTTTTACCTATCTCATTCCATTTTCGAGATACAAGTGCTAACTACACAATCTTCCACCAGATGGCGCGGTAGGAGATTTTATTTAGTAGCGCATGGCTTCTTTAATATACCTAGACATCACTTTTATGAATATAACAGCAGCCGTTCCGAAGTTAAGAAGGTGGCAAGGGACTTTAGTTAACATACTGTATGAATATATATATATATATATATATATATATATATATATATATATATTGATTTATTTATTTATTTATGTAAATGCATTATTTTTTTAAACTTTGATCTAAAATTTAAGATAAAGTAATAAATAAGCATAATGAAATAATTTTGCCATAATTTCCAATTCTATTTCATATATCATTTCTTTTGCTATTTTAATTTATCCTTTATAAATATTTTCGATATGCAAATGTGCCTTAGAAACAATATCATGTAAGAATTCAACTGTATATTCACGGGCCAAACTATTCAAAATAAAATTTATATAAAGTTTTGATTTCGCATATATTTTATTTTAATCTCTATTAGATTTCTTTAAACAAAAGTAGTAAGAGAATAACATATACTTCTTTAGAAAAATACAAGAAAAGCTACAATTAAAATTGTGTTTTAAACAGGAGGCGATTTGTTTGGAGTGCTTATAATGATAGAACTCTGAAGAACTGCATTGCTAACAATGATCTTAAATTATAATATTTTCTATCTTATGGATAAAACAATTATTTTATAAATTGCTTTTAAATGTTCTCATTCTTTCAGAATATCCCTCTATTTTATAGTCAAAAAGCGTATTGTTAAAACATTTTATTAACTAGAAGACAAGAAAGAAATTTATGCGTAAGCATTAATGAAATCTAAATAGGTAGAAATTTCTTGTAAACTTGATAATTCATTGCAATTAACTAATAATATTGCATATATTAATTAATATTGGTGTTTAAATATCTTGGAACTATCTTCAAAAATAATTACGATTTGTCTATTGAAATTACATTTTGACAGCTTACAATAAATCCATGCTGTCATGGCTATCAAAAAATACATAAAAATTTATGTATAATATTCAATAGTATATGTATTAATGATTATTATATATAAATAAATACTGTTATTGTTATATTAATAATATTACTTAATTTTAATTATTATAATAATCATTAAAATTAGTTAATATGTATTGTAAATAAGTACTAAAATTCTGTTTAACAAATCTTTACTATCGTCTATCATTTTGCATGGTTTTTTTAGAATTATGTAATAGAAAGTATAAGATATTTATATTTATTTATCTTAGAGTGACAGATTCTGAAAATACATTTAATATTGTTTCTCATAATGATATAATTAGATCATAGTTTAATTTTGAAATAATCCGAACTTGATGGTCATCTGGTACGGACAGTGCCAAAAGTAAACTTAAGATTAAACGGTTGGTTCTTAAAGACATTGATCAAATTACAGGATTCTTATTTCACAGTATAAAGTTAAATTTAATTCTGAATAAAATACCAAACACATCAATATAAATATCTAATAAGAAGTTCCTATGCTTAAATAAATAATAAAAAGAATATTAATGATTACGTATCGTTTTAACAAAAACACTTATCTTAAAAGAAAAGCTAGAATGAAAGAAAGACCTTCCATTAGAAGATTGAATACCCAGAGTTATACAAAACCAAATATAAGAGAGATTGGAAGTATTGACATTAAACAGATTTAGATGGAATTACCAGATAAGAAAGACATTTCTCAGTAGTGGGCTGTAACACATAGAATTATGATTATTAAAAATATTTTATTTTCAAATATTTTTAAAATGCACGCTTTTATGTACAAAGTTAGAAGTTTTATGAACGAAATTTCTCTTAGTTTCAAAATTTAAAATATGTTCAGAAATTATGAGATAGAATTTCAAAACATCTACAGATTAACATTTTTAGTTAACATGAATACATAAAATTGTTACTAGCATTATTAAGGAATACTTACGCACCTTAAACAATTCAGTTATTTAAATTTTTAAAATGTTTTATTTAAAAAAAAATTATTTTCAATAGACTTGAATACAATGTAAATATATTCTTGTATTTGGAAAATAAATGCTCATTTTAAGAATTATTCTCAACAAAGATTAATGAAACTTCATGTAATGCAATGAGAAATTTATTACAGTTTCATTCACACAAGGCGAACCCTTATATTGTAAAATATGTAAACATTTATCTGTCAATGAATACATGTATATTATATTTTTGCAAAATTATGCAGACATTACTTTAGATTAATATTTTTTAAAAGCAATGTGTGTTGTAAAAATTTCAATATTACATTTTTCATGAAAAAATGGAATCATTAGTTCTTAATTCAGTGAAAGGTATATAACAAAATATTCGTAATGTTTGAATATAAAGGCTAGATGTTAATAATAACTATTGTTGAATACGTGGTTTACATTCATAAATATTTAAGGATTACTTAATCTAAAATTTCAATTTCTTTAAGGATAGATTTAAAATTTTCTTCTCATAAATGCACTAAGAACTTCATAAACAAACAAATATTTAATGAAAAATTAAAATACTAATACAGTAAATACTTATTTCATAAAAAAAATTAATTTTTGTATGTTCTTTAAAGCACAAAACCTTATAAACTATAAAGCAAGAGACATTTTGTTTGAAACTAAAATTCTAATATAGAGAAAAAAATAAATATAAACTTTGAATTCAAACTTTTTCAAGTATAAAAAGTACGTTTCTAATAAACTATAGAAACAAATGTAAACTTTATTAATGTATAATTATAAACCATTGAAATAATTAAATTCAGTTATTTAGCCATAATATATAACAACACGATAAGAATCTACAAAATTTTTGAGGCAACAATTTAGTATGTTAAAGATCTCGACAAGAATAAATATTTTAGATGCTTCGGAGATTTCAAATATTTCATGTTTGATTTTCTTTCATATCTCTGCAGAAGCAATAAAAGAACCTTAACTAATTTTTAATTTTGCTCATTACTCAGTAGCGATGCTTTAGAAAATAAAGTGTATTAGAATAAAATTTTTTGAAACACTAAGTGATTGGATAAAAGTTTGCGCTTTTATGATTTCCGTAATGAAAAGTTAAATTTGTTTTCCATTTTAAAATAAAACAAAGGTTTAAATTTGAAGGACATTATTAACATACATTTACGATAAATATGTTAAAAATACTTGAAAAAATTTAATACTATTTTATGAAACTGAAAAATAATTTTAAATTTCTTTTTTATAAATTTCGCTTATGTGTTGAAAATTAAAACTAAAATATTTTAGTTTTTGCCTTAATTTTGTTATATCTTCTACGATTGGTATCTCTAGATACATCAAATTAACTTATTAATTTAAAAATTAGCAGCAATAAAAATATTATATTTTCAATTCATAAGAAACAATAAAACATTTTACTTGTAAAACATTTGAAGGCACAAAATTGCTTTAATTTTGTTCTTATAGATATCTTGTTCAAGTAAAAAGAAGTATTATTACGGGTACTTAAGTGTTAATTGCATAGAATACAAAATGCTATGATATAAAATACACGAATAAATTTTTTTGGAACTTCCATTTGTATTTTAGATGATTTTCGAGGAATTTTTGAATGCAAAAATGAAAGTAAATTCCGTCAAGATGGCCTTCGCGAAAATATTTACAAAAGTTTTAAATTATTAGATGTATAACGTATATCTAACGATTGCATCTTACATTACATACGATTACAAAATGATATGATGTAAAATACACGAATAAATTTTTTTGGAACTTAAATTGCATTTCAGATGATTTTCGTGGAATTTTTGAATACAAAAATGAAAGTAAATTCAATCAAAATGGCCTTCGAGAAAATATTTACAAAAGTTTTAAATTATTAGATGTATAACGTATATCTAACGATTACATAAATATTGTTGAAAATTAAATTGAAATATAAGCTTATATTCAGTAAGAATCTGAATTCGAAATATAATTTAAGCATAAGCAAATGCGATTCTATAACACTTCAAAGAAATTTTATCTTTTATTTATGATTTTTACCGTATTAAATCTCACGTTGATATATTAAATTATTAAAGACTGTCTCTTTGAATTATTTTTAAAACTCCTGAAGATGTTTCCCAGCAGATTATTTAATGTTTTACTTTTTGAATTACACCCTAGAGGAAACCTTTGTGACGCCGTGTATAATAATCATGCCTTAGGAGAGGGAGTTTTCATTTTGAAATAAGGAAAAGGGAATTTATAACATGACTTCAATAATATTTATTTTCTTCATTTATTTACGATAAAATGTAAGAGAGGGAAATGAAGAACTAAGTAATTTGTTTTTCTTTGACGTCAAAATTACAAAACCTTGAGACAATGTTCATATATTTTTCTTTAAGCTTCTAAAGATAATGCATTTTCCAATATTTCATATAAATTTGAATGAGAATTTTTCTCGGGTTAGTGTTAATCAAAAACAAAGTTAATTTACGTCGACACTGTTATGATACGTGATATAACGAAGTCAAAATAATAAATTAAAATAAAAATTACGATAAATGTACGTGTGGCAAATTAAAATAAGAGAGATAGTTTGTAAACTATTATTATTTCTGTTTTCTTAAAACTACCATTCTGTTTTTTATATGCACAGTTTACATAATATTAGTCCAAAATCATTTGCTGCAAGAATATGTATTTAAATACCTAAACAAGAGGAAAAGGAAATATATAATGACAACGGAAACATTTTTTATGCCAAAAGTACATTTCTTTTACATTTAATTAATAGAATTTATATTAACTAATTATTTAATGTGTAAATGCCGAGAATGTATTGCTAAAATATTAAATATCATTATTTTTCTATTAAAAATATATTTAAAGCCTTTATGTAACCCACAAGGCTTGTTTACAAGATTGTTAAATGTAAAAGACATTTCACAAAATGGGCATAGTAAAATTTAAAAAATATTAACAATTTATTTTAAAATACACAACCCACTTTAAAATAAAAAGTTTTTCAAACATTTTACAAAGATGGTTGAATGTATTTCAAATAAGTATTTATTAGCGTATTTGAATTTAAAATACGAATTTCATTTAATTAACATTCAAAGTAACAAATATATTTTACCATAAGAAAGCAAAGACATAATTTTGAAATTCATTTAATTCTGTGTTCACATTCAGAGATTTATTAATAATATCTTATATATATATAATCATTAAATATGTCATCTTTCTGACCATTTCGTGAATAAATTTTTTTAACTCATTTATCTAATCTTGAGCACTAATATTGAATCGAAATTGAAGCTTCCTCATCCCTGACTTAAACCTTTCTGTTCATTTCGTTGAGTTAATCCAATTTCAAACGGATGCTAAATTAAGTATTTTATTTTTGTAGCCTTAAATAAACTTTATCGCTGTTCATCAAGATAAATGCAAGATTTTGAATGCAAGAAAAATATTATATGAGTTTTATTGTGAAATGTTAGACTAATCTAAATTTTGTAAATACCTTTAGTTAGGTAATATAATTTTATAAGAAAGAATTTAATTAATGATACGAAACGAAAACGAATGCGAACTCCAGCCTTTATCGCCAATGAACAGTTGCCAGCATATGTGCATGAACCAGGCGTCTCTTTTGGATACCAAGACGCAGCAACGTTTGATAAACAGCAGAATAGGAGATATTGTTTTTTAGCCCTTTGGTTCATCTGGGCTATCAGTTGCTCAGTGATAGCACGTCTGTTCCCTCGAACGCAACTCCGCAGCCACCTCTGTCATCTATGACTGTGGGGCACAATATTTGCCACGTAACTGATATTGAACAGTCCTATTTTGCGCTTCATGATATACTTTTACCACGATGGCACGTAAGCACTTAACAAACTTAGCCTTTTGGTAAATTCTCCCTTGACCTGTAAGCCAATTACGATATCCTATAAATCATTTCGTTTCTGGATCATACCAACTATTGTAATGTTTATCGAAGTCTTCACACCCTTTATATATACTCAATAGCAATGTGCTGCCACCTGAATTTTATGATAAAAATATATAACATTAACACTTAAAGTATGTGGTGATCACATTAATTTGACTGGACTGTGTATAATATAATACAAATGACATAGGTCATTTGTATAATGATAAATATTTATATTTTTAAACACAATTTATGTGCAGAAACTAAAACATTTCATAGCACATTTTTAAAACCATTAGAAAAATATACAAAAGTTTGACCTTTTAATATCAAATTCCATTTATTTAACATAAAAGTCATTAAAAGATATTAAAATAAAGAAAAGAAAGTTACGGAATATTGACGTAAAAGCGTTAACAAAATTGTAAAATTTTAACAAACCCTTACATGCAAAAGAAGTGCTAATATAAAGATAAGAAATGCTATTTAGTAAAAACAAAAGGCACTTTATATATATATATATATATATATATATATATATATATATATATATATATATATATATATATATATATATATATATATATATATATATAAATTACTATTTATATATTAATTCACTCCTCTGAGAAAAATACGCGTATGGGAAATATAATATAGATGTGGTAAGCATGTAACTTTCATATGAAGCAACCCTTGAAAGAATCCTTTGATTACATTCTGTAAAAGAGACAAATTTATTTAGCCATGAAAAAATAAACATTTATAGGTCAGTTCTAGAATATTATAGAAAATGGTACGAAATTTTATATATTCACAAAAACTTTAAATCTTTACAATTTTGCCAGTCATGAAAATCTGAGAAAAAAAAAGATTTTGTTTTCAAATATATATAAGCATATACAAAATCAAATAAATACAAAAATCAAAAACATTTCAAAGAAAACTTTATTATTCTTAACTCGAAACACTGTTTATATGGATAGTTAATGAATCAATTGATTTTCTTAACAAAAATAAACATAATACAATGGTTAATTAAAAAATTAATGGAATGTTATAAATTATTTCAAAATATTATATAAATATCTAACCTCGCCTTCTGAAATAATGTTAGTTAAACAGGTCACGTAAAATTATTATGTATTTTTAAGCTAAACTTCTTCAACTTTATATATTGAATGTAAATATTAATATGATTTGAGAAAACAGACTTAAAAAATGTAATAATGAGAAAGTGATAAAAATATAAAAATCAATACTTAAATAGTATTTAATTTTTTCATTGAAATTAAAAATTAAGTATATAACCAAGATATATATACAAAATATAATACAAAATATTATATTTTAAGCTTAAATTTTTCTGTCAAGCTTAGCTTATGGCTAAAAGTTAATAAGTAGCGGAGTTTATTAGTCATTATAGAAGCTGCTTCTAAACTTAGCATTTGTTTCCTGAAAAACGTTAAGCGTAGATTGTTTACATTGCATGTTAGTTATACTTATGTATAAAAATACCTATTTAATTTTATGTACCAAATTGTTAAGTTTTATAATACCACATTAAGTACAACAAATTTTGCATACATGTAACATGTTTACTGAATTAAAAAGAATCATATAATTATCACCAGATTTAAAATGCAAAAGTTAAATCATCCTTGCCAATTTAAAATAACCATAAAATGAATGTTTTGTCTTTCTCCAGCAAACACAAGTCTATCGGCATCTTGATTGGCCGGTATCGGTATTGTCGAGTATGAGTCAGCATTGGCAAGCTGATTTCATAATGATAACGATTCCGTGTCGGAAAACGAAAGGAAAATTTTATACTTTAATGATATCGGGATCAAGTATTGGTGCTACGGCGGCTAACAACTGGCAAATTGTGAATGTCGTCTATAGGTCTGATACATGCTTTCCAATTCTGGGCCGACTATCAACGCGATACTGGCCCTAATGCGAAATTATTAAAGTTAGTGGCACCATCAAATTTTCTCTGAGTTCAAGATCTCATTGTTAGAAATGCAAAAGAAATTAGAAAGTAAAGTTATTAAAATTATTTGATATATGATATGTGAGAGCTTTTGGCCTGCATTTGTCTTTCACACTCATTATGAATAAAATTTTTTCGTTTCTGCCATTGTGAAATAGTTATTTAATGAAAAAATTTTTAAATTATTTATATTTATTTTTTTCAATAAACAAATATTTTGAATGATAAGAGCTTAGTTTAATATAAATAATAAATTTTGATCTATTGAACAATTGCATTAAGGAAGTATATTTCTCAAGTATTAAAAATATTTGAATGGCCGTTGTAATATAGTGGTTAGGACATCTGCTTTCTTTTTGGAAGGCGGGCGGGATTATATTCCTAATATCACCAAAGACCTATCGAGTACATACGATATGCTCGTTAAAACTATGGAATTGAAAGCACTGTGATCGGTCGTTGAGCAGTTACCATGGGTGTAAAAGTCTGGAGAAAATTTCCTCCCCCTTCAGAAAATCTTTTAAATTAAGGGAGTGGATTCTCGGGTGCTGCCATATATCGGAAGAGTTCCGAGCTAAGTAATACAATGCTTTCTAGTGCTCTGGCTAAACGAAAGAAGCACCCTCCTAATTTAAATTCGCATAGCCCAAGGCATAGCGAGAGTTGTTTGTCCAAGTGCCATAAATAACAAAAAATATCTTACACATACATTTTGGTTCTATTAAAAATTATTTTGGTGTCGATTAAAATATGTAAAACCAACAGTTCTTTCTCATATATATAAACACTTCTAAAGATGTTAAAATTTTGATTTCAGTTAAACAGAAATATAATCGAACATATTTGAAATACTTATTTTATAAATATTACAGCTAATATTTAATAACCATTACAAATTTTCTATTTGAAATTGTTAATGATATTAAAGCAGTTAGTGAAATTTCTTTTAGAATATTTTTCTGTAATGCACGACATAGCAATTTTAGACGAATTCTTAAATGCAACATAGATAAACTGCGTATAAGTAATATTGCAATTTGAACCAAAATTTTATCAAACAAATATTATAAGCAAAAAGCAATCGTGAATTTAAAAAAAGAAGAAAAGCAATAGGTTTTTTGTCAGCGGTCGGTTATTTAATGTTTGCCGACGCTTGGCCATTTATCAAAAGCATTCGGTCCACATATTGATTGACACCGGTAAAATTTTGGACAAGCGATCTTGTCGGCTTTGTCGATATTGCTCCAAGACCGCGACATACTTTGGGCCCACATTTACCCCGAGCGGACATGTTTCGACGGAAAGTGGTACCAATTGCCTTTGTCGCTCTATTACCACTCGTATCAGCAAGCCAATTTAGGACCTTACTGTATCCGGCATTACTGTGTTTGGTGGGACCATTTTCAATTTACTTTTTCTTATGTTCTATTGTCAACGCTTTAAAGGATCATTGGAAAATTTCTTTTTAAACCAATACTTGGAATTTTACATAAAAATCGCTTTATTAACTAAGTGAACTTCAACAACGTTTTTAATTTGATTCCAAGGTGTTGAAGCCATACAATCGTTACTCAATATGTGTATCACGTTCATATCAATTCGATTATTGTTAAGGCTCAAAGTGATTCGAAATGACTTCTCGTATCATGATTTTGGATACTCGTAGCAATCAATATTTTATACCCAAAATGTTTAACAAACCAAATAGAAAGAAGAAGAATTAGGGGAGTTTTAAGGAATTTCAAGAGAACGTGAAGCATACAAGCTATGTTGGTGAGACGGGAACAAGGAAAGTTATAGTGAGCTTGAGATTAAGGCAAGAAAACTTGATACTTTCAAAAATATAAATTAGAAAAATAGCAATTTCAGGAAATTTCGGAAACAATATCAAATCTAATGATTTGAAAATTTTAAAACTAATTATTTAAAACAACAAGTATTATTTTAATTTTGAAAAATTTACAAATGGCAAAAATTATAATTAAGAAATACTTCTTTATTACTGGTAAAAATCATGAATGGATTTTTTCTTATCACGAATGACACTCAGGCATTCGATGTGAACTTCATTTTATTTGCTGCCACTCGAAGAATGCGATGTTAAGGCTGGTAGAAAATTCATCGAGAAGATGGATTTATGATACCTTCTCAATAAGAAAGCGTAAGTGGCGCAGATGAAACGTCTTCTGATGTCCTCGATATTTCAAACTAATGAGAATTGTAACAAAGTGACGTAATCCCGATCTCAACTAGAACGAAAGAAACAGCTATTTTATTGTTAACATATTAAGACAGAAATATTTTTATGGATAAGTTAGGCAATAAAAATATTTAAAATCATTATGCTTTTTTATTTTTAATTTCCAGCTGATGATGCGGTTTCCACCTTCAAGTACTATAAGAGGAAGATGTAAGGACAACTTATATACATGGGTGTAGGTGACATCATAGCACCAAAAGTTGATTGGTTTTCATAATGTTCCCGTAATTTGGTATACCATAGATAAATGTACTGCATCCTGTTGAAGGAACTGCAACTGCACGTTTGCATGTTTTACGTACTCCAACCGTTAATGTAAACGATAGATCTGCTGTTAGAACGGCATTCAAACTAACTATCCTCTCATAACGAGAGTGAACTGCCTAAGAAACCAGGCTACAGCAACCTTCATTATGATATTAGTAAATTCAGGTCTACAGTTGTAAAATAAACATCGTTTTATAGAATGGCTGAAAAATTTTTGTATTATTTTTTCAAATCCTACAGTAATATAATGTTTTTGCGTATAATTTGCTCTTAGAATAAGAAAAGGGTTTCATAAATTTGCTTTGGAAGTTTAATGAAATTGCTATCGTTTATGTTCTAGTTGTTGATAATTAAATTGCTATTACAAATTGCCAAACAAAACAACTTCCTCTATTAAATTTAACATGATGGAAAATGGGCTTTTAGGTCAATTTAAAAGTATTTGAAGATAACACTTCTTTTAATCTCATAATAAATAAACAATGAATAAAATTTTTGGGGTATTAATTTTTAAGTTGAGAAACAGCTTAGCATATCTAACATAAAACGTACCAATAATTGATATGATTATTAGTTCTCTCATTTTCTACATAACACATATCTTCTTATAAAGAATAGCTAACCTTAACTCTTAATAACAGTAAAAATTATGCTATAATAAATCACATTTTATATATAACTATTTTGTATATAAAATATTAAGATTCGCTAAGGTTCTGAGTATTCTAAATTGTAAAATGCATTTCCTTCAATATTTTCCTAATTAGGTAATTAACTAAAATTGTCATATATTTTCACTCAATGATAATGTAATCTAACTTCATGAATACTCAAACACTTTATTTTTAATACAAGAAATTATTGAAAATAATCTTGCGACATTTCTTTTAATATTTGTAAGAGTAAGTAATTTTAATTTCTTACTTTTAATCATTAGAGTATGAATATAAATTAATTATTTTTTACTTCAGATATTTTTCTATAAAAATTTATGTGATATTAATCTGCACATCAAAAATTAAAATTAAATTTTAAATATAGATCATTTATAAATATATGTAGATAATGAGTCAATTTCTATAGAAAATTAAAAAACTAGAAAATATACTGAAAAATATTACGTATATATGGATTTACTTTATTAAATTAATATAAGGATTCCATACTCCATCATATATGAATATTTAAAAATATACATAATATCATATTGTAAAATGTTTTCAACTTAAAAATAAGGATATTTTATTTATAAAATTAAATACTTGGATGGTCATTATTAATTTGTAACTTTAAATTCAACAATACATTTGTTAATTTTATTATAAATTACATAGGAAAGTACAGAATTACTTAAAAGACTTAATAATACATTATTTTTAATACTGCAGAAGAGTGACCTGAGCAGGTAATTTCTTGCAAAAATATTGAAAACACCTATTTGTGAATTTTAGTTCAGTTAACGCTAATTCTAATTAAATACTTAGTAAAGAAATTTCTAATTTTAAATTTATGCCATACTTAATCTAATTATATTTTCAGTTTAAAACACAAATTATTTTGCTTATATATACATTATATTTTGCTTCTATATATATATTATATATTTTGCTTTAATATATTAGTTGTATAGTTACAAAATTAGACTATAATTATTAATTATCTTAATAAATTAATTTCCACTAAGTTTTGATTCCATGTAAAAGAGAAAAATCGAAAACAATGAAATAGTGAAATTTCAGAATAGGCACGAAGAAATGTTAAAGCAACCAATTTGAAGAAAGTCTTATAAATAATTTACTTGCATGGTTCACATGTTTACGAATTACACAAGAATATACCATAATACAATTTTTATATATATAATATATTATTAACTTAATTCAAAATGTAGAAAATAATTAGATGATGAAAAAAACGTTTTTTTTTTTTTGACTGACTCTTAATTTTGAATTTTGATTGTAGAACTCACAGTGATTTTGAATTTCATGAAATAAAAAGATGTCCCGGTGACGATATTGAATTTAGAATCTTTAATAAATGTTATAGTAGCATGATGATTGGTACTACATTCTGTCTTTTAGAACATTAAAATATTATTTAAATTTAACTGATCATAAAACTCATAAGTTAGCAGGATTTCTGATGAATAATGTAGTATTTACATTCAAAATATTGGACTTTAAATAAAACACCAGTTATTTTATATATAACTTAAATAAAATACAGAATTGCATATTAAACATAGTTATAAATAATTTTCTTCTATTTTTAACTTTAATTATGTGATAGTTAACTGACGAGTTCTGATGTTACAAAATATAATCCAGAATAATAATCGCCAATGTATTTGCTAATAAATCTGTATTTTGAGGATTTCTTTCCAAATTTTACATTAGTATTTGCTTGAGATATATATATGCAATTTTTTAGAGTAATACTGTAATAATTGTGTTAGATTACATAAATTTAATAACTTATGAAACCAATAAATGAATCATGTAAATTAGTTAAACATAAATTAAAATAATTAAGAACTACTTCATCAAAAATGCAGTACATGTGCTATTTTAATTAAATAAAATAAAAATAAATTTAAGTTAAAATTATAATCAAGATTTTTCTTTTATCATTATAAATGAATTTAGAACGTGCAGTCAAATACATATTTTCAAATTATTAATTAAAAGAATCTTAAAAAAAGAATTTATTTGTCAGAAATTTAAATTTCTTTCGATTAATCACGAGCTTTTGCAGAAAATATTATATACTTTTTTTTTTAATAATTTCATATGAGTTTCATAAATTATTTGTAACTTGTAGTAGATAAAAATATTGAATCTAATTCATGGTTCATATATAAATATATGGAAGTTATTATAATTAAACATACTTTGCACAATGAACTGTTATCTCTATGTTTGATTTTCAGCTTATGTTTGATTTGGAGAAAGACTAATACAGTTCTACCTTCGTTCACACAACTTGTGTTCATAACATACATATTATCAATCAAAACTGTCATTTGCAGACTAAAGTTATTTCTGTTACCCTACATCAATGCAATGGAGAACTGCATAGGAATAGATTAATTAATCAGTTGATTTATTGCTCAATAATGATAATATTTGATTTCGAGGTTAGTCATATAATGCTGAAAATGTACATTTAATACTATTAATTGTATTTCAAGGAAATCATTTCATCACATAATCATCAAGTAATTTTCAACTATAACACATTATGAACATACTGATGCAAAACATTGTACTGCAACTAATATTTTAGCGATTTTCTAATCATGAATTTTGATTAATAACATCATATTTTAAATAATATAATAAAAAAAATTCCAAAATTATTAACAGTCCAAAATTATTGTGAATAACCAATTATATAAAATTAAAATTCTTCAGAATATTAAAAAGGTGGTACTGAGTTATTTTATTTATTATAGTATTATTTTTATTTATATTTGCTTAATATTTACAATTCTTTTGTATAAAATTTAATAGTATAATTATCATACTTGTGTGTAATGAACAGACTGCAGTTTTCTCAGTTTCCTTGTATGAATTCGAAATAAATTGTGTTCAATAAGGAATTATTTGAAAGAATATAACTTAAATTTACTATATAATAATTAAAAATGTTAAAAATCTTGTGAAATTTCCATTCTAAAAACATAGTTATGTATTTAAAGCAAATGATTTTTAATCAATACTTTGTAAAAATTTTTACTATTATTAAGTTTTTAATTCCATCATTTATTGCATGCATTGCATAAATAATTATATTCATTTATAACTAACACAATCGTGTAATATAGCTTAGAATACAAAGTTTATTTTTAAATTTAATGATCAATTAATGAAAATTATTCTTAATAATATTAAAAAATCAAATGTCCTTCTGGATATTTTATGATTTTATTAACTATATACATACATACTTTTTCATATATTTTATTAAGTCTAAAATATTAAAAATCAATGTATATAAAAAGGACAATAAGCTCATGAATTATCATAAGTGAATAAAGCAATCAAAATAAAATCCAATAAGAAAGACTATTTCACCAGTAAAAAAATTATGAGATTTAAATTTAACAAATAAAGAAAATCGTTGGTGACTTAGATTAATTGCATGACATATTTTTAATTGCTTAATTTTTTCTTAAATTTTCTATTCTTACGAATTATATGAGGTTAAAAATTTGTGTTTCAAGATTAAGATACTAGGGGAATTAATATTTGGTGTAGAATGGTACTCAATTTCCAGATAATTTTAAATATATATATATATATATATATATATATATATATATATATATATATATATATATATATATATATATATATATATATATATATATATATATATATATATATATATATATATATATATATATATATATATATATATATAGTTTACTTTCTTCAACACATAAACATATGTGCCTTCAGTAGAAGAAATATTATTTGAAATACTTGGCATAAATTTTAATAATTTTATGCAAAATTGTAATACGATTTTGAATTATATGGAAAAATTTCTGAAAAAATTCTTAAATACATCTAAGTTTTAAATTAATCTTTGCAAAATAGAGATTTGGCTCTCTTAAAAAAATATAAAAATAGATTAATAGTTTGTACAAGTTTATAATGATCTACATTATTGCAGAAGTAACAATGCGCAAATTTTACAGAGAGAAATACATAGGTATTCATATAAATATCACATTTAAATTTTAATCATAGTAATTGACCTTAAAATGTTTAAAATCATAAATTACCAATCTATGTAGTTTTTATAGATATTATTTATATAAATTTTTTTAATTAATTGTTTGAAATGAAACATTGATTGATAAATTCTATTTTTTTATATTAAAAAATACATAAATCATAAAGTATAAATAACTTCTATATGAAATGAATGTTTAATTAATTAAATTTTTTAATTATAATGTTAAAAAGTATTAGCGATATACAGTGATCACTATTACTCTTTATAAACCACAGTTAACAATTTATTTGAGAGAAACGTTAGCATCCTCATTATTAAGTTTCTGGTTTCAGGGGAATATGCAGATTAATATGGAAATTCTGAGTTGCAAACTAGTTACTACAAAATTAATCATAGTATTCGACCAATTGCAATTAATTTTCCTGATGATTTCATTGCAAAGCAATATTTTCGAAATATATCCATTTAGGTTAACTTGTAAAACCAATCACACTAAAATTAGGTCAAAATAGAACGTTAGTCAATTAGAACACTAGTTTTTCTGAGAAAATCTTACAAAACCTTCTAATATAACTACGTTAAACATTTATTTTGAAATGTAATTTAAAAATGGTTTGAATAGTGGAAATATATAAAACATTTTATCTAATTTTTAATACCTGAAGTATTTGAACAAACATTTTATATTGAAATATTTACTATTTCTATTTAAACAGATGGTTAAAACAAAAACACTTATTTATGATTTCATGGTTTTGGTGGGAAGTTTAATAACATTAATATTACCATAGAATATATAAAATTGGAAAATATTTCGTAAAAAATAATTTCAGAAAAGCAAACTTAAAACTGTAAAGATTTAACACTCAATGAATACTCTTCAAATAAAAAAAATATCAATCAATGGACCTAATTATTCTTGCAATCACCTACGTATATCGCGCATGAATTAATTTTAACATCTGCGATACAAACGTTTTACAGTTTAACTAATTCGCTGATAAGGTTATTTGAACAAACCATGTATTATAGTTTTAAGTTTACTTATAAATTATTCAAAACTATCATTTGGTATACTTACTTTACTGCTGCTACTGCAAAACAAAACTTTAAAAAACCAAAAATATTTCAAAATTTTAAAATGCAGAAATTGAATGGAAATTCTTATTTTAAAAGCCTATTCACAAATGTGATAACAAACATGTTTGACTACTTTTTTAAATTTAAATTTTAATAGTTAATTGTGTGTCTATAAATATTATTTTTGTGAATAGCTTTGAAAAGGAAGAAAACATATTGTTCAATATTATATTATATTATATTGTTGTGAAAAACTCGAAATTATACAAAGAATGAAAGGTCTCAAAATTTCGATGCAGAGTACTTTGAGATAATGCAAAAGATAAAAAATTCTTAGTTTTTAAATTAATTTTATTAAATTGGAATCTTTATCCAACTTAAATCTCACCATGAGAAAAGCTTTATTTTTGAAGAATTATTTTAATAATAAGAGAAAGAGAGGGATAATATTTAATAAATTTCTGAACAAAAAAAAGTGCAATATGATATTTATTTAGCTATGAGGTTGAATGCTCTATATCATGTGCATATGCTTATGTGATCTGAACATTTAACCTCAAAGACAATGATATTTTCATCCTGTTTATCATAATAAGCTTTTTATCAAAACCCATATTTTAAAAGCAACAAATAGATACTTCCCTTATAACTCACTGCAATAAATAAGTATGTACAATTACAAATAACTTTGTGTGTATGATAGCAACACATTACAGAATTTTGTTAAAAATGTACTAAACATTTTAAAATATAATTTAAGAATTTGTAAAAATCTAAAAGTGAATACATATTATTATTATAAAACAAAAATTAAAAAATAGAATTAAATAAATAATATATTGATTACATGAAATACTGCAGTTAAGTAACGAAAGAAGTTCATAATTTTATCAGGGTAAATTTTGAAATGCTATGTAATTAATTGAAACTTTACAATCTCAACTTTCAATTAATTATTATTAAAAGCATTACTCATTTAATTTCAAAAGGAAAATTTTCTATTTGAAGTTACTTTAGAAATATGAGTATCAAACATATGTAACGAGAAATCCTTTAATCGAACTCACAGTTCAGTATAATTTCAATATTATTCAGTCATGAACGTGAATTATATGCTCTAACTTATTTTTTTTACTCATCGGAAATTAAAAATTGCATTTCTCTTTAACAGGCTCTTAAAATGATCATTGTAATAAAATATTTTTATTATCTGAAATTTCTTTCGCTGTCAGCAATTTCTTAGATTTAGTGTGGACATCCTATCATTTTATTTCACTTTATTTATGTTAGTGAAAACGCCTAATTTTACATTTTTTTAGATCTACTTCAAACATATTGGCTTTGTTAAACTTAACGAAGGTAGTAAAATGAAAACTTATGTTTGAAGCAGAAAGAGAAAAATCATAAAATATTTGATTATCCTCTGCTTTAAAATAGGATTGTAAAACTTAAGCTAGATCACGAGGATAATAATATTCCTCTAATTTAGTATATTGAATTTTATTGCTATAAAAAAAGAAATATAAATTATAATTAAATACCAGTTTAATTTTATATTAAGACAGGCATATATATAATGTTAATTTTAAAGGTGGAAACAATTAGTTTCATGAGGAGAAAACTCTTATTAGAAAAAAAAATTATTTTTTTTTATGAAAATAGTCTTTTTCAGGTTGAAATCCTTCAGTTATTTTAAAACTCCTTTTGCTTTTTGACAATAAATTACTATTTACAATACAATATATAAAATTAACTAATTTTAAATTTGAATTTATTATTACGATTTTCGAAATGTTGGCAAAAGTAACATTAACTTTGTTGTGCAAAGAAATGTTGCTTTCAAAATTACTCAAGTATTTTCGAAAAATCATCATGTTTATAATAATATTTTCTAAATTATTTTTCGATAAGAAAAGTTTGATTCTTTAAAATTAGACGCATGTTTTGTAGAAATGACGCAAGTAGCTGAAATTAAGAAATACAGCAATGCTAGGTATAATTAATTTCATAATGTCCATACCAAGAATCACTCATAAATATTTTTCAGTTAATAATATTTCGTAATATGTGAATATCGAAACTTTATTAAAACCATCAAGTATATATGAAAAAAGAGTTTAGCCTTACAAAAATAATTTCGTTACCTAAGAAAATATAGTTTTAGATAACTTAGAATAATTTTGATCATGAACAAGAATCTAAATTAAATTAAATTTTAACAATCAATCAAAACAGATATTAAGAAACTTATTCTGGTATTTTATCCAATATTAAGTTAAGCACATGGACTATTCTTTACAAAAATTTAATTACTTCATTACGCTTCCGCAATCTAAATACCAGAACAATTAAGTGGCACTATAAATAGCAAAATTAATGTAAGGAAGGAATTGATTAACATAAAATATCTTGAATATAATATATGTCTTCAAAATTAAACAGGATTTTAGAAAATTGCTTGTTAAATATAGTAATTTATTTACTTAAATATCTGCAGCAAATGTGGAGAGTGTTAATATTGTTTAAAATAAGCAAATATTGGAACAGATAAAATCGATTAGTGAGCAGCGTTGATCTAAATTGTGATAGATTTATGTAATTGAGATTTATGATTGATATGTTTTAGATTAACGGAAACTTCAAATTTCAGTATGTTATGAAATATTTAAGAACTCGAATATTGTAGATCCGGTTATTGAAGATTTTTATCTTTAGTTAAATAAATAAAAAGTATTAAATTTGAAAAATTTATTTTTGTTATTACAGCGAGGTACTTAAGTTACAGTAAGTTTAATCATAACGATAAAGTAATTTTATATAGATTGTTAGATTGTATCTCGATGTCAGAATATATTGAAAATATTAAGTGTGTTTGAAATATTTTATAAACAAAATGATACATTTACGCAACATAAATATGCTCGATAATGTTGATATCTATAAAATAAAGTGACCAAGGAAAGTGCCTTTTTGTCAGGAAGTATTAGATGCGAATCAAAAAGAATAGCATTTTACTCTTCTAATATACACTAAAAATATTTTAAATAAAAAAATAAAATTTGAACATATTTTGTTATCTAGGACTTATTTTTAAAATAATATTTTCATCGATAATATATTTGGTGAAAATGGTACTAAAAAGATAAATTATTCTTCAAAAAATATAAAATATTAATTTTAAATTAAAAACATTCAAATATATGATACCAAATATTTGTGCTTTAATTTTTTTTTACAGAAAATGTTCATTATAATTAGAAAATATCTAATTTAAATGAAAAAAGGAAGTTATTTGGACTTGTTTTTTAATTCCTCTCAACTACTTCGATATATTATACATATGATATAGTATACATACTATTGTATACCGTATTATACTATACCATATTATAAAACAGTGTACAATTCCTAATAATAATTTTATTTTTAACTAAAGAATCTGTGTTTAGATTTGAATTTAAGTAAATCTAACTTCTAAATTCAATCATAAATGCAATATATTATAAATATATAAAATATAAATGAAATATACCATAAATATTAAAATTGTTGCTTATTGTCACGAAAATAATACTTTGGGTAAAGGAATATTATTTCGGATTCTAAAACAGTCACCATATTCGATTATGAAGACATTCATTACTAAAGATAAATTCAGAAATACTTTAATATATCTTCCAGACATAAACATACGGTTCAGGTGATATAATTAAAAATACAATGATAAAATTTATAGCTTAATCTTAGAGAATTCTATATAATATTGAATATATTATATATTCATCATCTTTTCCATACATATATATATATATATATATATATTGAATTATTGGTTTATTTTATAAATGACATCCAATATTATTAACTCTAAAACTTGTCTTTTAACAAGTATAACATAACTATTGACTTAACTAAAACAAAATTATTTTTAATATTTTACAATTATATTAAATATGTGTAACTTATTTTATGTGGGATTGATTGCGTTGTTTACTTAACTAAAATATACAAACGTGTATGAAGTTTATACATTATTTTAAAACAAAAAAAGTTATATGCTACTACTTAAGTAAATAATTATATCAATTTAATAAACTTTATTGTATTTAATTAAATACTTATAAGCAGTTTCCTCAAATGTTGCATTTTTATAAATATATTGTATAGGATAAGATGCAGTTGAGTTTCACTGCAAGCATAATAATAAATTTTATTAATGTTTCTTAACTTTAAAAAACTTACAAGTACCAGCAAAAAGGATAACTTGTATTTATTTGCAAAATTTTTCTGCTAAATGAAAATTTTGAAGAGCATTTGCTTCAGACAGAATATGAAAAATGAAATGTTTCTTTTAGAATAGAGATCTTATAAGAAACATAAAATAAAGCTTTAAAGTCATTTAAATATCAAATTTTGATTCATATGCATTAAAATATTTTTTTACATTACAACGCTCTAGATGAAATGTTTCATTGCGATTAGTTAAAAATCATTTATAATCATTATGTTGTGGAAGATAATTGGAATTATGTTAAAATGAATTTGTCCATGGTATATTGTAATTTGTAAAACAACCACTTGTATCAAATTCTCTTTTACAGTCTTTTACAGAATTCAGTAGAGAATGGAAACAATTTACACTATAAGGTTTGAATTTACTTATAAATCAACATTTTGACTATCCCATTTGAAGTAGTACGTTGTTTATTTATAAGTTTACTTTTTTATCTGAATTGAAAATTTTTATTCTTGCGTGTGAATGCTTCTAAAAATATCATGTATCTGTTAAATTATAAAATGTTCTATTCAAAAAAGATTAGAAAAATTGTTGAATAACTGTCTTAACTTAATTTTTTTGTTTGTTAGTTTACTTTAACTAAATTAATTTCAATATGTGAATTCTATCCCATACATTTATCTATTTTATTTTAAAATTCCTTAATGTAAAATATTTAATTTTGTATATTATTCTTTCTTATTATATAATAAAAATTTTAAAAAAATTGCAAAAATTCTATTTAAAAGTTGGTTTTTTTATGTATAAGTTTAAAGGTTTTGTTATGTTGCGATATATAAATTTTTAAACTATATTTGTATTGTATCCCCACAATTTTTTACGAGAGATTCAGTAATTTTAGGAAATAATAATTTTTAAACATTTTATTAATGTTATTAAAATATTCTAAAAAATTTTATACAAATATTAAATGATGCTAAAATTGTAAGCATTTTGAACTATTTTATATACAATTTAGAAATAATAAACTTGGACAATTTTTATTCTATTTTAATATAATCTAAATGATATGCCTAATTTTATTTTAACTACACTACCTTTAAATATAAACTAAATAATCAGATTACGTAGAATGATTGTAAATGTTATTCTTCTGAATCAACCGTTTAAAAAAATTGAATAACTTTAAGAGTATATTTTTTAATGTTTTACAACCATTAATAGTGCAATATGTAGGGAGAATAATTTATAAAATATTTATTGATATTAAAATAAAATAAGCTAATACAATATATTTCAGAATTAATATGTAAATATAAAAACTGCATAATATTTGTTGTGATTTTTCTTACTGTTTCATAAAAATTTAGATTCATTATTTAAATAAAAATAAATGTTCTATTCTTAAAGCAATGCGTAAGACATCAAATTACTTTAATAGAGAAAAATCCTCAATTACTAAAAAATAAACAAAAGATTAAGTGATTAGAAGTGAATTGATCTTAAATTCTTTACAATTTTTTAATTAATACAAAAAAATAAAATATTTTCCGCTAACATCACTTTATAATTCGACAAAATATTTAAAGTTTTAATAATTATAAACCTCTTATTAAAATATTAAATATTAATCATTTAATGATTTACTTTAAAAAAATTGCCATCAGAAAATTTAAACTTTCTTGTAATTATAGAATGAATAAATCTTTATTTGCAGCGTTTACCATTGAAAATTATGATTATATACTGTAAAAAAAATTGGCTTGCCGAAAAAAATTATTTACTACGCACATTCATAAAAAATAACATTCGCTTGAAAACACTTCTAGAGTGAATACTTTTTACGATAATTAGCTTCCTATATATCAGTGTTAAAGTATTATTATCTTTACGTATATATATAAATATATTGTGAATGGAGCAATATATATTTAGAAATTATTTATTATATAAAATATATTCAATGAATACATTTGCAAAGTAACAGATATAAGATTACTCATATTTCTTACTGGATCTGGTTATTATATATAGAAAATGTTTTGAAACTAAATAATATTTTTGAGGAAAAAATATACGTTCTTATTCAACAGTAATGGAGTAAATGGAATTTTTTATGCGTTTTGCAAAGAAGAATAGTGATGTAAAACATATTATTTTCTTATAAATAATAAAGATGTCAGATTGTATTAAGGCTAGAAAAATGTAGAAAATAAACATTTTACAAAGATTAGAGAAGAGAAAATACCATTAATGAAATTAAAGAAAGAATTTAGGAAGCAAATAAAGATTTTTAGTAACTTATTGTTGGATATAAAAAAGTAATTTTATTTCAAGCTTTCATGTTCATTACATTTTTTCTCACATATCCTATATGTTTGGAAAATGAAATCAGATTTGCTTATTAAAAATTATATCATTACAGAATTCAAGGGTTTATAGTGTGTATATTCTAAAACAGATATTTATATAATAAAGAAAGATAATTCAATATTAATAATTCTTAGTAAATTCTTATAACATGAGAATCAACAGAATTGTAATGTATTGTAATGTATTTCATAACTTGTTAAACGATTTTTTAAAAAGAAAAATATTTTAACTCAATAACAGATATAATATCATTTAATATAGTTTCGAATAACATTATCAATAATTATGTTGATTTTTTTCAAATATTTAGTTACAGATTATCTTTAATATAATCATAAATAATAATATGAATGATGAAAAATTAATAAAATTATCATAAAAACCTGTATAGTTAGAATAATTTCAGGAAATACATTTTTTATAATTTTATACATGAATTTCTTGGAATATTTGACTTTCACTTATCACTAGAATTTTTAATGATTAGAATAATAGCTTTTGTATCACCATTTATAAACGGAATTTAAATATCATATTTTAATATTATATTAAATTATATTGTCTGTTACTACACAAATAAACTGACTTGTGCTTAATTATTGTGGTTACAGTTCCTCTTAAATGTATGATCGTATTGAATATAGTAAACTTTATTTAAAACATACAAATGATATATATTTTCAATTTTACGAGTTGAATATACAATATTTTGTTGACATTTCCTTTCCAAAAGTCAGCCTTCTCACTGTCTATTATTGAGGAAAGAATGCGACACAAAAAAGTTTCTCCTTACTTTTACAGGAAAATGGCTATTTATTCAAAATGTTTTACTATATAGAAAATGGAAAACATTTAATTTAAGCGTGAAATAATATTATACTATATATTACTTAATTATTTCACTGTAGTTAATAATTTTCGAAGAGAGCAAAATTAATTTGGAACTGATAATTTACAAAATCTCCTATGGGTATGAAAATACATAACAGCATTCAGAATGATAAAAAAATATCTGAAGTTGAACATTTTTCATTAATCTGGAATAATGATTTTTTCATCCTTTGCCTGGAAAATATTTTAAAAATCACAAGTCTATTCATTACATTTCCTTAAGTTCTGTGTTTCTTAATATTTCGATTATTCTTTATTTTTAGCAGAAAATTTGCTGGTCACAGCTGTGAACTTCAACTTAATAATATAAATTATAGAAAAAATAAACCAAAATTCACTTATTGTTATTTCCTAAATTAATATTATTTTATTCATTTATATTTTTATATACATTTGGAAAATTTCCTTTCGTAGAAAACATGTAAGAAACAATATGGTTCTTTGAACATAAATGCCTTCTCATAAAATGTAACATGAAAATAGCATATTGATTTATTTTGTTGTTTCTATTACTCATCTGGTCCAATTCCGTTAGACTAGATCAATGAAACTGTTGACATAAAGGAGCTTTATTGTATGAGTTGACAATTATAGATCTTACCAGTCCAGTAAAGATGTGCTAAAATAATTTCTATTTTGTCAGCAAGGGTACTGAAGACACCTTTTGCTATCCATAGAATATGTGTTATTTTCCAAGTTCCTACTCTCAAGTGGGGACAAACATGCGTTGGTCAGCCTGTCAGAAGGAAGAAATGGGAAATGTTTAAATTTTTTGCATATATACGAGCTGTTATGTGGATGTATTAAATATTTTGTCTTTATTTTGTTCTTTTTGCTTTGGGAATATTTTGAAATATGTTAGTTTTGATCTGACGATGGTCTAGTCAATCTTTTGCAAGAGTGGATGTCTCCTAAATGAATCACATTTTTGAGATGTTTAATTGAACTATCTCTTTCAAGTAGATTCAATTCAGGTAGATCTTTCAGGTAGATCTACCTAATTGCATTAGCTCATGATAACCTTTCATCTCATGTTGAATGCCATTAGTTTACTTTTTGTCACAATCAAAACGTTGCCAAATTGATTTCTGTGAATAAAAAGGCACTTTTTGCTACATGTTTATTGTGCTATAGTTGTATAAATTTTATTTTCTGTAAGAGTAATTAAATATTTAATTATCATATCTTGTGTATTATACATTTATATTTATGACTATAAAATCATGTTTTTGTCTGGGAAGTTTAACGAATGTTTGAAAACTAAATTTTTTAAGCCTAAACAATGGATAAAATAATTTTTTAAACATATTAATTTCTTATTTCTTGTACATGAAATATATATATATATATATATATATATATATATATATATATATATATATATATATATATATATATATATATATATATATATATATATATATATATATATATATATATATATATATATATATATATATATATATATATATATATATATATATAACTTTTCAAATAATTCGAAACCACTAAAATAATAAGACCATTTATCTGTATTTTAATTCGCAAATTAGAATTATATTAATAAACTTAAAAATTGGTATTAACTGAAATAAACAGATGTATTTCAAATATTATAGCATCTTAAAACGAGATATTATTTCTTCTTAAAGTGAAATTTTTGAAAAATTTCAAGACAACTGGATTGTATCGAATGCGAAAACATAAAAAGAGAGATTCTGTATAAAAATAAATCAATGATTAGAGTTTTTATATGACAAATATATATATATATATATATATATATATATATATATATATATATATATATATATATATATATATATATATATATATATATATATATATATATATATATATATATATATATATATATATATATATATATATATATATATATATATATATATATATATATACATTTATATAATTTAAATGAAATCAAAATATTGTTGCGGAAATATTATCAAATAATTTCTAACTTTTGTTTTGCCATCGATACTTATTTTAAACTAGTTGAAAACATTTTGTTATTACATATAATACAATAAAAACATATTTAAAAATTTCGCGCAATTCAAAGCAAGTAGTTAATTTTTAATAAAAAGTCAAGTATTTAAAGCTTAGGATAAATATTTTTATATGAACTCCTTTTCTTCAGCTGTTTGTTTATTCAAATATTATTTAAGCGTTAGTTCTGAAAATTATTTATTTCTTTTCAGAAACAGAATTTTAATACAAAAATATGTGGCAATTTTTATTATCAAAACACAATACTTGATATAAGTTTTGTATTCTGTAAGGTAAACAGAAGTGGGCAAGTTTGTTTTTAAATAAGGTATGAGAATTTCATTTCATACTATCTTTTCAAAGAGTAAACAAAGCAAATATTAAATTAAATTTAAAAAGTATTGATTACTTTTCAATTTTTTACGTTTAAATTTGAATCAAATTTACAAAATATAAAATTACAGTCAAAGAATCGAATAATTAAAATTTTCTCAAAACATAATATTTTTACATCTTTTTGTAAAAATGGGAAACGCATTTAAGGAAAGGAGGTGATACATTAGAAACATTAAATATACATTTATATATACACACACACACATATATATAATTATATATATATATATATATATATATATATATATATATATATATATATATATATATATATATATATATATATCAATTATCAATTTTTTGTGTGTAATTTTAGCTTATAGTTTCGACTTATTAAAACAATATTAAAAATTAAAACTTGAAAATAAATATTTCCTTAATTGTTTTATGAAGAAATGAAACTAAAGATTCTTCAACAGCAAAACTAAGTTTATTTTCAAAACATAAGACTTTAACACTTATGTATTAATTTTCCTTTATATTTCTTTTTAATAATATTATATGTATCACATATAGCTCTTTAAAAGTAGATAAGTAATTAGATAGTGTAAAACGAATCACATTAATTTATTGTTAGAATGTTGTTCGAGTGCAATTACAGGTAGTTGATAGCTGAAAATCATTTTTGTTTTGAAATAACAGCTTTACAAAAAGCCGCAAACCTTCTTCCTTAACCTTGGTACTATGTTACCCTTTCTTAAGTTGAATTATACTGCAGTTATAGTACCTAAATAGAGCCTCTAGTATGTTTGATAAACCGCTAATGTATCTTCATATAGCCAGTAACTCAAACAATGTTGGTTCGACCTTATTTTTTGGGATTTGAAACCATTGTTCACTTAAGTAAAATCTATGAGAAAGACTTGTTTCTGCAAGATAATGATATCCGGAGTAAATGACCTGAAGGAGTAGAAATGGTACTCTTTATATCGGAGATACAAATGACCTTCACAAATGACCTTCGTTCTAAGTAGAAGTAGAGTAAAATACTCTCAATAGCATAGCTGCCTCTGTAAACGATGATAAATTTTATAAGAATTTGTATATGAAAAATGTCATAATGGTGACAAAATATAGCATCATGTTTTAAATAAATCTTGAAATCTTACAATTACTACATTGATTATTTTAGCTACTCTTAATAAAACAAACTCTGAACACTCAACTCCATAAAGACCCTTCTTACTTCATAAAAAAGGTAAAAGACCCTAATGGTTACAGCTAGTTTGTTATGAATTAAGAACTTGGAACAACATATTTAGAAGCTGTGCTTTGACCGTTGAATCCAATATAAAAAATAAAAAGAAAGTTATAAAATGTGCAGAATCTTATTGTGTAAGATATTTATAAAAAATAAAATTTTATGATAATATTTCCTTCTTATATCTTCATAGCAAACTTTAGGTGTAGTTTCATTGTAAATGTGAGACTTATATATTTTCAAAGTAAATTGTAACAAAACTCTATAAAATGTAGATTTAAATTTTATGGGAGTATATATAATTTTAGTTTAATTTTTCAGAAAAAGATAAAGTGAAGACAAAAAGTAAAGCATGCTATGAAGCAAAGTATATTTTAATTAAAAAATAATTATACTTGAATTTTTCTTCAGTTATGTCTGACAAGATTTTTAATTTCAAGTGGATGAAAATATATCTGAATAATTAAATTATGATGGTAAGTCCATCGGGAAATAATTCCTTAAATATATGCCTTTAGAAATTTATATTTAACTTCATTCAAAATGATAGATTAAAGCATCATGGTAATTGATGTTGAAATCGCATTTGAATTCAACTTTATTATATAAAAGCCACATTTCTCTGGAATTATCATTTCTTCCAAATTTATCGCTGTTCTTTACTCAAAAAGTGAAACTACATTATTTTTGAAAAGTTAATAGTTAATTTTTGCTTTTAAAAGAGCTATGTTTGCAGAATTTATTAAAAATAGTATACACTACATGTAAAATCATTATTATTTTATCAAAATTTTACAAATGTAATGCAAATTAATCCATTTATTATGGAACATGTTATGATATTTAAAATATTAACACAGAGTTTGTAATCCGCGATACATATTTCCATCAAATTAAGTAATAGAAATGCATTTAATAAATTTAGAGTATTAAATTCATAGTTTTCCCAATGAATAACATAACTGCTCTTAACAATTTTATATGGAATTAAATAATAATTATTCCCAACAAATTTTATTTTTGAAAAAAGATAGTTAAATGCTTAACAGATTTAAACAAATAAAATTTAATGTAATGAATAATAGATTAATTTAAGATAAATATATTTTTAAGATTCCTTTTTCTGATTCTTATTACTATGCTTTGCTTTTATTTAATAATTATTTTATAGTTGTTACATTAAAAACTCTACAAAGCTTAGTTAGGCAATCTACAACAATTTTTAATCAAAACATTTATTTTAATTGTATGTTTCACAGTTTAAATTTGATTCTGAAAATAAACATAATTCATTTTTTAATATTATATTTCTTAAAGCCTATATGATTCATGAATTTCTCATTTTTTAGAATATAAACAGCTTGTTCAAGATAGTTACATATTACAAATTGAAACCTTAATTTTATTCTTAAGACTATATTGTCAGCATTTCTTTTGCGGTCATTTTTAATAGTAATAAATTTATCTGGTGATTAATATTTTTCCGCTAGATATCAGCAGAAATTATTTATGCTTCTTTAAAAAAAACTTGTTTATATAATTATGTGTTAAAAATATGTGACGAAACAAAATTATGAATAATCACTTAGAACACTATCAAATTATCAGATGAGTATTATCTGCTCTTCAAAACAAATTTCACAAATATTAACATGAATTGAAAAATTACCAAATGGAGTGTGATTGTGAAATGTGATTTGATAATTATATATTTCCTATTATTTCAAATGATATATGTTACTATATTCAAATAACTATCATATTTGGCAAAGCTACATATACCCACAACATAAATAATATGAAGTACTTACTTATTTAATTTCATGGAAAATTATATAAATGATTTTGCAGAATTTTTAATTGCCTAGAATTCTTACATTCCCGAAAACTGTAGCCAATTATTTTTTACATGGAATTTTAGAGAGATCCTACATTTTACTGTTTCTTTCTCGTAAATAGCCATTTAAAGATGATAATTAATATTTATTAATCTTTAAGAGAACTATTTAAAAAGTTACATTAGCTATTAGTTATTTGTTTTTAAAATAAAAATTTAAAATTTTTACTGGTAATAATTCAAACTGTAATTAGAAAATTTTCTTTCAGTTTAGAAAAAAGAATAAGCAAAGTAATTGTATTTTGTTCTTATTTTAATAAATCATCGGAAATAGCTGTTGTAAAAATGTATTCATTAAAAAAACAAGAAGTCGAATTTTTATGATAGCTTCTCTATCAGTATCAGAAAATAGGATAATTTTGTTATTTGAATTTATCATTCATGATTAAATATCTTAAATAAAATCTTAAAACATATATTTAGAACATTCTTTTAACACGATTTTTGAAAAAATATTACTTAATCTGAAATATCTTTCCACATTTCTTATCTTAATCCATACAATCAGTAATTTTCAATTTCAAGTACCATTCACACATGTAGAGAACAATGTTGATTTATCTAGATAAGATCGAAAGTTTCTACTATATAGGCTGAAAGTGATTCTTGACAAGAGCTTTAATTGCATTAACTGTGCAATCATTTCACCGTCGACTTCATCAATGTCCCTGTACACGTCTGAATAATAACCCCTTAAGGGCTAACTACATCGAACTACTCTCCTCCGAGGAATTAATAACGCTTTAATTTGAGCCGTTAGCCATAGGAAATGCTCTCTAGATCACATATTTATTAATATCAGATAAGTTTACTTCTTGAGGAGAAATACAATTAACCTTGCCACATCATTAATTTTCTTCATTTCAAGATATATATTTCTGAAATGGAATAGTTTGAGAAAGTGCTGAAGCTCCTCTTATATCTTACAACATTTAATGCAATATTTTAATGATTGCATATAACAATCACTTTAAATTGTGTGTAACTTAATATGAAAGAGAACAATAGGAAAGTGGAAAGAAGAAAAAAAATTGTGAAGATAATTCAGTGTTATCAGTGTTATTTAGAAATAGAATTTTTACCTTCTCAGTTTCACTTTATTATAAATTCATAATATAATTTGAGTTATATTTGCATATATGATATGTAAAGAAAATTTAATTGTGACTAACATATTCCATTAGTCATACTTCATCAGACAATATAAACTATGATGTATTGTATATTTTAATTTTATACCAGTTATATTCATAAATGTTTACAAATTTGTAATTATCATAAATGTTTGCGTGCAATTTAGTGACATAATTATTCCTTTAACACATTATAAAAACAAGCAATATTTTATAACACAAATTACTTTTTTTATACATTTTCATAAAACATACACATTTTCAAAATATGTACTTGATAAATACTGCATTAGTTTAATTTTAATTGTTATTTCAAACTAAAATATGATTGAATAAAGTATTTTACACAAAAAATTATCTTTTTGTTATTTTAATTATTTGTTATTAAATTACTTATTTCCAGATTAAAAATTTTGTACATAATTTTAATTAAATTTGTTATCTGTGTTAGTTGAACTGGTTTTAAAAGCTTAATTTTATATTCCAGTATTTTTCTCACTTATAATATCAGTGTAAATTCAATTTCTTTTTTATAAACATCTTGATTTTCTAAACTTCGATATTCAATTTAATGTAAATGATAGAGGAATTCTCTAAAATAAATTATTTGTTTTCTGAATTAGTGTTAAAACACTAATTCTTATGAATAAATTCTATAAATTTCTATTATATTTGAAGTGTAATAATTAAATTTCGAGGTATAAAATTGTTTGATGAATTTTGCTCTGAATTCATTAGTATTTTGTCAATTACTGAAACTATCTGAAATTATCAACACAAAATTCAAGATTTTATCCTATCTTCACATAATATTCTATTATTCAAAACTTTAATGTGAAAATATATTTAAATATTTGAGATTCACCCCAACAAATACGTTTAGTGATTTTGTGTTTTGCTCGAAGTGTGTGTGTGTGTGTGAGAGAGAGAGAGAGAGCTTTTGGTTGTTTGTCAAAATGTGTCACTTTTAAATTTGAATGAAATGTATAATTATTTTATAAAATCATTTAATGCTAAGAAAATATTTATGAATGTTTAAAAATAATTCATGATTCGTCTATTTAATGTTTAATCTTTATTCTACCTTTGAATAATATTGCATTGATAAAAGCTTTATGATTTTAAATTCCTTATTTTAAGATGTCCATATCAGTAAGGATTCTTTAATAATTTTGAATGGAGGCAAAAGGAGATTATGTTAAGTAGTTACTTTTACGAATATTTCATATATTGCTAGATAAAGCAAAAAAAAAAAAACATAAAAATTTGGTACATTAGTGAATTAGATCATTTATGAACTAAACGCTGAATATATAGTTTATTATTAAAATTAATATTATAACTTAGATTGCCCACAAAAATTTTGAGCTCAGATCAGATGAGGTCCTTCCTCTGAAAATTATAACTAATTAATAATTTTATAGTAACCATCAATGATACCTATATATTTCCCTTAACTGGTTGAATTGCATATAATTTATTAAGTTGTTCGGAAAGTCATTTCGTTTTTAATGAAAATGAAAAACGTGCAGCAAATAAATATTTTATTGCATTGTACATTGTTCATGCTAGTCCAATAGCTTTTACCATCTTTCTAGTAGTTGTACCATTCCACAGTCATAAAGTGTTTGGTTTTTACTAGCAAAAACAGCTCTATAGTAGCAAAATAAAAATACTCTTCAACAAGAAGTGATCTTATAAAACGAAAAACTATATAAATACATACATATTGAAAAAATTCACAAAAATTAAAGTGCAAATAAAAATTAATGAAAAAAGGAAGAATTGAAAAAAGAAAGAATTGAAAAGGAAGATTATCAAGGGAAATAATATTTCCGTAATTATTCATGGAATTATTTAAATCAGATTTTTAAAGAGTTTGAAAAAATTTGCTTACATTAAAATATAAATTATTTCACATATTTTAACTTGTCGTCGTTGATTACACGACATAATTTTTTTTATCCCAAGAATATTTAAATTAAATACTTTTTCTAAATTTCCGCAGTATAAGTAATTATGATAAATATTTTAAATTCTTTGAAAAATGAATAACAATGTGTATTTAATTTCATTTACAAACTTTAAATTTTTTGTTGAATTTTTATACAATAATACCATCTTCTTTTACGTGTAAAAAATAAAAAAAAATTACAAAATATTAAATTATAAAAAATTAAATTATACAAAATATTAAATTATAAAAATAAAAAGAGGTTTGAAAATTTATTAATGGTAATAATCTTAATAAATTCCTTTTTATTTTGAGAGTTTTTACAACAATTAAGATTTTTTTAGCGCAAAATACATATATGTACGATTATTCTTTAATTTATAAATTAAAAAATTAAATTTGCTTATTTACCATGCATTGGAAAATACAGTTTAGACCTTTAGAGATGATGTTTTTTGTAAATAAAATATCCATTGCATTATCCTCTTAAGAAGATGCTATGTATTAGATTTACCGGAAAGTTCTATTCTTTGACCGATGACGATGTTTTAGATACCATAGAGAAAAAGATCTGTATCTGACAACATCTGCGATTGCAAAAAGTTTAATTCAGCTTAACAGACTACACACATGTCCATAAATTAATTCAGAATCACACAGAAATTTGACTTTAAAATAAAAATTTCACATGTACAATTGTAACACATATCTTCAAGAATAATATGCAAATAACAAGGAACTACCGGCTTGCACTGATAGTACGTCACAACGACGAATATGTAAGAGAAGGGTATATAAGGAATGGCTGCAAAGAGATATAATTATTCACAAGCGCTTTATAAGCCTTTCAGTGCAATAACCGCTCAGTTAGGGCACAAAGGAAGCATTTGGATGATTTTTTACCTGGTAGAATTATTGTCCATCTGGAACGTGGGCATACCCAGTTGGAAGTATTTGAGGAACTTGGAATCGCCCAGAGTGTCATCTCCAGGCTTTGACAAATGTTCCAAAACGATGATAATGTGAGTAGAGATTACAGCATAGGTTGCCTCCCCCCCGAGTTACAACGCCAAAAGAGTAGTAACTGCCAAATAAAACTTTGGCAGTAACTGCCAAATACCGGTCCTCTTTTGCCTAAAGAAACCGACGTAGAACAGCATTAGACCGGTCTCGTCAGCTCTATTCAGCTACCGGTACGACAGTTTCAAGGCAAACCGTGTACATACGCTTAGGGCACATTGGTCTAAATCTTCGTAGGCATGTCAGATGTGTTCCTATTACTGCAACTCACAATCGCTTGTGGTTAGCCTGGAGTATAGGTCATGCGTTTGTGGACACAGCAACAGTGGTCTTGCGTGATGTTTTCCGACGAGTCCAGGTTTAGATTTCAGTCTTATTCTCATCGGGCTTTCAAAAGGAGAGAGCCAGGTACCCTTTACCACCAAGAGAACACCACTGAATGATACCGTTACGATGGTGCAGAATTGCTCGTTTGGGGAGGAATTATTCTGGGTTTCAGAAATAACCTGCATGTTCAGAATGTAACTATGACAGACCACATCTATCGGGACGTCATTCTGAAACAATTCGGGGCAAAATGGGTGCAAAATTTCGGATTGTGGATGACAACGCCCATCCTCAGCAATCAAACATTGTAGACGAACGCCTTCAATCGGAGAATATCACTCATATTGATTGGCCAGCATACTCACTGGACTTGAAACCAATGGAGAATATGTGGGGCATGCTTAGCCGACGAATTGCAGCCCGTCAACTTCCTTCCACATGTTTACCGGAACTTCGGAGAACATCGTTTGATGAGTGATGTAATATTCCCCAAAATCAGATCGATAACTTGATACTCAACAGACCTAGGTGTTGAACGGCCTGTATTGCATCGTCTAGGGGGCATACTATGTATTAACCATCTTACCAACCGTGTTATATTGGTTTTTGTGAATAGGTTATTTTTTGAAATTTGATCAAGGGAGTAAAAATCGCAATGTTCATTAATGATGTCAAACATACAGCATATTTTTTTGCTCTTTGCCTCTTTTTAATTAATAGACTTTACAAATAGGTCACATTTATTTTGTATTTTTTTCCCTGTCTTTGCCTGAATTTGCATTATTCTTAATTTATGGACACGAGTGTATTTCGAACCACATTCGGAAGACAGGATTGGTGTGGTAATAATCAAATGAATGGTGCATGAATTTCGGTTATCAGTTAATCACTTGCCAATGTCTGCTTAATTTGAACAAAATTGATCCCTTCTTGAACTGGAAGATAACTGAGATTGAAAAGTGGATTGCTGACGGAAACATTGTAAGGAAAAGTGTATATTGTGCAGAAACCTGGTCCCTCTCACTCTAAAACAAATTTGACTCTGAATGAGAGAATTTTGTGTATATGGCGTTTTATTTGAGAACCAATACATTATGAGCATTGGAAATTGCGTTCAAATCAGAAAAGTATTGTCAACAACTGAATAATTTAAATTGAGCAGTCCCAGAAAAGAGGCTATCAATTTTCCAAGAAAGAACAATCCAGATAAAAGGCCAAGAAAAGGGTTCGTTAAAAACTGTAGAATTAAGTTGGTAAATCCTGTCCCATACACTATATTCCCGGGATTATCAGCCACTAACTACCAATTGCTTTTGTCCTTACATAATATTTTGAAGAGTAAAAAATTAATAAATGAAGAAGATATCAATCAAGCATTGTTTCAATTTTTTGTATGGAAAGAAACATTTTTGGAAAAGGGAATATACAAATTTACTTCACACTGGCAATAAGTCATTACTAAAAATGGAAACTAAATTATTTAGAAAAGTCTATTAAGATTTAAAAAATAGTGTTTTGTTTTATTCCAAAAATTGACAGAACTATTTTCAGAATACTTAACATTTACATACAAAAAATTGTTTTATTAATCTTTTTATCTAAGTTAAAACAGGAAAAAAGTTTTAACCTAATTTTTTGATAAACGAACAATAATTTAAATAGTTGCTTTTCAGATTCAATATAATTATGTTAACGTTTGTTTTTATTGAGTAAATTCATATTTGACAAAATTCATACGGAACACAGAAACTAATATATGTTTAAAACTTTAAAACTTTTATAACAAATTGTTAGGTTTTTAAATAATATATTTTATAAAATTTTGATGGTGTTTTACACTAATCATTATTATACTTTATTTACATCTATATTTCAATCAGCAGCGAAATTTCAATTCTTTAATGTGCTCAGTGAATATAATCATACTATTTTTCTAAATCAATTACATTTTTATTTGCTATGATCAATAGCTAATTAATGTAATATGCAAAGTAATAAAAATTGTTATAAAATATTGCATAACATTAAAAAAAAGACATGAAAGTATTTTATAACCTAATGAAAATTCTGTATTATGAATGATTCTTAATCTTAAAATATTATCTTTGTAGAAAATAATTGAACCTACTGGAAAAATAGTGAAATAAAACCGGTGAATGTGAAAATATACTAAGTGTAGAAACTAAAGGAAAATTAAAATATTAAATTATTCATAAAAGTAAGGATGCAGAGAGTAATTTCTTATCAAAAATGGAATTTTATATTTTATTATTTTTTGCTTTGGTATTACTTCGTAGTATTACAATTCAAATTTATTTTTATAAAATACAATTTATTCATCTGTTTACTTTAAATTAAATTGAATAGGTTATGTAAACAATCATTTCCTTTTTTCCTGACTCAAAATTTTATTAAGATTGTCACCGGTTTTATAGAGAGTTGTGAGAGAAATGATATCCAAACCTCTAATCTTTCATTTCTTCAATTTCATTTTTAATTATTAAAGAAAGATCTTTGATTTTAATTTGGCCTTATTTTAAATTTTATAGTAATGAATAGAAACATTTTTGAACATTTTTCGAATTCGAATTTTCTTTTTACATAATCTTTCTATTCAAAGTTATTTTTAACAAATTTTACTTTCCTGGATTGAATGAAGCTAATTATTTTTTGCGTATTATAACGGGTTTTTTTCGGAAGCAAATGGAAACATATTTTTGAAATTACAAAATAAAAGGTAAATATAATTAAAAATAATATTAAAAGCAAATGTAATTTTGTAAAAACTATACTTTTAAAATATTTGAAGAAATTAGGACTTTTTTACAAATTTTAAATCAAAATCGTTTTTACGTTATTGACTTTTAAGTTATTTTAATATAGTTTTATTTTCTATAAATGTTTTAAGAAACATACTCGTGAATATTTTTAATAAATATAAAGTAACAAGCAAAAGAATTCAAACGTGATTTCCACACAATTTTTTATATTAAAAAGAGTAAATTAATAAACATAGGAAACATTATTATATGAATGAAATTTTATTTTTTATGTGCTTTTGCAATATTTTATCATAATAATTTAACCACAACAGCATTGGAACAAATCATTTCAAGGCAATTTTGAGATATATATGTATGAAACGTTTAAAGCTAGAAAGTATGAAATAATTAAAGTTAGATTAGAATATTTTTATTACTTATCATTAGTAACTCTCTATATTTCCTATTTAATTGCTACCTATCATTTTTAATTACGTAAAATGATTTTCGCTTGATAATAATGGGGAAATTCAAATTGATTTTACATAAATAAATTAATTTTAAATTTTTTTTGAAAAACGTTATTTTCTATTATGAGTTGTTATTATGTATAATTGATGTAGAATTTTATTCATCTATAGTATCTATGGTGAAATTATGCATTATGAAAAATAATTTTTTTGGATTTATTTTATATAGGAAAGCAAGCTAAAAGCTCGGATAATATCGTAAAATATAAAGATCAATTAGTGCAATGAATTTAATTTATTAAATATGCAGATAATCATTTTAATAAATTAAAAATATTAAATTATATATTTGAAATTAGTTTTTAAATGTAGGGAAGTTTAAAAAATACGTGAATGCCAATTTATGCTTCTCATGGAAACATTGTCGTATTGTATTCTGTAAACCATGAATTTAATTAAACACTAATAATTACCCCAAACATAATCCACTTTATGTTTATTCTTGACCCAGCTGTAAAATCATAATAATTTTACATGTTTATTAATTAATCCCAGAGGATTGAACATTTAAGCAAGGAGTTTTATTTAGTGGATTTCAGATTACCTTTTTATCAATGTTTTTTTCAATTTATCTTTCAAAATCCTATGGTAAAAATTTCATTTGTAGTATCTTTGGCTTGGGATGTAAAGGAGAACAACTAGACATAAGTTGTATAGAGTCTTTGGAAACGGTTCTATAGGTTTTGGTAATTTTAAACAATAACATTGTTTAGTTTGCTATATTCTATAGTTTGTCTTACAGATATTAAAATACCATGCAAAACAACCACATATGTTCATTCTTTCTATAATTGCATTATATATCAACTTGACAATTAGGTGCTTGAGACCCCACGTAATCCTAGTAATCCCGCTAAATTGTTAGTGAGACCTTGCAGTTTATTGTGTACTTCAATTAAATTATTTGACCAGTATATTTTTGTTTTATGTGATTTTAATGCTCTGACAATCACCATCTGAACCAAATCTTTCATAACCAGTTTATTGGTATTTAAATACCATAAAAGTGAACCAAGATAAGAACTTTGAGAAATCCCAATGCCATTTTTGTTAAAGTTAAAATATTCATTTATATCTTCCTTTTTCTAAGAAAGAACATTTAGTTCAAAACAGGTTCTATGAGACATTATTTTTTTTTCAATATCATAATTAATTCATTCCATCAGACTGAGTTAAAGGCATTTTTAATGTCTAAAGATATCAAGTAAATGAAATGTTTATTTTTCTTGTTATTTTTTATACTTTTAATTATTTTTTGATTGGAAACATTGGTAATTTTACATTTTTGTTGTTCTGAGTTAAGGAAGTAGAAAAATCTTTTGATAAGTAGCTTTTCAAAAACCTTGACCAAACACGAAGGTATATCGGTCTGTAAGATTTTCTCAAAGAGAGACATTTACCTTCTTTTAATAGTGAAACAACTTTTGTTGTTGTCCAAATTACTGGAAATGTAATCTTCTAAGGCATAAATTCAATATTCCTAAAATCCAATCTGTATTTCACGATATCAATTTATAAGAAACTACTAACCCCAAATGTTGTATCCTCATGCTTTACCCTTATCTATTTTATGCACAGCCTTTTCAACATCTAAAACTGTAAATCTCACTTCTATTGAATTTAAATAATGAGTTCGATCTGGATCGCTGTCTCCTTGCAAAGGAAAGTGAAATTGCAATACCACATTAGTTGTATCTGATGTGTTAGTTGTCAATTCTCCATTGTCTAACTTTATCACATTACGTATCATAGGTCTTCTCATTGATTCTTTGACTATGTTTTAATGATTTTCCAAATGGATTGAAATTAGTCACAGTTCTTAGATAATACCGCTTAAAGGCCTCTCTGAGTTGTAATTAAAATATTATTTTTATATTTTTTCATAGTGAGTTTGAATTATTTCTTTCTTTGTTTCTATTAGTAAGCTACATTTTTCTGAAATCTTTGCCCTTACTCTATTTCCTGGGTACAGCCGTTGTTTCTAGACTTAGTTTCATCTTGAGACTACGCTACCACTTATTGAAAGTTTCATTTATCTTTTTTTCTATGGAAAATATAACGAATACTCATCTTTCACTTGCTCTATTGGACATACTATAGTTAGATTTGTAAGACATCTTCTGAAGCTTTTCCATTTTAAGTGTGTTTGTTAAATCTCAAGAGTCCTTTAATCTATGAATATTCGATTGATAAATTACATATATTTTATAATATAAACTGCATACAAAAATTACATGTATATGCAATTTATTGCATAAAACCAATAACATTTCTATCGGCTCCAAGATTCTTTGATAACTTTATTTGGAGAGCAATATATTGAGTAGAGGTTTTAAGCTTCTTTTCCAAACTCCAAATTCATGATTACTATTTCAGATTAATTTCATATATGACTTATTATAAACGTATTTCTTACTAAAATGAATCGATTTGGTTTACTCCCCACAATAAAAGAATATTCCATACGAGCTCGGAGATTTTTATCTGCAAGAGTCATTTGTTGAAGCATTTTTTATTCTGAATGCCAGTATAGATTTAGAGAGAGTTATAAATTTTTAGCTCTTCATTCATTTAAGTGTATAAAACTTTAAAATTTTGTGTTCAATATTCATAGTTTATTTATTTTCACCAAAAAAATAGTTTCTTATAATGTTTGAAACAATTCTTCGTATGAATTGAAATAGATACTTTTCATTAAATTACATATACATATTCGTATTTGTTGATTTTAAATATGACTTTTAATTTAAAAAAAAAACTGTTAATCAAAAGCAGCTTTTAGTCTAAATTTTCACTGGTGAATACATTTTTCATTAGGAATGATGTAAAGTCATTGAGATTTAACAAAAAGGATATAGTTAAAATTGTTTAAATTATATTTCCAATTGATAGAAAATATCATTACATAATGTTTTATATATGAATAATGCTTTCCTTTCCTCATACAAATAAATACTCATTGAATTAGATAAATCCTGGAAGACATATGCATACGATTGATATTTCAAAGTGAATGTTGAGAACATTTTACGGTTTTAAGCATGTTCATTTGCTTGCATATTATAATGAACACTCTCATGAATAATTAATAATAATTGGATTTTGGATTAGCAGTCTTGTCATGATATATTACAAATTCTCTTATTCCTCGTAAACTAAATGTGCATACTTATGTAGAATTATGTGAACTATAAAATAATTTTTCAAGTAAATCGCATAATTATTCAATATTTGAAAATTCAAGAAATGAAAGAATTTTAAATTAAGAAATGAAAGAGCATATATTTACTTATGAAGGAAGAACTAACTTTAGATAATTTATAAATATGCAAGGAATAATGCTAGTCTTTGTTTTTAAAATAAAAAAAGAAGTTTAAATTACACTATATTCATAGATATAGCTAAAGTTATATCGTAATAACTGAATCAAACAATTTAATAATATAAATTTAATATTAAAATTTATTCCTTAATAATTTATTAATAAGTGTTAAGTTTAAATACATGAAATAATATTGCATAAGAACTTTAGCAGTATTGGGGTTTAAATATTATTAATTAATACTTTTTTTATTTCACATTAAAATATTTATGAATTTATTTTCAAATATAGGTATAAAATTTTACACAAATTGCAAGATATATCTTTTTTATAAAGCTTACACAATATATATGTTGTTATATACTTAAATTATACATTTAGTACATTATTTATTACTTAGCATATTACTTATAGTACATATTTTCTGTTTAAGCTGCTTTTAAAATTCAAAAAAAATATTAAAAACATTATTTAAGAAATTAACTTTTTTATGTAATTCCATACATACTTATTTTATAAATAACATCTTAGAATTATAAGATAATTTGTATTTCACTTGTTTTTTGTGTGTTTTTCCCTATACTAAAATGTATTATTTATTCTTCGATTACATAAAGGTGTTTTCTGTAATACCCAATATTTGTATATTTAATTTAATTATTCTGTTAACAGTATTAGGATACAAATTGATAAATTTAAAAATATTTGACTTTTGATAATTAAAAGTTTATTATCCATTAAAATTTTACTAAGATATTTCTTTTTAATTGAAATAGTATTTGCTTGATAAGGACGGATTAAGAACATATATAAGAAAATACATATTTTTTCTTTCATATTTTCTTACCTACCATCCTTTTTTAGATATCAAAAAGATAAAAATATGCCTAAAAAGAGAGATATCTATTATAATACGTACCTCTATCCTCTCAGCTTATTATATTTATGAGTACGATATATATAATAGAACTAAATATAAATGGAATCTCAATATTTGTATGTTTACTGTATACTCAGTAATACGAAATCTTAATAAATTGTAATATGGATATCAATAAATTGCATTCTGATGTACTCTCTCACGTTGTTTCATCATCATGAATTGAGTTTATGTCATAAATATCATTAATATTGGCAGTTATTTATCAAACATTATAAATTGTACACCTAATATAATCTATGGTATACAATGTTGATAACAATGGGTGATACCTAGAAAGCAATAATTATAGGAATTTGTGGGGATACTATTTTCAAGGGTAGTTTCTGTTTCAGAAGTGGCACTAAATTTTTGCAAAAGTGGATGAAAATATATTGTCTAGTGGAATATTCTTAAAAAGAATTTTAGTGTATCTTTAAAATATAATTATTTTATTTCCTGTTTATTATTACTTCAATTTAAAAATAAGTTTATGATTTAAACTTTCACTTTATAATAAACTGTCTTTAAAACTTTTTCTCTTTATAATTTTATAATTAATATTCAGATAATGCAATGTAGGAATACATGTGTTAGTAATGTTGGTAATAATAAAATTGGTGTTATAATATTTCGCCTTAGAGTATACTGTTTATCAAACTTTTTATCTTATTCTTAATGCTGATGAAAGAGGAATGATATATATAATTGAACCTTCATATTCTTTTTGTTCTTTATAATACTAAAAATAAGAGAGATATCTAAATAAAACCTTGATGAACACTTTAGGTATCTAACCATTGCTTATAAAGTTCTAAAGAAAACTTTATTCTATTTAATATTTAAATTTCTTAAAACTTCGAGTTTTTTATTTCTTGCATTTACAATTTCCCTTAGAAATAAAAAATATTATTAAAATTTCACTTCACTAAAAACTGGCAGAAATTTAATACATAAATATGATTATATAAGTTGAAGATTTTTGTGATATTTGAAAAATGTGCTTTAAAGCATTTTAGTATTTGATAATGGCTAATGTTAATCAAAAACATTTTGAATGCTAAAAAATACACTTAAAAATTAAATAATTTTGAAATTAAAAAAAATCAGTCGTTTTATAAAATTCAAAGTTTACTTCTATGAAAATTTGAAAAAATATATATGTTTAATTTCACTAAAAATGATTATATATAAGTATGCATGCAATTGAAATTGGAAAACTAATAATTAAAAATTGAAAATTACTTGTATAAGTTTAATATATTTCTATTAATCTATCAATTGGTAAAGTAAATATATCATTTAATATGAATTTTAATGACAGTTATTTTACATAATACAAGCAATAAATCCAAATTTTATTGTTAGTTTAATGTTTTTTGTAAATTTTACTATCTTGCATCGATAAGTTTTAATTGCAAAAATGTTTTGAATAAGAATTAGAATGTTTTTTTTATATAAATATTCTCGGAATTAATAATTGACTTTTGAAAATTAATCATTTCTTCATAATTTTGTACAAATATATATGCTCAAAGACTGTTAAATACATTTGTTAAGTGCATTCACATACTTTTAAATATCAGAAATTTATGTTTTAAAAACTTTAAGCTTGTTCATTTAAAATTAATAAATTGCATGCATTTAAACTATATGATTTGCTCTATCATGCTTCTTATGTTATCGAATACCCGCAAGTCCCCCTATATGATGTAAATAATAATAATAGTTGATTTTTATAAATTTATAACTTACCTGTTTTTGATTGTTTCTCATTTTTATGGGAACAATTTCTTTAAAAAAATGTCTTAATTTCCTGACGCTTTTTTCATAATATTAAAACATAATCACAACAATAGATTTTATTTTATAATTTTTTATGTTAATATCTTGTAAGAAAATTATTTAATAAATGATTTTTTTTATGTTTAGAAATCAATATTGACTTAACGCAAATGTTGTATTTAGATGGTCCTTAACAAATATCATGTAACTGAATAATATTGTAGTAATCAACTCAATGATACACAGTTTAATAAAGTTGATTTTGGTTAGACAAAAGTAATTGCGACATGGGATTATTTCAAAATCTGGTCTAGAAAGTTGTAAATAGTAAATACATGTTATTTTGTTTGAGTCAAACCAATCCCTGTGGCTATTTTTCTAACTCTCAATCATCTTATTTTCACTTCTCTTCCAAATAAGTTACTTTTTTTTTTTGCTAAGCAAAGTCAATAATAATAAAAACTTTTATCAACTATGTTTACTGCTCTTTTCATAGCCTTTTAATTAAACTTTTTATCTCCTATAAAATATTGTTTTAATGACAACCTTAATTGTTGAATATTTTTTAATCACGTCGATTTCCTATGATCGCTTTTAAGATTAATAATTTGGAAAATTTTAAAACTATACTTTATAAAATTGTAAATTTTTACAAAGTTTATATTTTAGCTTCTTTAAGGTATTCGATAAACCATCCAATAAATTTTCTTACTCTTTAGAGAATATCTAATAGTTCACCGAGAAAATAACTGAAGAAAGTAAAAGAACTTTGATAAAAATTTGCCATGTATCTACAGGTTTATTTGTCATAAAATATAAATGTGATGTTGCTTCATTCAAGAGCAAAACACGTTAGTGTATAATATATGGAGTTTTTATATCTTGTTTGGACTGTAGTTCCTACAAGTAAGTATTGTAGTGAATATGAAAATCTTAAAATATAATTTGAAAATTTTAATTGTGATTTTTAAAAAAATATATAATTCGAAGTTCATATGAAATATATTTGACTAGTACATACAAATATCTGAGACCCTTTTCTAGAAATATTTTAGAATATTTGCCCGAATTATAATATTTTCATCACTTTTATTCACTTATATGATAATAATTGTTTTTTCAAATAAATGTTTTATTCATATTCATTACTTATAATACTAATGGAAATATTGAATTATTTAATATAGATATATTTTAAAAAAGTAGCTGTAGTAAATCATTATTTTAAGCTTATGTATTCAAAATATTGCTTACCTATTTCTCAATCACACTTCATATTTCCAGAAAACTTAATATTTACTATTTTACATCATAACTTATAATTTAATTAAATAGGAACTGTATTGAATGTTTTTCAATTATATGTTAAGAGCATAAAAGGCAATCTAATAATACAAGTAATCAAGTGTGAATAAGCAGGAAATATATTTGACATTTTTAAATCAAAATTGTGCAGGATTCATTTACTTAAAAATACTTTACCAAATATAACAATCCCTTTTTTATTAATTTAGTATAAAGTTCTGATCATACAATAGGAATATTTTGATAATGGCTCCATAATAATCCGTTTTTATTTAGTTCAATATTTTGATAATTTAAAATGGCTCCGTGAGAATCCGTAAAATATAAGAAAAAATATAATAGATATTACCGTAAAATATAAGAAATATTTGATAAGCATATGAAAAAGATAAAAAAATAAAAAATATCAAATTATAATTTCAAATTTAATTTTTTTATTACAATCTTGAATAAATGTTAGAATAATTCGTTTTCCTAAACCTCTATCTTTACACTTATGAAAGATATGTAAGTATGAATAAATACTTGAGTTCTATTATAAATTAAACAATTTTAAAAAATCTAAAATTTATTAAAAGATACAAAAATTTCCTATAAATCGTCAGACATACTTACGATTAACTTTATAGTTAGTTAATTGTTAAATGATATTTAATGTTAATAATGTTATCCGTGCTATTTTTAATATATTTAATTAAAAGTAAGGTTTTGGTATTTGATATGGCAATTTAACTTTCTCAAGAAGTATCATTTTTTTATATTTTAAGAAATTATAACTTAAAAATTAAATGTTAAAAGCTTTGAAAATTAAGATATTCTTAATTTTCAAAGCTATTATTATTTTAACTCATATTATTTACTAATGACGTTTTTTTCTATGTCTAATTTTTTTTATAGATCATTCGGTCTTTCAAAGAACAGAATTGTGTAGTAACTTATCATAATGTTGAAAGTTTGGAAATGAAGTATACATGATAAATTTATCATATAAATTTAGAATTCTAAGAAGTTAATCTTCAAAATGTAGAAGGGATGAAACTCAAGACTGCCATAATTTTCCAGCTTTTGTTAGAAGTATCATTTTTTTGGACAACATATTGAATGATAAACTGCAAAGTAATATATTTGTTTAAAATGAATCCAAAAAGGTATACGTTTTCTTTAATTTTAAATTTCACAAAATTTGAACACAGACTATTTTATATGCTTTAGCTACCATTCCTGAACATGCTGGTTTTCGGCTTGCTTAAATTTTGTCCTCATAACCCTTTAACGATGAGCTAAATTCTATACTCACCACTCCATTGCAGCCATTTTGGTAACAGCAAATTGATATTATGTACATTTCACTAAAATCTCATAAATTATTATGAAAACTTCTAAACAAATTCAATATACTGTATTCTTTTTACTCAAAATTTTGATGAGAATCATGTTATCTCGGAAATTGCACTTATTAATTATTCTCATTATGTATGTGCGGCATATAAAATGTTCCTCAAATTTAGAAATATTTATCGCTTACCCTCATTTATAGTATTAAATTGAATTATAATAATAAAAGCAGACAAAATGAAACATTGAGATAATATATAATTACAATTTCATGAATATCAACAAATCAGAATACGCGTTATCTCATTTTAAACAATGAAATCATGGATAGTATTTTCTAATTGATGATTACAATTATAGTAAACATAATATGTATTACTTGTTTTCTAAATTATTTATTATATTTATTACTTAATACAAATGGACAAATTTTAACACATACTGCGTACTAGATATCTTAAAAATTATATTATACTTTACATGCTATAAACATCATTGTATAAGCAATATAATGTATTATATATTCTATTTTAATCGAAATTATGCTTTAGTAAATAATTATAAAATTATGATGTATATTTTTATCAAATCTTAATATATATATTTTAAAATGTACACTTTTTATTTTTAAAATAAATTCATTTATATATTAAAATAATTTTTAAAATATAAAGCTTCATATTTCTTCATCAAAATATGGTACTCGACAATCCAAGATAAGCTAATACACGTGGTGAATTACTAAAAGGCAATATACTTTTCTCAATAATGTTAAATTACTCCACCACAATCAATTTAAAATATTATTCAACTGAATGATGCCATTTCAGATTTCATCTTATTCCTTTCTGACTACTGTGTAAGAAGGAGTATTTAATGAAAACATTTAGTGAATGCAATTCATCTATTTTTACAATATGTAATTTATTTGTATCTTTGACCGAGGCCAACTGGGATTCAGCTCAATTATTCTTAAACATATGTTAATTTAAAACTTTTACCGCCATAAAATTGCATTAAAATACTAACCAAATGTTATTAAAAGTAATTAAGAAAATAAGTAGCGTTTTCTAGAAAAATGATAGAGTATAAATTAATCTAGTTTGAATATGATAATATCTTACTTAAATAAGTTTACAATTTAAATAACTGATTAATCTTTTAGTATATATGCTTCGCCAATGTAGTATATATATTTATTTTTCAAGTTTTTGTGTGATTTGTAAATAAAATTGTGATTTATAAATAAAATAAAATTAGATTCCTTACAAGTAAATCTGATTTCTTTAACAACGTTAAAATAAGCTAAATAAAACGGAATTCATACTTTTATTCACTCTACAAATCTATTTTCAATTTTTTATAGCACACAAATATTTTTCTTGTCAACTGTACAGGTTAAATTTTAAATGATTTTATAATATATTGAAAAAATCATTGGTTTAAGTAAGGCTTTTATTTCATATCGTACTAGAAATTTTATAAACTTAAAAGGAAAATATATTGATATAATTGTGTTTTATATTAAACTATTTAACTAAGTTTATTTTTTTCTCTTTAAGTAGGAAAAGCATTTCTTTCTGTATTAGTAAAAGAAAAATTACTCATTATAGAGCTAAGTATGCATACTATAAAAATTACAGGAAAATGTGCGAGCTTTCTATTTGCAATTAATAAAAATAATTCCTTATGATTATTTAAGCACTACTTTTATTTATTGATTTCTGCACATTATTTTATAATTTAATATTTTTATTAATATATAAGTTCTAGAGTTAGGTTTTATATGTAAGGTTCTTACAGCCTTTTAGTATCATGAAAGGATTATCCAATGCTTTCAGGCTATTTTATTTAATTTCAAAAGAGCACATTTCCAAAATTTACTAACAATAATGTATCAATAGCACTTATTTATAATATTTATATAGAAATCAAAAATTAAGTTTTTAATATTTTATTTTTGATCATAATATTTATTTTAAACTACATTCAATGGTGAATTCTTATTTTTAAAATAAAATTCATTCTTAAAAAGTATTGCAAAGAAAGTCTGTAAATGAAGAGGGTTTTTATATATGCATATTAAATGAAACTCTAAAATTTTGACTCATTAATATAACGTATTTTTAGTGGAAAATTCACTGGCTTATTTTCTTCTATATAATAAAATTTGAAATATTTTAAAATATTGTTCGGGCATAATAAATGTACAGAATATTTTTAAACACATATACTAGATCAATTATATTGAAAAGGACTAATGGTTAGGACTGTGATTTATTATGTGGCATCCTCTACAGTAAATGTTAAAACTTGGAGTCTCGAACATAAGACATGACAAATGAATGACCTGACTTAGAACAACTGTAAGGAGGAAAGTTCGGAAAAGATTCATCATCATACTAAAAACACTAATTGACGTAGCGAAGAATACAATTGCTTTCGATTTCGTTTTCGTTTTTAATTACTAGGTGTTACTAAAATACGTGATGTTTAAAATAAAGCATTCAAATTAATCTTAATCTTGCACTATAAGAATTTATGTAGTCTTTGAAGAAATTAATGGGTGAGTTTGACATTAAAATTCCAAAATAAGTATTAACTACCTTATTTCTAAATGATGTTCTTCAAAGCTATGTTTCATAAATTTTCGTACGCTATACTTAAATGTTAGAAAAGAGTTTAATTAATTATTCAAAAAGTAATATAAATAAAAGCAAATAAAATAGAAATAAGTTTTCAGATATATATTGTGTTTTCCAGACATTCAGTTCAATAACTTACCTTACCCTTACTTCTACAATTTCAGAGAATATTACAAAATTTAAGCAAATTAATATTGTACTTTAGTCAACCATCGTGATATTTATTTAATATAAATACACATTTTTTGCTAAAGCAATTTTCAGGCTTTCTTAAAATGTGAAACGTTTTCAGGAAATTCTAAACCCATTTTTTAAAAGAAATGTATGAAAGTATTTATATTTTTAAACATGTATTTGATTTTAAACCTGATCAAAAATTAAATTTAAAATTAAGTTAACCAATTCAGTTTTAATGTCCTATAAAATTTGTAGTTTCTATTTGCTGCTTCTGATATAATTATATAAATTATGTTATAATTATATGAAAAATTTCTCTTTTTTTACTTAAATATTCAAAACATCCAAATGTTAACAGTAATTCTGTATATTTTTTATGTAATATTTTTGTTAGGCATTATATAAACGAAGTACAGATTGAAAGCAGTTATTAAATATGCTTCTGTTTTATTAAGCTAATATATCAAAAATATCAAATCATATTAAATTCATGAGATCAGTAAAAATTTCTTAAATGAATATTTCAAAATTTTCTCACAACTTATAAAAAATATTTTTCCCATTTTAAGGTTTATTTTATTATTGACATTGATTTAATTAATTTTAAATTATATTTCAATTTTGATTCTAATGTGCAATGATTTTCGGCATGTGATTTGATAAAAATATGTAACTTTAAGTGAACAATTCACTACAAATTAAATTAAATTTTATTATATTTCACTCATTCAAATTGAATTAAATTATATTTTGATATAATTTTATTCACTTCAAATAAAATTTTATTTTAGCAACATTTAAATAATTTACTTTTTCAATAATGATATAAAATAAAAGAATTTCTAATTAATTTTTAACATAGTATTACCTTTTATTTAAGTAATTACAAATTATAATTTCATTAATATTGCATTTTTTAACAGAAGATTCCATTTCTTTTACATATTAGTTGACATATACAAGGAAAAATTGTCCCACTTTAAATTAAAATTATTAATCAAATGTTTCATTCGAGATAATTAATTTCCAAGTTAAAACAACAATTCATTCAAAAGTTTGAAGTAAATATATAACTTTATAAATTTTACTTAATTAAATATTCTTAACGAAACAAGTCGTGAAATAAGAAAAATATCTTAGAAATATCAAGAAACAGCAAATTATTTCGATTTTAATTGAAGAGTCAATTTTAAGTCTCCATTTAAAATAAATAAATTGATATCATAAATAAAATTCAATTATTAAAATCAAAGGGAATAGTATAACAAATAACCTGAAAAAATTCTTTGTAGAGCTAACGTAGCAATGTTTTACGTTGTTTTTATGCTTATTTTGACATTAATATTTCCTTTTCTCAATAGTATTGAAATAGTAGGCCACATAATTAGTAAAATCTTTCAGCTGTATGAAATTTATACAGAAAGATTCTCACTTCATAAATTTTAATTATATTGCATTAAATATGTTATAAAATATATCTGGTAGAAAGCTGTAAATTAAGAATAATCAGATGAAAAACATAATGATATATTATATTATTTGATAAACGTTGATATAAAGAGGTTGCATTTTAATATTTTATAGTATACCTTAGATTGATATTCATTTTACAAAAGAGAAATTTTACACTTTTATTAATAAATTATTTTAAACAAGATTTTAAACTATTAAAGATATTGATGAATTTAAATATTGACCTATTTAATAATTTAAAATTAAATAGTATATTAGAAATGATATATTAGTATGATATATTTAAAAAAATAGTTTAAATTCTATTTGTCGATAAGCAAAAAGTACACATGATATATCCTTTATACTATACAAATAAATTAATAAAATAATTTTATTAATAAAATAAATTTCAAAAAGAAACATGACTTTGCGTTACTAAAATAAGTGTCAACAGTACAGAATATTTTAAATATGTCACATTGGAATCACATATGTGGAATATGCTGATTACTTTATTCTAAACATTCCTTTCCTTAAAAGAAACTCATCTGATTAAAGTTGCCTTGATATCGACGTTCCCTTTCATTGCTATGCATCAGAATAATTTTATCTCTGATTACTACATGGTAAAAACCATGAAACTCTGAGGATGCCATATCTATAGTCTAGACACTCTAATATTTAACTCTTAATAACATATAGTTCAATAAGTCAACTCATAGTAATAGTGCCTCCAACATATCGGAACAAACGTGCACAAATACAGAATTTTTCCAAAAAGCATGTTTTTTTTTTCTAAATGGTAAGTGTCCTATTGACAGCTTGGATACCAAAGCGAAATTCTACCATGAAGAACATATAGCTACATTTCCTTAGTGCTCATGAGATTTTACAATGTTCGAATTTTATTGAAACCTCAATGGCCTATTGCAACGTAGGGAAACGTATGAGAAATTCAAATAGTCCGCAAGCTTTACAGTTTTTAACAGTTTGAATCTTATTTCTGGTACCAGAAGTATTCTGAAAGTGTAATTTGGAAAAATATCTTTCGTTGCATAGTTTTTTCTGCCCACTCATGTTAAATGTCAATCTAGTCTTTATGTTTTTGTAGGTGCTTATTTTCTCTTGATCTTTGACGAACATTTCGATTTCCAAGCAACAAATTCATAACCTACAAGTTTTCTGTAACAAACACTTAACTCTTCTCCAAAAACAGATTGACTTTCAATCACTATTAAGTTATTATTTTGTAACAATTTTGATGATTATGTTTGTAATTATGTTAAAATATCTTATGATTAACTTATTCTTAACATGTATTCTGTATAGTCATAAAATCCTCAAAATATATCGGTTATTTTAAATTTATACTTACATAGAATAAACATTGCAGATTACTCACCATATCGAGTGCAAAATGAGTAGTATTCTACGGGCTGGTTAATGTACTTATATGCTTAACTATGAAAACGTACTAAAGGTTTTCGATCTCTTAAATTTTAATTATATTAAAAGTTAATTATTTTATTATCTTTATAAAATTATAATTATTATTATTATTATATTATATTATAATATACATATACAGCTACAATTTTGTTTTATAATATATCTACATAGTTGTTAATATTTTTTATTAAATTGTCATTAATTATTTTGTTTCATATCAAACTTAAGCTATTTTTTATCTTATTCTATAACATGTTTGTTAAAACATCTCTCGACATGTTATAATATTCCTTTTTCGTATATTTATATATATATATATATATATATATATATATATATATATATATATATATATATATATATATATATATATATATATATATATATATATATATATATATATATATAGTATATGTATTAAAAGAACTCTGTTAATTAAAATTTTTATTAAACACATACTAATTTTTATTTATCTTGATTCATAGAAACTAAGAAAACTTTTGTTGGAAAATTTAAAAATTAACATTATCAATTCATTTTCGAAATTTATCAAACTAATTAAAACATAAAATCTGTAAATAAAATATGTGAACATAATTTATTTAGAATATGTTAATTTCTTAGAAAACCATAATTTTAGCACAATAGAGAAATAGTTCTATATTATATGCAATTGTAAAATTCATTGAATATTCTTATTAATTATGATTATTCAAATTTCTCTTCTTGTACAATATTCAGTGACAAAATCTGATTGACAATAAGAAATGATGAAAATCAAAACAATGAATGGATCAGTTATAACTATTGTAAACTTTTTTGACGTTAGAATTATATTTTTCTCCAATGAAGTATATTTTTTGTCAACATCCAGTTTTGCTGCTTCCCTCTACTTCCTTTGTAAGTTATAATGCAAGTTCAGTATTTTTCCTTAAGAAAAGTTTACTACATCATTAACTTTCTCCACTTCAGTGATTTTATATCTGCATCAGTGTATCTTAATTCTACACCAATTCTTTTTCTCTTACTCTGAATCTTCATTAGAAAATCTGTTGCTGACTGAAAGATAAATTACTAGAACTAAAGACTAAAATTAATTGCTATTCAGTGAAGGAGAATAAAATTTAATTGGCACCCTTGCTAAATTTATAACGCAGTATTTTTTATAATATCTTATGGCAGTTAAGTACTTTATCGAAACAACTGAATTATTTTACTCTTAACTCAAATAAATTTGCTGTTTTAATTGAATTTTCTAGATAAACGATTTCATTTTTTTAATTTTCTAATAAAAATAATTTTAAATTTATGTAGCAAGAAAATGTATTGATAAATTATTACTAATGCTTTCAAAAAATAAGTAATTTTGTAAAAAAAGTATATTTTAAGTTTTCATAAAGTTTAATTACTATAGTGTTCGAAAAGATATTCCAGTCTTTTTAAAAAAAAATAAATTTATTAGGACGCGCAGACTTCTTAATAAATAAAATTTCTTTAAAACCATACTAATTAATAATACATAAGGCAAAGTTACATGTTTACATACTCCTCTTTTATTTTTTAGAGAAATTAATCGACACTTCTGAAAAACAAAAACAAAAAAATTAATTGTTATACATGCATATTAGAGAAAAGAATCAACTTTAGTAAAATATGATAAACAATGGCTTTTTAGAAAAATATGTAACATGCTTTTTAGAAATCAGAAAAAATGCAATTGATAAATTTAATAATATTAATGAGTATGAAAATATGAACATAAATAAAAAAATTACAATGCAGCAAAATGTACTCATTAAGTAAAACCATATAGATGCAGATATAAACGTTGAAGTGCCTGTCCTATATAGGAAAGTACTGTAAGGAGCAATATTTGTTACATTTTAAGAAATGATTGGTATATACTAATCATTTCATAAGTTGCAATATTTTCTTAAAATTTGACACACTCTGACACAGCCTTCGTAAATCTGCGTCATCAACGCATATCCAAAAAGCGAAATAACATTTATATGGCTCTCTTCATCGATTGAAAAAACTAAACAGAGTATCAAGAAGAAAGAGGAATCAATATAACTACAAACAGTTGATTTTCCTTTCAAATTTGTCATTCATTGAATGAATATTATCTGTAAAACTCGTTCATTACATTACAAAAATTGTAATTAATATTAATTAATGTATTAATATGTTATTTTCAAAACTTTATACTTTATATAAAGCTATTAGATGCTTATATATAATATACAGTCTTGAAAGAATATTATACATAATCATCTAATAGCTATATATAATTATTCTCTTTTTTAGTATAACGTTAACTACTATTTTCATTTTAATTGTACAATACCTCTATTTTAATCGAAGTAATTACACATTAAATTTATTTTCATGAGGAACTATAATGTTGATCATATAGCTCAGGATTCTGTGATTTTTATGTCCATCCATTGTGTGTATAATATTTTTTTTCAAATAATTGCTTGAAGAGGTTCTTCGCAGATGCACACCTCACCACACAGAAGATGTTGAATGCACCTTTGATATTAAAGGACTTACGTCTGATAAGCAATAAATTAAGACTTGATCCGGGACATCTTCATCAATCTATCTAGCAATCGATCATTATAATTTAAAAATTCGAAAATAATGATAATTTTTTTATTAATTTGAATATTTTATTGTGGTCTTAATAATTAAAAGCACTTTTTTCAAAAATGTATTTTATCATATAGTTAATTATTGTTCCTCTATAATCAGTTGTTTCTGTTGAATATATTTTAAGCTTGAAAACTCATTTTTCTAATTAAATAATCATCTGATATTAGATTCAATTGAATCTTCGAAAAGCAAAATGTGATTTTTTTATTAGTTCATTGATATATACCCTACAAATTTGGTCATGAGTAAATGATTAGATCAATTCAAATTTTCTTCTAAGATTTTCACTGTATTTTGAATACTAAATTTTGGTTAAATATCAATGACACTTTACTTGTTACTATTTAAAAGAAACATACTTTAAAAACAAGATTTATAAGATGTAATTTTACAAATCTATCAATATAAAAATAATATTGTTAAGCCTTTCAAGTGTCTTATTATTCTAGTTCTTATATAATTAATAAATTATTATCCACTGATATTCATATTATTATAAATTAAAGATTTATATATATTTATACGAGTTCAGAAACCCTTTCATGAAATGGAAGAGAAAAAGTATTTGTGTAGTTCGAAAAAATATGAAATAAAATTTACATTCTAAAACATTTCAAGAAACGGAGAAAAACGACAAAAGTGATGCGGTTTTAAATATATAAGATAAAAATCAATGAATAAATAATAAATTATTATCCACTGATACAAGCTTAGTTTATTTTTGCATGTTTTACGACACATGAGAGAAAAGCAGAAGTTTTGAGATAACTATGCACATTTATAAAATTGTTTTCGTAATATATTTTATAATATGAATCACGAAAACATCATATATTATTCATGATTACGTTTTATGAAATTAACATGAATAAGAAACCTTTTTCAATAAATTAAAAAAGTAAAGAAAATTATTATCATGGGGAAAAATATAAAGACGTGTTTGAAGAAAAACTAAAAGTTGTGTTTAAAAAAAACTCTCAAATTTTATTCCTTACAATCACATAGAATTATAAATTCTCTTTCGGGGCATATTTTTCTTTTTTCTCATTTAATCGTGTTTCTAAACATCATTAAAAATTAATTCTATACCTTTTTTGTGATTACCTAGAGCTTCCTTTCATTTACGTGTGAATTCCAGTAAATGCTCCAGAGCGTCGTATCTTTTTTTATTAGCATATTATTAAAGAAATATTAAATATATCATTAACAAAAACTTTTTCAAATTATAAACGCATTTTTTTCTTCAGAGTACTTAAAGAATATTAAATAAAACAAGATATTAGTTTTAACAATAGAATAAATATTTATACAAAATTAACTCAGTGATAATCACCTATAACTATTGAATTTTTATCTCAAATTCCTACATAATTCAGATCAATGTTCAGTAAGTGATTGATAATAATACACTACTGGCCATTAAAATTGCTACACCAGGAATGCGGCACGCAACACACATGAAATTTGCATGACAGGTAGAACTTGCTGAGATATGCAAATGATTAGATTTTCAGCGCATTCATACAAAGCAGGCGACTGTAGCGACATCTACAATGTGTATAAAACCAGAGATTTGACAGCAATTTTCTCATACTCATTATTCCGTTTCGACGTTGTTTTCGGCAAAGAAAGTTGTTGTAATGCCTCGTGTAAGAAGAAGAAATGCCTATCAGCACGTGTCTGACTTTGATCAAGGAAGGATTATAGCCTACCGGGATTGCGGTTTATCGAACCGCAATATTGCTGCTCGCGTCAGTCGAGACCCCATGGCTGTTAGCAGAATATAGAATCAATGAGTTCAGGACAATCATACGGAACGTCATGCAGGATCTCAGCGACCCCCCATCACTAACAGCAGAGAAGACAGACATCTTATCTGCATGGTCACAAGGGATCGTACAGCCACGTCACGAACGCTGAGTCGAGAAATGGAGTCATTTGCAAGGCAACAAGTTTCTGCTCAAACAGTTCGACGACGTTTGCAGCAGCATGGATTGTCTGCACGGTGACCATGGCTACGGCTACCATTGACGCTGCGTCACAGACAAGAGCGCCTTCAATGGTATTATCAGCAATGAACGTGGACGCAGGAATGGCATCACGTCATCTTTACAGATGATTCTCGGTTCTGTATACAGGACCATGATGGTCGCATCCGTGTTTGGAGGCATCGTGGAGAACGCGCATTGCCAGCTTGCACTGGACCTCGCCATACTGGCCCATCTGCTAGAGTGATGTTATGGGGTGCCATTAGATACACGTCTCGATCACCTCTTGTTCGCATTACCAGCAATTTGAACAGCAATCTTAACATTTCCGATGTGTTAAGGCAAGTGGCTCTGCCCTATCTTCGAGGCCTCCCTAATGTTTTATTTCAACAGAATAATGCACGACCTCATGTTGCCCGTACTGTTCTGAACTTCCTTGATACAGAACAGGTTCAACTGTTACCCTGGCCAGCACAGTCTCCTGATCCGTCACCAATTGAGAACGTGAGGTCAATGGTTGCTGATCGATTGGCACGCCATCACTCACCATCTACTACTGTCGATGAACTGTTGCATACTGTTGAAGCTGCATGGATTGAGATCCCCGTACATGCCATACAATCTGTGTTTGACTCCATGCCTAGGCGGATAAATGCTGTTATTGCAGCCAGAGATGGCTGCTCTGGGTACTGATTTCTCAAGATCTATACATCCTATTTTCCTGTAAATCTAATCACTTGTTCTTTCCACTATAATGTATGTGTCCAATAAATATCGTTCTATTATTTACATTCCTTCTTTGTGTAGCTATTTTAATGGCCAGTAGTGTAGTAACATTTTAGAGAATAAAAGCAAAATTTAAGATTTAAGATTTTTTTATTTCATATTAAAAGCTACCAAATTGAAAATGTACTTAATTTTTCCAATTTTTATTCAAAAATTTAAGTAAGCGTGGGGGGTTGCATAAGGACCAACCATATATATTTTTAACCACATGAAAATATAAATGTTAATGAATACGCATATATATAAATAATATGAGATTGATTTCTCCTATTTATGTATTGATATTTTGAAAATAGAACTAATGAAAATTCATTTATCAGATAAACTCTCAAATTTCTGAGCAGTTTCTGTTCAATCTTCAATAATTTTCTATTAAAAATATTTCCCCTCAAAATATGATATTTAATACTTTTATAGATAAAGGAGATGTTATGAATTATTTTCAGATGAATTAGGTTAAAATATTTATGATAAGAATCAATAAAAATTCAGTCAGATTTTTTTTATTTTAAATAAATCTCTCAAGCAGAAAATTAATTTTTATTTCATATAAATATTTGATTTTTTTAAATTAAAACTATTTTCTTATCTTAAATTCATCTCAACAATTTGATAAATGCTTTAAAATTTGGCATTTTCATTTACTTATCACCACCGATTTTATCTATATTATAGAAAAACATTTCTTTTAATTGCCTATCATTTTAACTTATATCTTAATTTCTACTTGAATTATTATTACTTGAATTAATTTCTAGTTCTGTCAATTCCAAATAGTTGGTGATTTAGCATCTAAGTTGCACAGGTATTCGGCAGATGGCGACGTGTTTATTTTTCTAGATTATAGTATCTCCCAGAGTAAATTAGCGTGCGAGCACAAGCGCGTGGTTGAATATAGAATTTACATATATTTTCATGATGTATAATCATACTGTAACAATTTTTCGTGAATCATTTTTATAATAATACTTTGTATTGTGTTATTATTGTGTAGTGTTCAATTTGAATATTTTTAATATTATAAATAGTAAAATAAAATTTTATTTATTACTGATTTTCTCTACTAATTTTCATACCACCTCGAAAACATGTAAGTATTTCTTTAGAGACTTTTATTTTTTTATTTTTCTTTTATAATTTGATAATTGGCTCTGTAATCGTGCTATTTTGGCAGCAAGAAACTTTGATGCGAACGAAATTAACTTCAATATACAACAGATGTTGCCCGGTGATTTGATGTCTCTTAAATCAATCGAAACAGTTAATGATGAAAACGAAGCCGTAAACTTTCTAACTGAATTTTTGAATTCTCTGGATATGCCAGGAATGCCACCACACAATTTTCAACTGAAGATTGGTTCACCAATTATTCTTCTACGTAATTTAAACCCACCTCAATTATGTAACGGTACACGCTTAGTCATAAAAGAAATGACCGAAAATATTTTCTAAGCAACAATTTTGACGGAAAAATTTAAAGGAGATATCGTCCTGTTTCCACGTATTCTACTGATAACGTCAGAATCTTCAATACCGTTTAAAAGGCTCCCATTTCCGATTTGTTTAGCTTTTGCGTTGACCATAAATAAATCTCAAGGCCAAACAATGTCTATTTGTGGTTTGGATTTGGAAAACACATGTTTCTCATATGGACAGCTATATGTTGTCTGCTCACGTGTAGGAAAACCATCAAATCTCTTCGCGTTAGCGAAAGACAGGTTAACCAGGAATGTTGTACACAAAGTAGTACTTAGATAATTTTAATTTTAATAATTTAAAATTGAAAAAATAATAGTTCGATGTCAATGTTATCTACCTCATTTATAACAATTTATTTTTAAATGTTTTTAATTTATATAGTATATTTTATAAGAATTAAGTCACTGATTACAAACTATAATTTAATATAAGATGAATAAAATGTAAATTCAGAAAGTATATGTTGGTTTGTACTTAATTTCAAAATTTCGATACTTTACCTATTACTTTTAAATTTTTGCGAAACGTTTTATTTTTAATCTCATATGAATGAACTTATAAATTTTTTTAGAAAATATTAATTTGATTATACCCAAGAATTAGTAAAAAATTGATTCAATGTATTATAAAAACTCAGCCACTGCAACTCGTGGCTGGGTCAGTATATATATATATATATATATATATATATATATATATATATATATATATATATATATATATATATATATATATATATATATATATATATATATATATATATATATATATATATATATATATATATATATATATATATATATGTATACATATGTATATATATATATATATATATATATATATATATATATATATATATATATATATATATATATATATATATATATATATATATATATATATATATATATATATGTATATATATATGTATATATATATATATATATATATATGTATATATATATATATATATATATATATATATATATATATATATATATATATATATATATATATATATATATATATATATATATATATATATATATATATATATATATATATATATATATATATATATATATATATATATATATATATATTAGTCAAATGAAAAGCATTCATCATTGATTTATTTTTACATAGAATCTTACAATCAGTCTCTTTTTATATTCGATACAGTCCAGTTGTCTTGAGATATTTCAAAAAATTCACTTTAAGAAGAAATAGATTAATAGTATTTCGTTTTAAGACACAATAATATTTGAAATACATTTGTGTTTTTCAGTTAATATCAATTTTTAAGTTTATTAATATAATTCTAATTTAAGAATTAAAATCCAAATATAGGGGCTTATTATTTTAGTGGTTTCAAATTGCTTGCAATGGGAGTTATATTTCCATGATATTTATTAATATAAATGGCCCATCTTCTTTTTTATTATAATAAAAGACTATGTTATATTCTTTGGAAACTCTTTTTATATAATATCAATACCCAACAGTGTTCAGTAAATAGTATAATTTTTAATCTTTTCTGACTTATTCCTTTCTATGTATGTAATTTTCTATAATCATATTATAAAAAGTTGTAAATTCTAGCTGAAAAATCTGATTTCATTGATTTATTACACATTATATGATTTCAATAAAATATTTGTACACAGAAAACTGATAAACAATTAATGGTTTTGTACTGGTATTAAAATTACCTTTTAAGATAACTTCAGCATTTTTCATTAAATAACTTTTATCTATTGAAACGTGTCTAAAATTCAAAGTATGTAATATTTGAAAATAATAATATGCTTGACGGAAATGGTTAGAGAGCTGTAAATTGTTTCAAAGAAATGATGACAATTAGTTAAAATAAATTACAGTTATTTTATAATTTTGTGTAAAATTTATGAAATCATTTTTAGAGGGAATACAGCGAATAAAGTTATAAATTAATGAAGCGAAACATATTTCAAATAGTAAATTCCAAAATTAGTATTCAACACAAAAAATGAAATTCAAGAATAAATATATGTAGTTATATTTCCGAATTAAGCGAATTATTTAAATATATAAACTCACTTAATAATCTGCAAAAATTATTTTAACTATGAAATATTTTATTATTAATAAACAGATTTTTTCATCAATAGTTCTATGTTTAAGCACAATATTTTAGGAATCAACAAAATGATTTAGAATTGTTTTACAATACATTTGAATGGCAGATTTTCACTAAATGAAATTTTGTCGCTCAGGGAATCAAAAATATTAAATGCATTCAGATTTTCCATAGCTTTAATTACATAATATGTTAAATGGTGGAATTAATGTGGCAAATTACTTTAGGAGATAAGTTTGTAAGCAGTGCAATAATTAGTATTTCAAAAAAGTATCAATATAAAAATATTATAAAAGGAAACTATTCATTTTTTAGAACCGAATAGAATGGAAATGCTTTTGAATCATATAATAATGAAGGCAACTTCAATTTATTATATTAGAAAGAAATTTCCCAGCGAAAAGATAACAAAGGTATATTAATTTTGTTAATGTTTGCAGATAATTATTTTAGTTAACTTTTTAATTGTATTAAAAGCTATTAAAATTGTCGATGAATTATTTGTATTATTTGTAAAATAGTGTTATTATTATTATTATAAGATAGTATTATATAGTAATAAACATAGTATTATTTATTTACGAAAGCAAATTAAAATTCATAATGATGACGTTAATGATAAAAAGAACGAAATTAACATAAACTTCGGCAAATTAATGTACTGTATAAATTATATTTCTAACAAATTTATTCTGAAGACTGCAGTGCAGAAGTCATCAAAATACATAAAAAATATTTTTACAATTTACAATTTGCAATAAATAAATTTCTATAGCATTCAATCAACTGGATTACGATAAAGTATGATTTTCATGAAATGATGAAAGACAATTCATTATCAAGTTTAAGATAGTATTGATGTCTTAATAGACAAAAATGTTACAAAGAATACTATCTTTAAGTTGTTCTGCAAATCAAAATATGAAATCAGAATAAGTAGCATGTAAATTATTACCTTATGAGTTCTTGAACAATAATAGTCTGAATATAGATAAAATTTTATCTTTAGTTTTTTCTAATCTTGGAAATGGAAATTTTATGAATGTTTGGCTGTAATTGCATACTTGCATGCTTATGATATATTTTTGTTCAAAAGGATTCCTTTAAAAATATTTTGATTTTAAATCATGAGATGGCGTTTAATCTTAAGTTTCTGTGTAAAATTGTCCTAATTAATTTTACAACAGTCTACAACACCGTTCTATAAAAACGAATATTTTTAGTTTCTATCGTAGTAAATATTCAAGAGCATAAAAAGATAGTATGGAGTTTCTTATTCAACACTCTTGTTTAACTACTTAAAACACTTGTTGACTGCAACACTAATTTAATTTTTAAGAAAAACGCTTAATCAAATAATAATTTTACAACATTAATTCGTTATCTATAGAGAAGTGATAAAAGTGTTCGGGTAGACTATAAGAAATCTCACTAAGCAATCAATCTAGTTAAGCAGGCATTACTTTTATAAATTGCTACACATATAAAAATAAATAAACGTAATTAAACAGGGATAAAATTAAAAGGAATTTATTTGCCTTATCATTTCGTAAAAATGTATAACTTATCATATGAAATTCATTCGCTATAAATTTTTCTTTGATTTATTACTTGCCATCTGGTAATATGCCTTAACACATTATGAAAAATGAAATTTTTAAGTTACCAATCATAATAATATAATGAAACGCCATTGAATATAATATAAATTGTTATAACTGACTGTTTTTAATAAAAGTCTTCATCAACAAAACTATGCGTTTTCTTAATTATTACTTAACTCGTTTTATGTTTTTATATTACAAAGTTATTTACATAAATGTAAACTGTGACACTTTTTTATATATTTATTTACCAAATTTAAACATTTTGATATTATTCCTTTATTTTCAAATTTTTTAACAATATAAAGAAATAGTACAAAAATTACAATTATTTGCTTATATTCTCATTTTCAATTGCTTAAAGTTTAAATTGTTAACATATATCTAATTTAAATTTTATTCATCAGAATTTTAATATGAATTTCAATATATTCCAGAGTTTTGTGAGTTGTATTAATAAAAATGTTTAAAAAATTATAGATATATATAAATTGAAATTTGAAATTAAAATATCCGCACTAATGAAATCAACAGAATAAAACATTAGAAATATCCAATGAAAATAATTCTTCTTAAAATCACATATGAAGTCCCACATTGTTTCTTTAAATTCAGAATTGAATTAAAATTAATTATCTTGAGAATACACACAAACAAAACAAAAAAATTACAGACTATTTATCAGCAATATTAATTGGATCTTTAATCTCACTTATAATTCCTCGAAACTCAATATGTCATCCACTCAAGAAATCTTTGCAGACATTTTTGAAGAATTTAAATTTTTCGACTTTGGGATTCCCATAATCATGAACTCAATTTTAAGCAAGAAGCTTCTGATATAGAGCCATTATTTAAAAAAATATGGAGTTAATGCTAGGGCTGTATTTGAAATGGCTAATACTTTTGAAGCAACTTCATCATGATGAAGAGTAGTTAATAATACAAAATTAAAAATCTTAAAAAATCTTCATAGATACTCCTTAAATCTATTACATAAATATTAAAGAAGATCAACCAAGCTAGTGTCTTTGAATAGGATTTATCTCTTTAAAATATAATATGGTTTAAGAAGAATACATTTAAAACATGTAAATGCCTTTCTGATTTCACTGATCAACATAAAGCACATTGTTATCGATTACTTTCCTAATCTATTTAGGCAGCCTAAGAACTAAAATTAGGATTTTATTTTATTCCATAGTTGAGAATATACTGTAGCTAAATGCTATACCATAATTAGTTTTCATAGCTCAACCCAACAATTTAACAAAAGGTTAGTACAGTTTCTCAAATAAAGTGACAATTTATTTAAATAAATGTCATTATTTCATTTTCCTGTATGTTTAAAAAGGGCTATATTTAGGGTTAGGGCAATAGAAAAGACTTAACCATTGTTAAAAGTTTTGGAATTATATTAGAATGAAAGATTCATTACTGTTATTAAAAAATAGATCATTAACTACCATAAATAAATAGTATATTTTAAACACTATAAGTACTGATAGATAAATAGCCGCTTTGTTTAGTTTAAGGTATATTTGAATGAAATTTAATTTGATTTTTTTTTTCGTCAAGAGAAATATTCTAATTTAAAAACAATTTCTAGCAGACTCAAAGTAATTAAATCTGCTTTAATTTCTAGTAGGCCCATAGTGATTTCTTTGCTTGATAATTTTTTGATTAAATTGATTAATTAATTAGATTGATTTAAACTGATTTTCATTATAATGTACATTATATGCATGTAAATACATTTAAAATAATATATTTTGAACTATAATGCATTTCAAAATCAATTTTCTCCAATGTATAAGGAAAATAAGTATGTTTCATAGGGCAAAATACCATGAATATTAGAAAACAAGGATTTAAAACCATGTGCCATCTGAATTATTATAAAATATATTTCTAGGATGTTTGTTTACGATTATCATTATCATTTACAACACTGTCTACAGAGATTTTAGTTCTTCAATTTATTTTCCAAAATTTTCCTTTCAGAATATAGATTTTCAAAGCTCAAATTTATGCCCTTTCATTTAGTTCCTAAGCATCCCTAATAAAGAAAAGTACTTCAAATGATTGCTTATCAATTTGTTTAAGGTAACTTTAAAAATTCTTATAACAAAAATCATATGTAAGGAAATTAAACATACGTGTTTTACAAATTATAAGTTAGGCAATTGTTGATTACACATCTTATTAAATATATCTATTCAATTATGTTTCAAATGCTACAGAAAATTAAATGTGACTAATAATCTGCTTAGGACTCTTGCTTATGATTTGTCTACTTTGCAGCAATTCTATGATCACAAATGTAGTTAGTATACTCTGATTCTAATTACTAAGGATAAAGCAAGATTAAAACTTATTGGTAGGCATGTTAAATACTTTTCCAGAGATAATGGTCTATACAGGGAATACTTAGCATTCTTAACTAATATGAGATGCTTGAGCATATCATAAATTCTGATTAGACTTTTCTGTTACCCTAATACTGCATTTTATTTATCTATTTGCCTATCCTTGAACAAATGTTTTAGTAGAGAATTCTGGTTACTTTCTATTCCATTTTATAACTGTAAATATTTCCACAATCCTTATCATTGATTATAAGCTGAAAGATAATAGGAGAAGTAATTCAGGATTCAAGAAAACATATGTCAATCTAGTGAATTTAATTTATGATCAGTCGTAAAATTGAAATACAGATTGCATCATTTTGTGGTTCATTAATTACTTCAACATCTACCTTAGACATATCTCTACTCATCGGTATGATTTTTAGTTGTCGTATATTCTAATCATCTGTATAATGCATTATCTTCTTAAAATCTTTATAGTCTATTATTTTAATTTTTTCCACATTTAGTAATGAAATTTTGACTTTAATACGTCGAGGAATATTATTAAATTTATTACTTCATTTTATTCCTTCATAGCCTTGATAAAATTAATTCTGAGAAGTATTTATTTCTTTTGACAGACATTGTATATCAATGAATTAAAAATCCTTCCCATTTAATACTAATTTATTTTTATGCACACGTAATATCCAAACGATGTTCGATTACTCTGTGTTTTCATTAAACCTTTGTAACGTTTAATTACCATTTTTATTAATTAGTTATTTATAAATCACTAATACAAGCGTCAAAGTATTAATTGCTAAATTTTTTTGACATTTTTACTCATCTTTTTCTGTATACTCGTCTCTCAGTTAGGTATTATGCATGAAGTAAGATTATTGTAAATTTAGTCTTCATGATCAATGATTTATTTTCAATTTAAATTTATATAAGTTCATTCTAATGGCTATTTGCATGCTAAAATATTCATTTAAATTTACTTTCATAAAATGAATAAGCATTTTCAGAAATAATTACAAAATAAAATAAAATGTGAATTCTCTCTGCAGCTAGAGCTGCTTGCCAACATTGTAAGTTTTTTAACGTGTTATCAATTATCATATTTATAAAGTTATGTCATAAAAAGTATTCTCCATAAAATTATTTTCTTTAATAAACTATCCTTATTTTTTTCAAATACCTACATTCTACAAGTTTATTTCAGTGGATGTCTCAATTCATGACTTTAAATGAATAATTTAATTAAAATAATTAATTATTTTAAATAAATCAAGTATTTTTGAAAACATTTTTCAAAACAAATATCAAAAGTTGATATTGATAACCTGTTATCAAATAAACCCGTGATTAATACTATTTCAACTAATTTTACTTAAGCGCTTTTACATTTATGTTTCTAAATTTTTCATATCATAAGCAATATAATTAACATTTTCCTATAACAAATGGATGGATTATCAGAAAACTAGAGCCACACACATTGCTTATGAAACGTATTAATCAACTAACATAAACTGGCATCAACAATGAAGTGTTTATTTAAATGTAATTTGAGCCTTAGTTTGATTAACAAATATTTGCTTTGTGCTCTTCAATTCAACTCCGAAATTGTAAACATGCATTGAGAGTAAACATGAATTCCCCAAGTCATATTTATTGATAGATAAATATGTTATACTTCTGCAGCATGAACAAATGTTACTAAATTAATATTCAAATAATTATGAATATATATTTTTATGAAGCTTAATTTATTTCGAATTAAAATTTAATCATCTTAATAATATGTGATAACTTAAATTATGGTTTTCATTTTTATATGACTTTTATTGATACTTCTAAATCTGCAGACAAAATTATATGCATAGCACAGAAAAGTAAATATAAAATATTTGATTCTTTAAGAAAGGAGAAAAAACTTACCATTAAAACTCTGAAATATCATGAAATCATAGTTTTGTCTAGATGATTAAATATTAGGATTTAAATACTAAATATTAATAATATTTTAGCATTTAAATCAAAGTATAAAATATTATTCTGACTTTTATTTTAGTAAAAACGTATATTGACTTAGCTTTTTAAAATTAAAAAAATTCATGTATATTAAATTAAGTTTTTTATGTATATAAAATGATCTTACAGACATATATACACTATTGGCCATTAAAAATGCTACAACAAGAAGGAATGCAAATAACAGAACGGTATTTATTGGACACATACATTATATTGGAAAGAACAAGTGATTAGATTTACAGGAAATTAGGATGTATAGCTCTTGAGAAATCAGTACCCAGAGCAGCCACCTCTGGCTGCAATAACAGCATTTATCCGCATAGGCATGGAGTCAAACAAGATTGTATGGCATGATCTCAGTCCATGCAGCTTCAACACTATGCCACAGTTCATCGACAGTAATGGATGGTGAGTGATGGCGTGCCAATCGCTCAGCAACCATTGACCACACGTTCTCAATTGTTGACAGATCAGGAGATCGTGCTGGCCAGGGTAACAGTCGAACGTGTTCTGTATCAAGAAAGTTCAGAACAGTAAGGGAAACATGCTTTCGTGCATTATCTTGATGTAACAAAGCATTAAAGAGGCCTAGAAGATAGGGCAGAGCCACTGGTCTTAACACATCGGAAATGTAACGGTTTCTGTTCAAAGAGCCGATAATGCGAACAAGAGGTAATCGAGACGTGTATCCAATGGCACCCCATAGCATCACTCCAGCAGATGGGCCAGTATGGCGATGTCGAATGCAAGCTGGCAATGTGCGTTCTCTACGATGCCTCCAGACACGGATGCGATCATCATGGTCCTATATACAGAACCGAGATTCATCTGTAAAGATGACGTGATGCCATTCCCGTGTCCAGGTTCGTCGCTGATCATACCATTTAAGATGCTCCTGTCTGTGATGCAGCGTCAATGGTAGCCGAAGCTTCCATGGTCGACCATGGCTTCCATGGTCGCCGTGCAGACAATCCATGCTGCTGCAAACGTCATCGAACTGTTCGAGCAGAAAATTGTTGCCTTGCAAATGACTCCATTTTCCGACTCAGGGTTCGTGGCGTGGCTGCACCATCCCTTATGACCATGCAGATAAGATGTTTGTCTTCTCTGCTGTTAGTGATGGAGGGTCGTTGAGATCCTGCATGACGTTCCGTATGATTATCCTGAACCCATCGATTCCATATTCTGCTAACAGTCATTGGGTCTCGACCGCCGCGAGCAGCAATATTGCGGTACGATAAACCGCAATCCCGGTAGGCTATAATCCTTCCTCGATCAAAGTCAGACACGTGCTGATAGGCATTTCTTCTTCTTACACGAGGCATTACAACAACTTTCTTTTCTGAAGACAACGTTGAAACGGAAATTGAGTATGAGAAAACTGCTGTCAAATCTTTGGTTTTATGCACATTTTAGCTGTCGCTACTGTCGCCTGCTTTGTATGAATGCGCTGAAAATCTAATCATTGCAAGATCTACCTGTCATGTAAATTTCACGTGTGTGGTGTGCCGCCTTCATGGTGTAGCAATTTTAATGGCCAATAGTATAGTTTAGTGTGAATTTTTTTATATTTAAAAAAAAAACATAAAATAAAATATATTATATTTTATGAAATTCCCAATACCTATTTATCTAATATAGGATTACAAAGAAAAATTTAAAAAAATACTATTTTACGTTTTTAAAATATATGTTTTAAATTAAAATTACCATAAGGAAGTGCAAAATAAAAATTAACATTATTTCTTGAAAACCTCCAAGAAACTAAACAAGAAGGCTCCATAAAACATAAAAATGAATATTTTATTGTGAATTTTTTATATTTTTCTATAAAAGATGTTTAAATATTTATATGTTATAGCAAATAATACAGCTCTGCGTTTAAGGAGTATATGCCTATTGTAGTCAGCGTAAAATTCATTAAATATTTGTTAACAAATTTTTATAACAGTACTACATAAATTTGTGAAACATTTCAATGATAATTACATTTCATCAGAGCAATTATAATTAGGAATCAAAAGATATTATTTCATCAAAACAGCAATCCAAAATATGAGGATAAAGTTAATTGATTGTATGCTTAAGAAAATTAAACGCGTTTAATAGAAAGTGAATTTATTCTTCCTGATAACTGTATTTTTATAAAATTACGTATCAAATAAGAATTTATAGTAGAAATTAAATATTTGGAATATAAAATGATTTACATTTTATGTTTAAAATATCAACTAAATTATTTACAACACTAACTCATTACTTTGGTCTCTAATAACACTAAAATCAAAACTGTACTTATTACACTATGTCCATAAAATAAGAATAATTCCGAATCACATAAAAATTAAACTCTAAAATAAAAATTTCACTTGTTGAATTATCACACAAATCCTTAAGAATAATATGCAAATTACAAAAAAACCACCAGATGGCGCCGATAATAAGTCAAAATGACGAATTTGTGCTGCCAAGTATTATGACAATCACTGGCAAATGTGTTGAGATGGTAACTAAATGAAATTGAATAGTGTGTGTGTGTGAATTTTACACATATCACAACATGTTTAAGGAGTTATGCCTATTGCCGTAGATCAGTGTTCAGTATTTACGGCCCAATTTTCATAACTTTCATCGCGTCCTTCCTTCTGGCCCCATACAATAAAATGTCTACAATAATATTGTATTTTGAGTGTTTTGGCGCTAAGCCTACAATACGATCTTAATTTTAAACTTTACATATTGCTAAGAATACAGTAATTTATTGATATTTTTCGAAACCAATCCTCAGCATTGACAAAAAAAAGAATTTTGTGTCTTTTTATTGCTCTTGTGTCCCGCCATGTCGGGCATTCTCACGGTTTCACGAGAAGTTTCGATTAAAGAGATTTTGGAATGACTGCGTGACCGTCTGTATGGCAGCATGTAGAGCACGTAAAGATCAGCGGTGATTAGCAGTGCAACGTCGTAAGCTTAAAAATTAAGTTAGGAGCGTGAGCAGATGTGAAAAAATGTTTTCTCAGACACACACATAGGTAGAAAGTTCGATAACATCAATTTCAATTCCAGACAATATCATTAAAGTCGCTCCTTCTATCGCTATTGAATCTATTGTGAATGTGTATGTTATATATATTTGCGTGTAGTTGCAATTCTATGTATTAAATATTCATGTCAGCAGACTTATGCCACATCATGGACACATTTTTAAGCGGACATAAACGACCATTAGGCGATAGACAAGCATAAAGTACGCAGACGAGCGTGGTTCCGAAAATAAAATTTTAAAAAATGATCTCAAGAAAAAAATTTTGCTCAAGAAAAAACTAAATTTTGGGTTCACTAGTACTGAAGAAAATGAATAAGGAAACCCCTGTGTATTATTTGCTCAAAAATGTTGGTTACACACAGCATGAAACCTATTAATCTTAAATGACATTTGGAAACACTTCATAGTGAGTACGTTAACAAACCCAGAGAATTCTTCGAATTAGTATTAAAATCATATTAAAAGCAAAAATCATTGTTGAAAAAACTTTGTCTGTGAATAAAAAAGCTTTAATTGCTTTTTATAAAGTTTCCTATCAAATAGCCAGATGAAAAAAGCCTCACACCATTGTTGAATAGCTTATTTTGCCAGCAGAAATTGAGATTGCAGAGATTATGTTTGGAGATAATTTTGCAAAACAATTGCAGTCTATACCTCTTTCAAATGATACTGTTTCCCGTCGAATTGGTGATATAGTTGAAGATGTAGAGTGTAAGCTTTTGTCGAAGCTGTGTGACAAATTGTTTCTTATTCAATTTGAGGAGGCAACAGATAGTAATAAAGACCCTCATGTTATTGCCTATGTTAGATTTTGTGATGATTTGTCAGTAGTAGAAAAATCTGCAAACCAATAGAACTCAAAGCAACAGCACTCATATTTTTGCTATCTTAAAGAATTTTATGAACGAGGCAAACATAGAATGGAAAAATTGCGGCGGAATATGCACCGATGGGGCTCATTCTATGCCCGGAAGATTCCAAAGTATTCAAGCACTTGTGAAAAAAAATCGCCACAGTGCGTCTGGGCACATTGCATGATTTACAAAGAAGCTCTCGCTTCCAAAGAAATGAGTCCTGGTTTGAATATTGTGTTAACTACGATTGTAACAGTCGTAAATTATATAAAAATGAATTTTTTTTAAATCAAGAATCTTTTCCGCACTTTGTAAAGAAATGGGTACAGTACATTCTAAGAACTAATTTATTGCGAGGCAAGTTGGTTTTCACGTGGCAAATTTTTGCAACTTGTTTATTAATTAATAGAAGAAATCGCCGTTAACCTAGAAGAGGAAAACAGATATGAAGCTGAGAATTTTCACGATAGTTTATTTGTGGTGAAATTGAGCTACTTGGTCGACATATTCAAGAAATTAAATAACTTGAAACTTCAACTCCAAGAAGCAAATACACATATATTGGATACGAGTGATAAAGGCAATGCTTTTTGTACAAAATAAGAATGGTTGAACAGAAATTTAAAACAAGAAAACTTAACACTTTTTGCAAATTTGGATAATTGTATTAAAATTTATGAGGCTTAAGAACAACATGTAAAATTTCTTTTTATAACCATTGAAAAATCAATTAGGAAAGCTGGCAAAGAATTTTAAAAAGTACTTTCTTGCTGACGACAGGCTGATATCAAGTTACAAGTGGGTTAGGGATTCATTTCAAAATACTCCCTAAGGACTCTCAATTGTTGAGAAAAAATCTTTATAGACTTCATGGCAAGCGACGAAATCAAAAGACAATTTAGTAATAAATCACTCTTTGAATTTTGGGCATGAGTGGCAACAAAGGCATTTCGCATTCTTCTACCATTTTCAACATCCTACCTTTATGAAACTGGATTGTCTGCTGGGGACAAAATATAGACCTTAGCTAAATATGGAAAAAGAACTTAAAGTGTCTATTTATAATAAACCTTCTTTTGATAAACTTTGCTCTGCAAGACAGGCCCAAGGAAGTCACTGATAATTATTAAATTTGCTTTTAATTTAGTAAGTTTCGGTTTAGTAAGTTGTTTTAATTTAAGTTTGCTCTGTAAGGCAGATCTAAGGAAATCCCTAGTTATTATTAAATTTTTTTGTAATTTATTAGTTTTTGATTTAGTAAGTTGTTCAAATTTAACTTTGTTCTGAAAGATTTACCCAAGGAAGTTACTAATAATTATTAAATTTGTTTTTAATTTAGTAAGTTTTGATTTAGTAAGTTGTTTTAATTTAAAAAGTTAATTATTAAATATGTCGAAATGTACTTTGTTTTGTATGTGTGTGTGCTTTCTTTTCAGTCTCTTAATTATTTTTTTAAATAACCCTTACTCTTAGATATGCTTGCACCCCCACCCATTAAGTGTGCTCGAGTCCCCAGGCTGACAATCGCTGTCTTAAATTATAAGAATTTGATATTACTGTTAGCACAGAAAAATGATTTATATTTGGTTACCACAAATTAAACCATAGTTTAAGAAGAAAATTACTGTACCGTCTTAAATTTTAGCAGTTAATATATAAAATAATACTTTTAATAACTGTTTTCCTAAAAATGTTCATTTACTTTTTTTAATGAAATAATAGAATATACTTAAAAAAAAAACAGAAAAATAAATTTATGCAACTATATCAAAATTATTAATCGGTATTATTTTTAAATCACTGGAAGAAATAGATTATAAATAGATATTATGAAAATGAAAAAATAGATATATAGAATATGCTTCAGAATTTTAAATTTATTTTGATTGCGTATCTTACCGTTGCTTCTTAGTTCGATTAGACTCATCGGAGTGAGAATATCTCAGTCTGAATTCCCCTCTCTGTTGAACACTGTGGATGCATGCTGCCCTTCAGACTCTGTTTCTTAGTTTTAGCTCTTGGGTGCTCAGTTTCTACTTATTATGATAGTATTCTCAAAATACAAATATGAAATAGATTTTCAAATGAGTTAAAACAGCCCCATATCGTCTATATTCCTATATAAATTGCTTATATATAAGTTAAAACATCTCTCATAAAACATCATCTCATAAAACATCTTAAAACATCATCATCATAAATAGAGACGGCTATATCGTCTGTATTTATGATGATAAATGAACAGAACTGTATTGAAATTCTGAATTATATACTGTACTATTTACAAACAACTTATTCATTTATTTCCACTACGGTAATATTAATATTGACATCAAAAATATCGGCTATAGTTTAAAATAATTATTGCAACACATCATCGCATAATGTTGCCTATTTATCATGGTTTGTGATGGTGTCGTTTGGCTGACAGAATGTTACATGTAGATTTGTCGGATGAATAACCGCTCTACTATTTGTCAATGATGTACTCATTCTTCGAATGCTATCTTTCCTACAAGAGTTTTGCAAGCAATGTAGCGTTTATCGCACACTTCATGCTTTGACTAGTATGTCTTACCATGTACCAAATACTAATGTGGCCAGCTGACTATCCAGATTCCTCACATGATTTTCTCTAGAATATACTTTTAAGTTATTTTCGAGCATTAAAAGACTTATTGTAATTTGTGACCATCAGAAAGAACTTAGACTGTTTTTATGCTTATGTGTTTATATGTTACATGCTTACATTGCAATCAAATATTTTCCACAACAGATTAATATAATTAATTAAATATTTGTTCTTTTCTGAAATATATACTGCTGTATTAGGAACATCACGCATTACTTTTTTATTAGTTACATTTCACCTTTGTTTATTTCCTCCATTATTCTTTCACGAGTCTATATAGCTGAGTTTTTACATTCACATAAAGTATAAAACTCACTGATAAATTTACATTTATAAAGTCAGAGCATTCTTGCATTTGCTTCTTCCTTTAACTGAAATTAAAAATTTTTGCTTAAAATCAAATATAATTCGTAAGTTACTGAATACATTTATGAACTTGAAAAATGTTTTACGTTATGATTTGCAAACATTCTACATTTCTGGAAATTGTAAAAAATATAACCTATTTTTTGGTGTTAAATTTAATTATTTTATCTGAATAATAATATTTGGGATTAAATAATAACTGGTTAATTTTTAGTAATTAGATTTACTCGTGTTATATAAGCTCTCATTTTACACCACGTATTTGCATATTTCACAAACAAATACGATAATTACCTATAAAATTCAAAAATCCTTGTGTTAAAAAATTTCATACATAAAATATTCACTTTAAAGAAAATCTTATTTACATACCATATTATAAAATATTTCTGAGATTCTGTTTGCTGTTCTTAAAATATTTGTCATTTTTTTAGTTATATGCTATAGCAAAAAGAGTATTCTAATATTACAGTTTAGAGCTAAGATGATAAAAAAAAATTTCAAACCATATTTTTTAAAAAAAAATAAGCTCTTAAAAATAACTCGAATAAATTTTAATATTTTAATAAATTCTAATATTAAAAAATAACTCTAATAAAATTACCAATCTAGAGTAATTTGCATTATTCATTGTCACCATTCCAGACTGATAGAGTCGCAAAATTTATTTTTGAAACTCAGATTCATCAATTTAAATAACAATATATTATGTATTTTATACTTAGTATTTTCTTACATTCATTTTGTTCATGTTCATAAATGAAATGATAAATATAGATTGCTTTCTTTATGACCTGCTACGCCCTAACAATAAAATTGCCTGACACATTTAATTGCTTACATAAATGTTTATATAAAATTGATTACATAAATTGCTTATATAAATGTTTTATATATAATATGTTATGGCTTCTATAATGGTTACTGAAGATCATTGCAATGTTTAAAAAGTGAACAACTGCAACGAATATGACCACAAAGCTCAATAAGCATCTGGTTACCCAAAGGTTCATGATTTCTTTTAAAAATGATTTATGCACATCAGGAATTCTCAAACCATTTTTCATAGATGTTAATGCCAAACGTCATTAACTGTGGTGCCATATTCTGAAAACCTCGCCAATTGTTAAGTGAGAAAACACGATATGATTTCATGACTCGTGCACTCATCCTGTTTTAAGGCAAATTCCTTCACACTTTTCATGAGAAAAGGGTGGGCACCTTTAAAAGACCCTTGCAAAAACGTATACTCCTGATTGCTTCCTTCCAGTTGTTAAGGATGGAGGTAAATCTGTAATGATATGGGCCACAATTTTTTGGTTTTCTCTTGCTGGACCAAAATAATCTTGAAATGAAGAATCAGTGAGAAGAAATATGAAGATATTTTAGCAGACCAAGTCCATTGTACAGTGCAAAATTTTTTTCCTCGTTTCAACAAGATAATGCACTTATCCATGAAAATTAACATCTCCTCTCATAGATTGACGAACAAAAAGAAGACTAAGTTAAACCTTTGTCTTGGCCAGCACATGCAACGATTTCAGTATAATTATACTGCATATTTTAGACCTTTCAATGCAGAATCGATATTTTACAGCGAAATCTTTCACAAAAATTTCAGAATATCACATTGTAGAATGGTAAATTATTCTTCTAACTGCATTTCAGAACTTGTAAAATTCAATTCCAAGGATAATTCAAACTATAGTATATGTCACAGTTGCACAAACATCATACCAATAAAGGATTCCTTATAAATTTTAGATGTATGTTTCTATCATTTTTATAACCACCTTTGAATTTAATTTTGAAGTACATTATTTCGCGCTAACTAGTTTGAAAGTATGAATATTTAGTTATTAAAAAATCATAAAGAAACAAAGTAGGTTAAATTTTAAAACAGTAGCATATGAAATACTTTTTTGAATTATATCTACAAAATTTAGAGTAATAGTTGCTTCTTCATTATATGTTAAGTGTATGAAATTGATTTACTTTAATTTAATTTAATCGTAGTATACACCTATATATATATAATGAAACACTATATATATATGTATATATATATATATATATATATATATATATGTATATATATATATATATATATATATATATATATATATATATATATATATATATATATATATATATATATATATATATATATATATATATATATATATTTATATATATATATATATATATATATATATATATATATATATATATATATATATATATATATATATATATATATATATATATATATATATATATATATATATATATATATATATATATATCAATAGTGTTTCATTTATATCTATAAAATGTTCTAATCTAAATGTTTTAAATAACTGTCTATTACTGAAGATGCTTGGAATATTTTTAAAAAGTTATAATTTCTTTATCTATACGTCTTCATGTATAATAATCCAATGGAAAATATGTTTGTGTTTGAAATATTCTGTTGAATTTTTTTATACAAAATGATATAATGAGACTTTCCCTTATTGTATTAATTTTTCTTTCTTTCTAATAATGATCTGTGAAACTTCTGGAATTGTTATGGAAAGTAATATCTTTCTTTTCTAAATATGATCATGTGTTATTATATTTCTGTTTCAGTGGTAAAAGTCGTAATATTTCGAATAAATATATCCCACTAAAATATCTTAGTAGTAATCTAGATGAAAATGCTTTATGCCTAGTAAAATATGCGCATATGTAACTCAAAAATTTTTGAAATGTTTCTCTTTGAACGTTTGTTATTTTACCTGCAAATATTCACTAATACTTAGAATACTTTAAAAATAGTATTTAAAATGACAATGTGTAACATGAAGAATTATATATATTTATATAATGCATCTAAAATTTCAACAATAATTAGAAAAAAAATTATCTTTTACACATTTTTGTGATTTAAAAAAAACATGTCAAATGAAATAATTTCCATTTGTAATTCTATTCAAATATTTGCAATACAAATCTCGTTAATGTCAGTTTGAGAATTCTAGACTTTTTGCTATTAGGTTTTGATTTTTAAAATTATATTTTATTGCAATTATGTTTTTTAAATCTTATTCTGTACAATCAAGGCAGTGTAAATACAGTTTTATTTATATATTTACAATTCCAGTCAATGCATTTTTATTTGAATGAGAATGTTTTTTTTTTTTAATTCAAGCACAAAATAAGTATACTTTAACTTTCTAAGTGTATAATTTATTAAATAAATTTATTTTTAAATAGTTAATAGTATTTTATCTTATATAACACTAAATTATTTAAATCATAATTTATATTCACTATTTCGATGAAAAATTTAATTAAATATTTAAAATATTTTATTAAGTATTCCAAAGATAAAAATATTAATCTGGGTGAATGTCTTTAAAATATAATTAAATTCCTGTTTAGTTAATATTTATTTATCATAAACTTTTTTTTTCAAAGCACTAATATTTTAAACCAGTAATTACAAGCAATAAAATTGAGAAAAAGAAGACCGATATCATTTCCTATCAGGTGTTCTTGTTTTCGAGTACGAGAAAAGACCACGTTAGTAGTCCTTGTTCAATTTTCTTTAGAATCACAAAATAGGCAAATAGTATTGCTTAAAATACCAATATAGAGGAAATATCTTTCAATGCAATCATGTCCTGTTAAAAAGTGAAAAATTGAAACTGGATTGCTTCTTGGATTATTGGGAATAAGAAAAGGAATCAGCATCTTGAAATTTTTTAGGGCTGAAATGACTGCTTGTAAGATGATCACACAGAAACAGAAAAAATAACTGCTTTTTAAAAATTGCCTGTAATTACTTTAGGACTATAAATATATCTGTTGCTTCAGTCAGTGTAAACTGCAAAAGCTTGTAAAGATGACAAAGTTATTAAAATAAACCATTCTTATTATTTAAATGTCAAAAATTATTGGTAAAAATATATATTCACTGACTGAGTAGATATCTATGTGCACTTGTCTTCAAAGAGAGGCATTTCAAAACACTTGGTACAACATCTCTTTCTATTGATGATTTCCACACTGGGTATACCCTTTTCATGACATTAATCACATGCAGAGTGCATGTAGTTTATATATCAGCTTAAATCTTAAAATTTTTCTTTATGTCTGTGACTCTTGGACACATACATATTGGGTTTTTTAATTTCTGAGTTAGAACATTTAATATGCAAATTATATTCCATTCAAATAATTTTCCATAGAAATTTAATGTCTTTAATTTTAGAATCCCTTTAAAGGGTTCTCTTTATGTCTGCAATGACATGTATATTTACTGTTCAAGTAATCAAAAATAAGTTTCATTTCGCTTTCCTTTTTGGTAAGATATTTTTTAAGATTTGCTGAGAGCTCATGGATTACCCTTTATGAGATTTGATATGAGTTCCACAAAAAAATTTCATTAAAATCAGGTTATATCTATTAAATGCAAATTTAAGAATTCGCCGAAATTACACACTTAAATGTATTTCTTTAAATTTTAAAAAACCTTTTAACCTTTATAATTTATTTAATTAAAAAATATAGTAAAAATGCATTTTCTCGTCTAGCAATAAGGTATAGTGATAGATGGATAAAATATAACCATTAATTTGAATTCATGATGTTGACATTAATATCTGAAAAAAGATTATTATACTAATATTAAATTGATGCAGAATTAGTTACAATTTTTGATGAATGTGAAACACGGCTTTGAGCTTCATTAAAAGCTTTTAAATAACGTTAAATTAACAATTTGGTTGAATGTAGAGCTTTAAAAATGCTTCATAGAAACATTTTTCATGAAATTACTTTTGACAGAAAATTTATACGTAACCTCTTATAAAACAACATAAAATCCTAATAATAAGAAAAGGTTCAAATAATAATTCAAGTATATAAGAAATTATTCAACTTGGAAAGTGGCAGATAGAAAGAAAAATACTGTAGAGAAGGATAACATTATGATATGCAACTGATAATTGGACAAATCTGGAAACACTTTGATAGTCAAAGAAATAAAAATAAATAAAAAAATAACACCAATTTCCAATACATTATTCATCGTAGAAAATTACTACAAAAATTGAATTTGAAATTGAAAAAAATGATTACATCAATAGATTCATAAATCTAAAGATATATTTACAGATAGTCATAAATATTATTCAATTAAAATTTAAAAAAAAAAAAACTTAGCCCAAAATGATAAATTTTTAACTGTCAGTGATACAAAAGCAAAACTTTTTATGGAATTTTCTGTATCACTGCCTCACATACTCATTAGTACTCTATCTTTAGTTCCTAATCTCAAAAATCAATAAGAAACAAGAGCTAGGTAAAAGGTCACCCATATAATGTCTTTTAATTGCCTTTCATACACTTGAAAAATCCTTGTGTGTTAAAAAATTATTATCTATTCAACTAAGAGTTATGATTCTAGTTTTATCTTTTGCACGCATGTCTGTCGGAGTGGATGCTCAGACATTTTCCGAATTTGCCACTGAGTGACATGTGAATACATCCAATTAAGAATAAAAAGTTTTCTCTTCGGTGGCAATTATGCGATAGAGGTTACATGAGCCTTGCAACAACCTTAGGTCATTGGACAGTCCACAACATGACAAAAACTTATAACTTACTTGACAGAGACCAGGTTTCTTCCTTATTGATTTAAACTGTACTTGGTTTTAAATCAAATAATTTTTTCTTAGTGCTCATATATTAGCTCATATATTCAGAGACCGTAGACCAGTAGAATATCAATTTCTGAAAGCTTTTGTGCATTCTATCATGATCTTTTTGTTCAGAAATTAATATTTCCCATGAAAGCTAATTAAATAGGTGAGCTATAAGCATGGTGCAATTATATTTGGCGGCTTAATAAGATTATACATTTGCATCTTCTCAGGCATAACATAGCAGAAATAAAACAACACTATTAACAGTAAGGTACAAATTCACTGAAAGACGTTAAACAATTCTTTCTAACAAGAAAAAAATCTTTGTAGTAATTTTTCAGACAAAAATTTCTTTTTAATTCATTCAAAATCTATTCCATGATAAATTAACAAAGCAGAAGATTTAAAATTTATAATTGATGCATGTTTCTAAAAAAATGTTCATAATTGTATCTTTGGAAATAGAACTCTGCATTATATTCAAAAATAATTTATGTTAAATTCAAATTATTATTTCTTACCTTTTCCACTGTGTGACTGTGTTTTAATTAACAAAATATAATAAAGTTACTACCCTACAAATGTGTTTCCTTTTTAAAAGAAAAAAAAATAAAATTATTTAAGCCATTTTGTAGCAGAACATTGTTAATATTGAAAAAAATCATGGTTTTTTGTTCTGTTAATGTTAATGTAGTCGTTACTAATATAAATTTTTAGTTAGAGAAAAAAACTAATCTGAGTCAGTGTTTACAAGATTTGTTTTAAATGTAAAAAAGAGTTAGTCTGTATATTTAAAAATTTATTTGTTATTCTTGTTTAATTTTGTAAGTTAATGAAAATTTTATGATCTAAAATTTAATTCCTTCTCTGCCCTATCAAAATAAATTTTTGAATATTTCTCTTCTGGTTTCCTTCTAAGATTAGTGTTATTTATGATATTTCACAAATAAGCATTACTTATGCACCAGTTAGAAATATTACCAGTTAGAAATATTACCAGAATATGCACCAGTTAGAAATATTATTCTAACTGGTGCATATTCTGGGTTCGACAGAAATAATTTTATGTTTTGCAAAAATTTAAGATTTTCTTACTGTGTCATGTTAACGGATTTGAATAAAGAATCATAACCAAGCATGCCTTCAATTCCCTAAAAGAAATTAATTTTATGTATTCTTTTCAGTTTATAGATTTTGATGTGAAAATGGGAAAAGTGTTTGCTGCAAACTTTAAGGGAATATTCAAAGCATCTGACTCCCGAAAGATAAGTCATCTGGACTTCATATCATCTGGACTTCATATCATCTGGTGACAGTCAGATATCAACTATGAGGCCACAGGTGTTTGTCATAATTGGGAACCTCTCTTCAAACTATTGAACTTTGTTCATTTAAAGCATGTGTGGGAAACTCGGGAAACATTTCAAAAACAATTACTGTCAAGGAAAAAATTCAAAATAAAATTAAAGTTTTAGCAAAAATACAATTATTTTTATTTAATATCTGAGTTTCTACAGAGGAAAATATCATGAAAACGAAAAGTTACATACATTTATGTTACATACAAATTTATTTTTGAAACAATAATTGAGAAAATTTAAATAAAGTTTATTATACATCTTAATCACAAAAGACTTATTTACTGATTTAAATAAGACTATTAATTCCATTCTTAATTAAAATGTTATTACATTTTGAAAATGTGATTGCTTAATCGAAATTTATTTATTTCCGATACAACATTGTTATTAGAAATACTCGTAGTATATATAATATAAGAAACAGTTTATTTTTCCTATTTTTAATTCCTTTGACATTCAAAAGCAAACATTTCTTTTCAAAAATATTTGATTTTAAGTTGTTCATCAAATATTTGACACATTCAATTTTTGATTTCAGTTCCTCTTCTGTTGTTGTTGCTTATCTCCAAGGGTCTGACGGAGGCAGACCAAATCTAGGAATCCGTTGACGGAAAGGACTAAGAAAGAGTTGACTAAGAGAGAGAGATGTTAACTAAGAGAGAGTTTGTCATGAGGAGTCTCGATGAAAATTCCGCTGCCAGTTTGGTGACTTTTTTTGTTACCATCAGTATTGATTTTTATGTCATTTGGTGGTAAATTTTTAATGGTTTCTAAGGCTAGTTGTTTTAACAATTCAGGTAAGTAATCCTTCTTGATGACTGCCATAGAAAATTCGTAATTGAAGTGAACATTGGAAAGAGCCTCAGTAGGGTTCAGACCGCAGTGAAGGACATGTGGATCGACATTGTTCTCGACTAATTGCAGTGAGTTAACCAGACTGAAAGGACTGTGCTTCCTTAATCTTTGGAACGGAGTACAGTTTCTTAGGTAACTTGACGTGAGATTGTCTTGGCCATAACTGTTGAGTTTATTGTAATATTTGACCAGACAGGGTTGTCTTCTGATATGGAGACGTTGTAAGTCTGCTTCGAAAAGTACTATTTCTGAAGGACAGCTGCGTTTCAAGCCAGTAATGATGCGTGCAGCGCTCAATTGGGTTTTTTTTTCTAATTTTTCCAGATTGGAATTAGAAGCACAACAGTAGATTGGGAAGCCGTATTCTAAAATGGGCCTAATGAGTGCTAGGTAGGTAGTTCTAATTGTAGTTGCATCCGCTCCCCACTCTCTACCAACAATGTATTTCAGGATGCGTAAACGTTTCCATTATTCGATATTTTTCCGTTATTCGATATGTTTGTCGCATGTTAATTCTAATCCTAGAATGAATCCCAAGTGTTTTTCGTAAGTAAGTTTCTGATGATTAAGTATTAAAGAAGGTTGGTAGTGATATCAGTGCTTATCTGTATTAAAGAAGGCAGTAATTGATTTGGATGGAATAAAAATCAACCTGAGCTCCACCGCAAACTCGGAAAGGGCATCCAAAGTTGATCTTCTTCAAATATTTAACGTCACAGGAATATTTATTTTCTTTTAGTAACACTGAATAAATATTTTTACTACAAAGATCTTTTAATCATAAGGATATGGTCAATTTATTTATTTTAAATTGAAAAACAATATATTTAACTTTAGAGAAACATATGTACTTACGTTTAGCTCAAGAAATTTGGGATTCGTATCATTCACATCTTAAGTTATTGAACTAGCTTATATTTATAATGACATATTTATTATTATGATTTTACAAAAATTTCATCAATATTAAATTTTGGAGAAAATTATCAAACATTCGAAATATAAGTTTCACTTGTGAGTGCTAAGATTGATCAGTTTAAAATTTTAATGGAGGTCTAAGTGATCACAGAAAAAACACGAGAAAAACATATACGGGAAAGGGTTCCATTTGGCGAAAGTTAGCGATTTTTTCACCAAGCTTGTTTTCATGTATGTTTGGAGGAGCTAGATGGCTCAGGAAACATGATAGACCAATTAAAATTAAACTAACACCGCTAAAAACACGGCGTTAAATTGGAGAGTATCTGATGAACATCCTAAGGTGTAGGTCAACCGTTATCACTTAATAAATTTGTAAGTAATAAGCTCTCGATTAATAATTATATATAAAATTTCTTATAATAATAATAATATATTATTATTATTATTGGTTCTAAAAAGGATGTAAAATACATAAACTTGATATAAGTTCATACCTTTATTTTAAATTAATTTTTTGAATTATTATTTCTTATGTTAGAAATTGCTTAGAAATAGTTTGCTTTTTTTAAATTAAGATAATTTTAAAAGCTTGCAAATTACTGTAACATACTAATAATTAAGCAAAAAATAAATATTTGAGTAATCATGAATTACAAAATGTATAAATAAAGATTTAACAGAATAAAAATAAAGGGAAGTTATGATTGTATTGTGTTCTAATTATTAATCTTTGCTCTTGCCAAAACTCTGTAATTTATTATATATTTTTTATATTGTATAAGGTTTAATATTCTTTGTTTCTTAAATACTTAGAAAATTGTAAAATAACTGTCATCTTAAACAAAAAGGCTACCATACTACATAAATGTTTGGGTATATTTAGTAATAAAATGTATCAACAAATGACTTCAATTTCTGAATTTCAATTTATCAAAAATTGATTTTTTTGTTTAACTATTTCGTAACATATGAAAGAATTTATTGAGCTATTATATCTCTTTAATTCTTGTAAATTAATTTAAATTATGATTGTTAATTATTAAGACTTCAGTTTAAAATTAGAAATTTTATTATATGATATGAAACATTATCATATTTATGTGTATTTTAAAGAAGTTTTTATTATTATGAACTCCATCAAGCATTCTTTGACGAATACACTTGAGAGTATATTGTGTATCCAGCATAAAAATGGTTCATTTGTATATTGTAAAACACTTCTTTGAATGGTCGTTTATCCATAGAAGGCCAAAAAGCAAAGATACATGCTACTGAAGTGTATTGAGCAAGAAGTTACAATAATAAAATGTCATGAGTTATAAAAGGATATTAACTATTATGCTAACTTCAAAGAATATAAATTACATTTTCACTCAAATAGCAAGCATAGTCGATTAATCCTAAATCTAATATCTTCACTGATTTCTCTTGTTCATGCAAAAGTATGTTTTCACACATTCCTTCATAGATCAAAGATGCATCGAAACATATAAATATTTAATGAAAATTCATTGGTTGAAGGAAAAATTAATGCCTAAAATTTTTTGTTTATTTATTTAATAACAAATAAAATAGACATATAAACTTCTTATAAAATATTATTAGTTTTATAAAATATTAGGTAGAAAAGTGATTCTTTATGCAAAACTCAAAATTCCAATTAATAAAGAACAAACATAACTGCATAATAGGACAATTTTATTCATATTGGTAAACAAACATAAAATACAAACATAATACCATAAAATAAGATTTCCTTAAATTCATCCTTCTAACACTCAGAAGTAAGTCCTTAGAAAATAAATTAAGTCAACAAAGCAGAAGAAAACATTTTGTGTAAAGGAGTACGTAAATAAAAAGACATTAAGGATATTTTAATTCAAAACATAAATCCATTTTGTTAACATGACATTCATTTCTACAATTTTCTTTTTATAATAACATTTCTAAATTAGCAGATATTTAAATGAGAATCACACTAGAATATAAATATGAAAACGTACTATGTTCTACATAAATGACATACATATTTTATTTTGAGTTAATTTTCTAGGGAGTAACTTTTCAAATAAGACGTCTTCAATGAATATTAATGTAAAACATTTCTAGAACTTATTCTCTTTTTTTATTAATGTTCTAAATGAGACAAAACATTTGGCCATACAATTATATTTTAACATTCATTTAACAGCTTAGGATGAAATGAAGAGAATATCATTTTTCTGAAATATGTATTCATTTTCTATAATTTCCATATTGCACTAATTGTTTAAAGGAATCAATGGAGAAAACTAAATAATCCCAATCCTAATAAATTGAATTCGAAGGATTACTTAGATCCAACACAATAGATACTAAGGGAACTGTTACTCTTCATTCTCAAGTGATCGTAATTCTTTTGAGTAATTTGTTTGAAATCAGTAAGAGAGTTAAATTATTGTTTAAGCAAATCACAAGAGTGCTTAAATAAAACGTTCGTCCGTTAAATTAAAGTCTTATTCTATATTATCTGTAGTTTCCAATTGCCTTAATTTATTAATGTTAATTACACACACTAATAAATAGTAAGCATCATATTTATAATAAATAGGCATTTCAATTTTAAAATAGCTTTTCATTTAAAGTAATCGTCTTTAACAAATTTAAGAATGTAAGTTTGTTTAATATATTTAAAAATTATATATATATATATATATATATATATATATATATATATATATATATATATATATATATATATATATATATATATATATATATATATATTACCAATGGCAAAAATATAAGTATTATCGGTAAATATAAAAATATTGACTACACTACAGCTTTAAACTAACAAATCAGTTTAAAATTTTCCTAAACTCAAGCTAGCATTATCGATCTATTAAATGCCATTGAAAAAGTCATTTATTGTATTTCAGATAAAACAAATTAGTAAATCATTGTGAGTCTTAATACAACTTTAGCATTCTCTTGTTTATGAATTTACAATGCAGTGATAAATTGTTGAAAACAGCATAAAAACAATTTTCTGTCCCACAAATTTCTATTCTAATAGTCTTAAAATTTTTCAATTTTGTGCTTTTAATTTTTTTCTTATTATCAAATCACAAGTACCTCGAAATATGCTTGCCTATGCAAGCAGTTTGGATATAGTAAAAGGCTTTTTAAATTAATTCTTATAGTTTTTCAAAATTAGTTCTTATTAAATTATTATTAATATTAAACTATAAAAATTGTCCCAGAAATTAATTCTTATAGTTTTTCCGAGACATCATTTAAATTTGAAACATTAAAAATTTGCGAATATGCTGTTTTTCAGCTCATATGTATTTTAAGGCATGACCTATTACTAAAAGAATATTTCTTCAGAATTAAAAGTCTTGAGTTTGATCCCAGCCATTTAAGCATAGATGAGCAAAGTTATTGAACAAAAGGAGATGGATGTTGATCCTGGTTTCTGTAAGCACATCTGAGTATGTGCTTGAGAACTTAACGTTTCCCCTAACTTGCAAGTTGTGAATACATCCCACTATCTATTAAAAAAATATATATTTCAAACATACAACAGCAATTTTATCTTTAAAAACTTTCTTATTTAAGAGATAAAACTAATATTTTTAGTATGCATTTTTCATTTCATAAGTTCTGATGAAAAATATAATCTTTAGCGTTTTATCCTTACAAAAAAAGCTAATAATCATTAAAATTATTATCCATTTTTAAATAAGGCTAGGATTTAAATTATTTCATTTTTTCTCACCAAAATATAATAGTTTCCTCATTTTTTCACTTCTGTTGATTAAATGATAACATAAAATCATGCAAGAAGCGAATTTATTATTTGTATTATAACAATATTTTCACTTTTTTCATTGGGTAGAAATGTTATGATTTAAGAATTGAATTAAATTTTTTCCATCATGAATTCCTGAACCAACAAATTCTAAAATCTTTTCCTTCACAAAGTCTATGTTATTTTGACTACTGACAGGAGTTTGAAAAATATGCCAGAAATCAAATTTGTGACGAAAACTTCTAAGTCTATTATGGGTGTTGCTTCATTTTTATTATGTATTCTCAAACTTTGTATTTCGAATTTTCTTTCCTATCCATGACATTTTTAACGGAAAAATTGTTACCGTTGACGTACATAAATCTTGTCGTATTCAGGCTATAACTAATATTTTGCATTAGGTGTAATTGAAATATTTTAATAAACTTTGAATATAAGGCATTTTATTTTTCTAATTTCAAATAACTGGAAAATTATAAAGTAAACACAAATATGTATAGAGTTCATCTTTTACATTTATATATATATATATGTGTGTGTGTGTGTGTGTGTGTGTGTGTGTGTGTGTGTGTGTGTGTGTGTGTGTGTGTGTGTGTGTGTGTGTGTGTGTGTGTGTGTGTGTGTGTGTGTGTGTGTGTGTGTGTGTGTGTGTGTGTGTGTGTGTGTGTGTGTGTGTGTGTGTGTGTGTATAAAATAGACAAAGATCATCATTTTTTACTATACAGCAAAACGCGGAAACATTTCACATATTTAATTTATAATTATCTTATTTTACTTGTATCATGATTTTATATTGTAATAATATACAGATGACATTTTACTTACTCATTTACAAAACAAGCTCAACTTTTCAATCAGGTAAAATTGTCAACCAGTTATATTTGTGTAATATTTTATCATAATCCCTGTTAATATAAACAGAGATTATGATAAAATAATTCACATTTATAACTGGTTGACTATTTCACCTGATTGAAAAATTGAGTTTATTTTATTAATGAATAAGTTATGTAGTGTTTGTAAAATAGAAAAATTCAGCTGTGTCTAAAAATAATAAAATAGTATAATCAAGCACAAGAAATTCTTGAATTTAATTTTAATTTGATGGTATTTGATTGATTAGTTTTCAACTTTTGATTTCACAATTCATGAGTTTAGTTATTACTTTGTCTGTTACCACTATTCTCAAGGATATCATTGTAAATAAAGGTTAGAAATTCATTTTAAAACGTAAATTTCTGTCTTATAATCAGATTTTGTCTTCAAAATATTTCGAAGTTATAACCAAACAACTAAACGTTTTTATAGTTTTTTTTTGCAATTGATATATCATTTAAAAAATCACAACATGAGCAAACTTATTTTTGGTTAATTAAGCATACGAACAAGTATATTATCACATTTTCAGACACAAAATTGCTAATTTTTGATTCACAAATAATCATTTTCCAAAATATTCTACCATTACATTTTTCGTTGTAATTATGATTTTAAGTAGTTTTAAAGTTATTAATATTATTTATAAGTTCTTAAAATTACAATTGTTTTTCAGTTGAAGTTTTAATAGTTTTTTTCGCTTGAATAATTTTCAAATAAGATTAATAATTTTCCCTAAACTGTTAATTTATTCTAATAATATTTCAGCCGTATTTTAGTTTCATTGCATACCTTAGTTTTAACTTTAATTATTAAAGATTAATCATTTTTAATTATGTTCCATGATTTTATACATTTTTGTTTAATTATTATAAATTCCAAACTATTCGATTTTTGATTCATTTCTTTCCCTTTTGGGAGCAGCAAACAAATGAGTTGCCAAAAAAAAACTATTATTTTTATATCATAAAATCTTAAATTTAAAATATATTGTATCATTTAAAAAGTATTTAAAGATATGTCCTTTTAAAAATTATATTTAAGTCATTAATTTTAGTCAATAGTGTGTATACATATTCTTATAACTATCACCTATCATATTATTTTATATATTTATTGTTCCTTATATTGATTTTTAAAGAAAAAGATAATGTAATGAAGTGTTTAATACAATAGGATTTAAACATAAAATTATTTCCATTATTTTGCATTGCTGAAATATATCTTAAGTGAATGACAAAAAATATTTAAAATAAATATAAAAATAAAATTTTTAACAATGTGTCTAATTTAATAATTTAATTTACATTGATGCATATTGGAAAAGTAATTCTAATTTTAATAATTAAACACCATACGGTACACAATCTTTATAAAACTAAAGTTATATGAATTTTTAGCAATACTAATAATCGTGATTTAATCAAGAAAGTGTTTTCTTAAATATTCATGAGGGATTATTTTAAGTATATGTAATAAAAAATTTTTGTGTTTTGTAATAGATTATGCTCCTTGAAATATTAAGACTAAAGTAATATCCCAATTTATATACATTTGTTACAGATAGTCAGCTAGAGGATTTTTATTATCACCAAATACCACTATTGGAGTTGCTCTTGATTGTTTCTCAGGTTACTGCACTTGCAACATGGCCTGTAATCTATATAACATTCATATAAAATGCCAAAGATAACTACTTGTTTGAATGCTTTAAAAATACCATAGGGTGCCATCTTATCAGTTACGTTGCATCGATTTTTTATAAAGAAATGATGATAATCGTTATTAATTTAATGTGTTTTTTATCTTTAATGTGGTGATATGTTCCTGCTTGTTATTATTTCAATATTTTCTTATCATAGTATTAACGTATTAATTTTCAGAAAATTTGATGCTTCCCTTCCTGAATTGTTTAGAATAATTACAAATTATTTTAAAACAGTTATATCAATAAATGTTGATTATGAAATAGAAAGTTATTTATGAAATAAATATAGTATTAACACTTCCTCATATCATTCAGTACGAAAACTAATACAACTTTCATAAGCAATGATAATTAAATTACAATAGCCCTACTCATTTGACTGTATGCACTTGCTATCAAATAATATCACCTATTTTATGAAAGAAATTTATGATAAATAATTCTTATAAAATTTTAATGAATAAAATTTTTGTTAAAAGTAACTTTTTTGTTTTAAAAAATTATTATATTTTCATATCTATGGTAATTTATACAGTAATTATGAAAAATGTCATTAAATCATTTTTGAAAATATTGACGTTATACTAGTTTTGTGCTGCGCATATTATTTATAGAAAGTTTTTAATTTAACAAAGAAATTTTAAAATTGTGAAAAGTGTTCTTAGAACTTCCATCATTGGAAGATGATAATATTAGTTCTGTTGTCTAAAAATTCATCTAAATCAGAATTTAAAAATTCTGATGTAATTACATTTAGAAAGATGGTGAATTGTAGTTAATTTTCTTTGTAAATTTTTTGTACTCATTAAGCGCTTAAGAACAGTTAAAGGCTTAAAACAATAATGATTAATTGCTAGAATAATATGCTTCTCTAATATCAGAAAATGTTAAAATTATAAAATTAGTAATCAAAAAAGTAATATTTTTTTATAATTGAAAATAAACGTATTATATTTCATTGCTTGAATAATATCTTTGAATCCGTCGTCTAGAAATGACAATCAAGGCTCTAGTACATCACGAAAATTTCATTTTAATTTTTCTCTAATTACTAATCAGTCATAATATATTAGCGATAGGTCTGGAGAGCAACTAATACAAGAAAGTAATGAAACTTACAATAAGTTGAGAAGATGTTTTGAACATTGAAAACAACATATTTCTTGTCTTTTTTTTTAACATTAAAAGCAAGGTTTAATGTTCGGAAAAGGAAGATACAGTAAACTTTAGGAAATATCGGGCTGCATTATGAAATTTTAATTATAAAAATGAGTTTCAATGATCCTTTCAGCAGTACAGCAATGATATAACAGCTGCTTAGCACACTCAACTTTTATGTCTCAAATTTATAATCCGACAGTAATAATATTTTTCAATGGTGTAAGTTAAAGAAAACCATAGTGTCTTGAAATTCAGATAAATAATCGAACAATAAAAAGAACATTCGAAATAAATTCAAGCAGTGCCAGTAAAGCAAAAAATAAATAATTAAAAAAGTCTGAATTATATTAGAAAAATGTTAAAATTATTCATTTATAAGTAATATCATTTGGAAACCAACAAAAATAAATTTATTATAAATTACATATAGTTAAATATTTAATAAAAAGTATCTCACAATTGAAGGAAATATCTAATAAAATTATAAGCAATAAACAGCAGCTGGTTTATATTTAATAATGGTGATATAATCATATCATAAAATAATTATAACAAATATGATGCATAATCATAGAAAATATAAAAAACGTAAAAAGATAATATTTAGATAATTGAGTTTGTGTAGCGATATAATATTTGTTCTTTTTTCTTAAGGTGGTTTCGCTCAGCTTTAATCACTACCTTTTATCAACTCAGTGATTTTTATGATTTATTCAGTGGGCATTTGTTCCAATATTTCCGGTCTTTGCTGATCTTGCTTTACTGTAGTATGTTGAGGAAAGCTAACAATTTATGAGATAATGATGCGGGTTCTCCTTTTCCCCAAAATGTATTGATCTGAACTGACAATCTCGAAGTGGATAAAATGTTCTGATAGACTCCTTTGTCATGAGGAAAGGAAAGAGAATTATTTTTTCAATGTTATATGTAATACAAATATACATCTGTAAGCTAAAAAAATCAGCTGTAGAAATAAAATGATCGTAGACTTTCACTTAGAAGTGTATTTTCGATTTTTTTTTTCGATAGGATCACACATAACTTGTTTTTTTGTGTGATGCTTCGGTTATTATTGCTTGGAATTAAATTATGATCTAATAATTATGAAATTTAAAAAAAAAAGATATTTAGATGGAATTTACGAAATTAAAAAAAATTCATGAATACTCCCCGCCATTATATATACAAGAAAAACTTTTACATATATTTTCCTAGCAATTTAACAAAAATAAAAATAATGTTTTGTATTTATAAACTTATAAAATATATAAATTTTATGCATTTTTGATATTTTGATACTTATATATAAATTTTTTTGCACACTTTGCATATAGTTTGTAAGTAAAATGTATATTGTTGATTACTTTTGCATATATACTAGTTATTCTAAAGTAAAAATAAAAGTATATCTTATGTAAAGTAATATTACTTAGCTTTAGGTACGCAAAAAAAGTCTCTTCCAATTGTTTAATTACTTGGAATTAATATTTTTAAAGAAGTTTAATTATTATATCTTAGCACATTATGTATGATTGTAAACTCCACAATAACAACCATTAGATTTAAAACTAATATAGCAATGTAATTATATACCTAATATCATAAAAGATAACCTTCAAAATTTTTGATACTGAATTTTTGTATAAATTCAGATTATCATATTTTCATCTGCATGTTACATTTTTACTAATTTTTTTTATGTAACTTATTAGAAAGTTCTACATAAAACTACTACTTTTTGTATAAGAAAATTGAAAAATTAAAAAATCAGTCTCATTTTGCATGCATATTCTTCCAAGTCCACTTGATCTGAATAATTGATTATTATTATGGAATTAGCAGCCAATATTTTTTAATGTATTAAAATTAATCCAATTCAATAAATCTAAAGTAAATAAATAGTAAATATAATTTAAATTTATCACATAATATGTCAATATTGTTCTCTAATTTTCATGTAAGATAAAAATTTTGTATTTCAAATAATATCAATTAAGGACATATATACATACTACTTATAATAATTAATTAGAGATAAATACTTAATTCTGATTTTTAAGTAAATATAATTGGTTTGATAATTTAAAAAAATACATCAATCAAAATAAAAGTCATTTTAATTCTTATTATAAATTATTTTACTGTAGTCTTATGACTGATATAAATATTACAAGAATATTTATTATCTGCTTCAACTGGCCCCTTAATAAAGAAAATTAACTCAAAAAGTACTCAAAAACTTAAAATATCAAATCCGATTTAAGGATCGAGTACTTCAAACTAACAAAAAGATGATAATTTAGTGTATTAGGTTTTTGAAATAAAAATACACAAAAGTATTAAAACTTTAATTAAATAATAATTAAACAGATTAACTCATTTACATGCTGATTTTTTGAATAAAATATACTTAAGGTTAATTAAATGTATACTTAAGTTTATTTTTTCACATCAGATCAACACAGAATTTGAAATAATTAAAAAACTATATAGAGTTTGAATATATATACTTATTTATGTTTTTCTTGAATAAAAAAATAATTGAGTATATATTCAATGAATTTCACATGGCTTATTTTATATTCTTATTATATGTATTTTACTTGCAATCACATATTGCTCTGTTGTAATTTTTTAGTTCTATAAGTTAAATGCAAATAGCTCAAATACTCTTTATTTTAGGTAAGTTCAAATAGTTTTTTTCTTTTAATATCATGCATATAACTGCAATTTCAAATATAAAGTATTTAAATCACTTTCTAGAAGTGAAAAATACTTATGCACTTATATTTCTTTTATATACATTTGAGCGCGTCCATAAAATAAAAGGATGACTTAAAATAAAGAGGAAAATAAAAAATGTCATAAAATTTCATTGCGTGCATCTATGTGAAAGAAGGATAAAGTTAAATCTATTTTTACAACTATGGCATTTCAATATTTTCATTCTTTATAAAAAGAAGTTAAACTTACCCTATATGTATATCATTTATATATTGCAAACAATTACCATACTCAAATACTTTTAATTCTATGAATGCATATAAGTTACGAATTTAACTCATTTGATTATATTTAAAACAAATTAAATATATTATTTCAAGCTATCTTATGTCCCAGAAATTTAATTATTAATTAATTTTATGATGCCTTTTCACAAACAATTCAAAAACTTTTTATATGTATTAAAACATGTGCGGAAAACATCCATTTTTAGTTATTTTTTACCTAAAGTTTCTTTTTGCAAATAATTATATTAGATAAAATAATTATTCATTTAAAAGTTACCCTATTTATGTTTGTATATATGTGATTTTTTTATTCAAACAGTTGAGTTTTTGAAATCACAAAAATATCAGATTTTATATCTAAAAATAAATATGAAAACATTTGTTTGGAAAATACGTAGATTTAATCCTATATATCCTGAACTTAATTAAATTTATTCCATAAATTTCATCAAATATTCGTAAATAAATAAAAAAAGATTAAAAACAAGGTAGAGTAAAAAAATTAGAAATGAATTTCTTAGGAAATTATGCAAATTAAAATAAAAAAAACGCAATATACTGATAAACTTAAGAGAATATTTGCATATTACATGCTTAAATATTACTTTCATTACATTGAAATACATTTCAGAAATACATTTAAAAAACATTTAAAAATTTATTCTATATAACTTCAAAGCAAATAAATTTCAATATTTGTATTGTGTAAAATAAAAAAAAATATTTAAATAAAGATTTGTGCGCGTTTTTTTTCTAAGATAATAAAGGCTTTCATTTTCAAAGAAACAGATCCAAACTCTTCATTATTTTTAATAAAAATATCATTTTTAGCAAATGTTTAATATATGTCTCCTTAAAAATTGGGGCAAATTCGCCCTTTTAGTGTGACAAATTTCGAAAGATTTATATGCCTAAGATTTCCCTCCCTCTTGTTGTTTTACAATAAAGTGTTTAATTTATTTTAAATAATTTTGCTTATTATAAATTATATTTCAAGCATTTAGTTATAACAATAAAAATGCGAATATGCAAATATTGTTTGCACAGTAAGTTTTAATATCACGAACAGTTTTCGTATATCCATACCAAATTTCAACTCGATAATATTTGTTGAATGGAAATGTACTGCAGGAGAATAAAGATTTCTCTGAGATAAATATTACTTAGTCAATTATGAATGTTCATAGTATTTATATATTTGTTTATATATTTCAGTAACTAGTGAAAAACAAGCTTTACCGATATTTTTTATAAAATCATTTAATTAATTTAGTTTCCTCTAAGGAAATACATACAAGAAATTATTTTTCAAAATTCCTTCCGTAAAAAAATATATTCTAATATCATTAAAAGCAGCAAAGATCAGAAGAAGCTTATACATATAATGTACAGAACTTATGAATTGATGAAGAAAGAAAACTTTATCCATCAGGTGTTCCTCCCAAGTTACTAAAATATACTCCTAAAAATCACATAAAGCTTTTTAAATAATTTAAACTACCTAAATCTGTGTATATGTATGTAAATATATATATATATATATATATATATATATATATATATATATATATATATATATATATATATATATATATATATATATATATATATATATATATATATATATATATATATATATATATATATATATATATATATATATATATATACATATATATACATGACATAGTTCCAGTTAAAGTAAATAAGATTACAATAGCTTTAGTTCAAAATTTAATTTTTCTGGTACAATATTATTATGATATTACATTTATTTTTTTTATTGATATGAACTATTTTCTATCTTTCTTCATATGCCTGTTAATATTTTAATTAGTTTTTAATCATACTTTAATATTTAATTATTTCTTAGTTGAAGCAAATTCTTTAATTTGTTATAACAGTTTACATAATATAGATTTGTATGTAACAGTTTAATAGCCCTTAATCTTTCACTAAGTTCGTTAATTGAAATGAGAAATCAAACTAGATTAAGGACTGAATAATATATTTTCTCTTTAAAGCTGCATGAAATTATGTACACTTAATTTAATTTAATGAACTAAAATATTTTCTTTTTTAATATTTAGTTTCAATTAATTATGTGAAAGAAAAGTAATCATTCTTTGAGATGGTAGCTACTACATTAAACCTTCTTTAATTGTTGCTTGTAGTAGTGATAAAAAAATTTACATGCAATAATTTTTATTCAAACAATTTTTATAAAAAACATTTCCTTGAAATTGAAACAAATTAAACGAATATGCAACATTTATTATGGATATATTAACTTCACAAAATAGTATTAAATTAGTTATATCATAGCAAAAACAAATATACAATTCTTTCATATATTATACCAAAAAATTGCAAATTAAGAAATATGATAAGGAAGGAAGGAAATATAGTAAATCAAGGAAGTAAAACTCTAATATTCTTTCAATTTAGATGTTAAAGGCTTACCTAAATTTATAATTATATATTAAATTTTCATACGTTTTTAATGTTATACCACTAAGATATTATGATGTTCCATTTTTTCCTGCAAAATTTCAAGAATTTATTTGTTTAAATATGTTGAAAAGCTAGGAATTTCCAATGCATCCTATCAAGTTATTTCATAATTGATATTAATCTATATTGCTCTATATATTTCGTAACATCATATTAAATAATTAGAAAAAATATAATATTTAATTGTTAAATGAATATTCATTGAAAAATGTTTGAAATACTAATTTTCATAACTAGGACTATTTATTAGAATGTAAAGATCAGACAAGCGTTATTCGCTTATGTTACTCGATTACTAAATTTTTTTTTCCTGGTAAGAAATGATATCATATATATGTAGTAAACACATACCTCTGCTCTACTTTTCATTTGATGCAGTAAACATACATACAAATGAATTTTTATAGATGTAATTTTTTAACAAAAGCCCACACACACCCACATTTTTAATAATTCATTATTACATACTTTAAAAATCAAATATTCTAAACATCAATAAAGTTCTGTTTTTAGAATAAAAAAGTGTAAACTGGAGTTGTTAAAAAGTTGACTTACATTCTAATAAATCTGTGTTGTTCTAAATTCAGGTTTTTCATTAAATGTATGTTTTATAAGAAATAAAAGTATTTAATACCAAATTAATTGAAGAATAAATGTATTTTTATACAATTCCCCAAAAAAACCTAATTAAGCTTCTAAAAAGTGTAAGTTAATAAAATATGCATACATTTATTCATTATGAAAATTAACTATAAATGTATGTTAATATAAAGTTTAGTTCAGAATAATTGCCAGGAATAAAAATATCAAAATCATCAAAGTGTATTTTGTTGGATCATTTGCCTTGAAAGATCAATATTGAAAAGACAAATTAAATTTCGATTTTTTGAGGAAAAATTTATTTTAATAGAAATTCATCTAATATTTTTAATAAATCGACCTCTATATAAAAATTAATTTCAATTTAATTATATTTACTTGGAATTCATTTCACTTAACTCTTGTTTCATCTCTTTTATTAATTTTTAAAAAAAATCTCTTTGCAACTGTAGAAAATAACATTATCCAAAAATTTAAATTGCTTATGGGATACTTTATTATCTAATACATCTCAAAATCTAGTTAAAATATAAATCCTACATGCAATTTTAAATAGAAAGAAATATAAGGCTTCAATTTCTACTTTATAATGACCCTAAAGCCAAATTATAAATCACAATTATTTATGGATTTTTTGGATAATGTTTTATTATACTTGAAGAGCATCATAATATTATGCTTTTTGTTTCAGCATCACAAAAATGTAATGCATTATTAAAAATTTATATTTTCATAAATAAAGTAATGCTTTTTAAATGAATAAATAATAATCACTTTTTATTTCCACCAGTGAAATATTTTGGATTTTTCAGAAGTATGGTTTATAAAAATGGCTTTTCTCTCTCTCTTTCTCTCGCCTAGTATGTGTGTGTGTGTGTGTGTGTGTGTGTGTGTGTGTGTGTGTGTGTGTGTGTGTGTGTGTGTGTGTGTGTGTGTGTGTGTGTGTGTGTGTGTGTGTGTGTGTGTGTGTGTGTAGCGTAATGCTATGTTTTTTTTAACCATGCCATTGTAAAATGTTGATTGATGAATTTATAAGCATCATTATAGAATTATTGCGCAGGATTTCTTTAAAAAATTATGGAACTATAATAATTTATTTTATTGAGCTTACTAGTTTTTTCTTTCCTAAATCCAACCCACTTTTTCCCTAATTTAACCCCCTTATTAAGAACTATAGTATTCATATTTTATTTTAATCTTCTCTTCTAAACTGAATTTAAACTGAAAGCAAATATAGAAGAGAACTGAAATAAATTTTAAAGACAGAAAAAGTATGGAATACAGGAAATTATTTCTTTTATTTAACCACTGCAAGACCACTGTAATTATAAATTAGAATTTATTGATGTCTGAAATTCACCCAATCTTTTAACGATTCATGATGATGAATTGTCAAAAATTCTGACCACACAAATATTGGTAAAATGTATACGGTAAAGAAAAAACCAAATAAGAGATATATGTGTCTGAATAATACACATAAGCGTATATTACTTTTAATAATCTGTAAAAGTATTTTCCAATAAGAAACAAGATCTTTGGTTTGGTTTGTTTGTTTGTCGCTCAACGGTCATTTTCTGAACGCGAGGGCTAATTAGACCGGGACCTACGGTTTAAAGTGGATTCCGAACCACTACAAGCATCCATGCCCAAGGTGGGATTCGAACCCACGAACTGTTGAACCGAAGGCAAGAGCGCTAACCATTCGGCTGCCAGCTCAGCTACAAGATCTTTGAGAATATATTAAAATGTGTGATGATTACACTTTAGAAGTATTTAAAATAAATATACATGTTATTCACTTTCTAATAGTTTTTAATTTATATGTGAAATCTATAAGCATATTGATAAAAGTTGTTAACATATTGAGCATTGATTATAATAAAAAAATATTTTTAAATTTACTGACATAATTTTTGTCTTTTTTGTATGTTTCCTCACTTATTAGTATAAACGCTTACATATATAATGTTTACAACTGTACTTATAAATTATAGCAATTAAAAAGCATAGTGAAAAATACACTATTAATGCAAGAATTAAATTATAAATCAATATTATAACTAAAATCAATATTATAACTAAAAAGGCAATTTTCTTTCAGAAAATTATAAATAAAAATATTATTTTCGAATAACGAAAATAACCGAAATAATTTTAAAGTCATTCTATTCCCAAATACACAATCTGGATTTTTATAGCAGTTGTAATCTTTAATGCATTTTATTAGAATTTGAGAGAAATAAATTTCTGAAAATAAAGATCATTTATGAAAAAACTACACATTTTTTAAAATATATTTTACTAAGATGTTTAAGGTGCATATCACGTTTCACATATATTTTACTAAAAATTCTAATTTCTCTGTTAAATAATAATGTTAAAAATAATTACTATAACATAATTTCATTTATAAAAAATTAGATTCCTTTTCTTTTAGTAAAAAATAGCAAAAATACCCTTTAAAGTCAATATTTTGCAAAGGATATATTAATTTTCTTAATATTGCTTGTTTCTTAGCCATAAAATTTAGGTTATATATATCATGCAAGTGGTATCATACTTTTAGGAATTAATCAAACAATTTTATATCAACTAATTTAATTTTTAAATAATTGCATAATTAATAGCTTTAACAATAACAAGTTACTTCATTCTCATAAAAATCAACGGTATAATTTATAGGTAATTAAGGTAAGAATTTTCAGTACACTGATTTTAATACATCATTAAAGAATGGTATGCTTGACAATATGCATAAATAATATATAAATTTTAGATAACAGAATAACATAATTTTGCAACATAAGCATGAAATGTGTTTAAGATATCGAATAGCCTATTTAATTATATTTAATTTTTTTATTAATTACACGTATACTAAACATTTAAATGCTTACACAAAGATAAATTAAATATAAATTATTATTAATTTAGAAAATTTTATATAACTATTGTTATCCAAGTTCAAATTAATTTAAAATCAAATTATACAAAAGTTATCACATATCAAAATGCTTAAATTCCTAGATGTATCAAAAAGGTAAATATTTTTTTATCCTATGCCCGTCTTCAACATATCTGTTTTTAATCGAGGAGCACCTTAATTAAGAGATGAACAAGTATAAAAACACGAATAAAGTCCTTCAGTAGCCTCAAAAGAGTTGTCAGTCATAAACTTTAAAACTTCAGGGAAGTTCTGGAAGTGAGCAGTATCCATATTATCATGATTACACAATGGACAACGAGCAGAGTCCATTACACCTATTCGATGCAGATGCCTTTGTAGATAGTCATGTCCAGTTGTCACCCGATAACAAGCGACGCCAACAGCTTGTCGTAAGGAGCCAGAGTTTTCCATTGCCTGTCCATAGCCGCATCAGCATAAAGGAAAACTCTGTCATACTTTATTTTAGTATGGATTACACTTTTGATGTTACGTAAAGGCAAAGAGGTATTTAACTGGATCATAAGGTAGCCAGTTTTCGCAAGTATGTCTGCCTGCTCTTTTCCAAAAACCTGCAGTGGCTAGAGATACATTGAAGAGTAACATGGTCCTTGATTTCAATGAGTTCTTGTAATTTCATTCTGCAAGAAAGGACTAGTGCATTATTATTATTTTTTAGATTTGTAAGCCAAAGAATAATACCTTGTGAATGAACAAGGAAAACAATGTTTTGATCATAGATGGATCTTAATTTGTCATTTGCATAAACTATAGCAGCTAGCTCGCCATCGAAACTAATGCAGTATTTCCCAACAGGGCAGCTTATACTAAAATCTTTTGAATACACTTCAGTACCAGCATCTTTTATAGTATTCTCTACAGAACTATCTGTGAAAATATGCTGTCAATCTCAAAAGGGTATTTGCTATGAATTGTAGCCAGAGCAGCACTTCACAACTCACTCTGTAGTGTGTACTGTTTTTAACTCCCCTTACAAGACCTAGATGTACCTCCAGGCTATCTAGATCCACAACAGGATTTCATTTTTACCTCGAAAAACCTGGCGTTCTGGGATAGGGATATTATAAGTACCATAGAGATCATTAATAATTGAAAGAATTGATCTGTGGATTTTTAGTCTCTCTACAGATAGGCTGTAATTTCGTAGAAAATTTCTCTTTCTTATTAAGATTCTTTCAACAAGAATCATAGCATTTCTATTACATCTATCACCCAAGGATTCCAATTTAGTCCTCAGTTCCGTAGCAACTTTAGGAGTTGATTTAGTTCTTCCAATGATTAGACGCAATATGCTGTTCTGGAAAACATCAAGTTTGTATCTATTACAATCCGAGGCAGTAATTAAGACCTCATTTCCATATTCAACAATGAGACGAACGTAACTCTTATTTGCTATGCATAGTACATCTTAGTATCTTGAGTAGAGAACCAAGTGATGCCAGAAAAGCACTTAATTAGCTTATATCTCAAGTGTCATCTATCAATTGCAGTGTTAGCTTGTTTTTTCCAAGTCAATTTTGTGTCTAAGTGAAAATATCATTTGTTCTTAATAGGTTTTTTCCTTTATAGTTAAGAGGAATATCATGATGCTTGGATTTAAGGGAGAACAATTGGAAAATTGTTTTATCATTGTTTACTATTATTTCCATCAGTCCAAGAGCTAAAAACATTTAGAGCTCATTGTAGAGTACACCCCAGTCCAGTTATACGAGAACCAGTAGCACTCTTACCATGTCATTCATAAAAAGCAAGACATTTACACCTGTGAGAGATTTAGAGATATTATCTATTAGGTCATTGATCATAGTATCAAATAAAATATGGCTCAGCACTGCAGCCTGAGGTAAACCTTGCTTGGCCTGCAAATACTTTGATACATTGAGGCTATATTTAACACTTATAAAGCGTTGATCAAGAAAACTCTAATCCATTTGTAGAAATTTTCAATTATACCATTTTCAATATGTTTTTTTAGTAATTAAGCTATTCAAATCTTATCAAAGGTGGCATTTTTTAAAGTCTACAAATGCAGCAAGGGTACTTTGCCTTCACTGAAACCCATCATTGATTTCTTAGGATAAGCGGACTATATGTTCAGTAGTGGATCTATGTCTAAGAAAACCTGCCTATCTCTCCGAAAGTGTATCTTTTTTATCCAGCACAAAGAGTAGCCTATTGGCAATCAACCTTTCAGTAAGCTTATGCATTACATTTGAAAGAGAGATCGGGCGGCAACTCTCCAAATTTTCAGCAGATTTGTTATGTTTGAGAATAGGGATAATCAGTGCCTTCTTCCAGGCACTTGGCAACTGACTCTCCAAGATATATTTATAAATTCGAGTAAGGTAGCTTTTGATGGGCTTCCAACATTTAATATAAATTCAGGAAGGATTCCATCTGGGCCTCCACTTTTACCTTTTTTAAGAGATTTTAAACCTCTTTTTAACTTAGTTATATTGAAATAAGAGTAAAAATGTTTCTTTCAAAATATGTATTTTCGTTGCTCAACTCTGGTCTCAAGTTATTCTTCCTAATTTTGATAGTAGGACTATAATCACTTAACATAGCATAGTGCTTACAAAAAGTACGTGATATTTCAATATCAGACGTTAGCTCTTTTGTACCGATTTTAATGGGCTCATATCTTCTGATCTTTTGATTACTCATTTGGTATAAGAGCCTATGAGCTTTAATACCATCTTTCCTGCAGTCCAGATTTTCTAAAAACTTTGGTATGTGTGACGTTTTACTTCAATGATGAATTTTTTCAATATAGCCTGAGCTTTACATAGAGTCGTACAGTCCTCACTCGACCCAGTCTTTCGAGCCCTCTGATGAAGAGCGTCTCTAATTTCTTTACGTTTTTGCAAATTTTCATTCCAAAAAGGGATATATTATTTTTAGACCCCTTGGAACACATAGAGAAGCACCCTTTATTATAGCTTAGGTAAGAATCTTCGAATTATAATCAATGTTCTGTAAAACTAGTGTGTCTTCAATAATTTTATTAGTAAGTTGTTTATAATTAATAAAGTTTGCCTTCTTAAGGTTCCAAAACACCCAGCGGGGTTCTCTGTATGAAAAGCCATATCTTACAGTATCCGTCATGAGGATTTTATGTCCAGCACTTCTGGGCTATCGGTAAGTTCATGGTAAATCATATGAGATAAAGCCGGGTGAGCTAATAAAAGATCATAATGGGAAACACTTCCATTTATTCAGTTATCAATAAAGTCAATTGGGTTTGAGTCAATAAGATCTTCAACAATGCTTGAAACCCCATTTGCCACCGGGTATCCTCAGGGAGTGGAGTGAGCATTGAAATCACACATAATCAATGACTTATTTTATTCCAATTTTAAAAATCCCTTAAAAATTTGGTTCATTACTTGGAAGATTGTATGGAAAAAATGACTTTATTAAAGTCTCTTGTTTCCCCAAACATGCATTTCCACAAATTCCAATTTAACCTCAATAGACATCTGGCAAAAATAAGACAATTTTGTCTTAAAAGTAAACTTTGCAAAAACAATAATTCCAGAAGGAATCTGTCTTGATCGATTTAGTACAAATTTCTGGTAACCTAGGATGTTAAAATATTTTTCATTATCTGCCACAGCACCACTTTCAACAATGTCCATTACATCTAAAATAATAGTCTTGAATTCAGAAAATTTGTCATGAGTTAAACCACCAGCGTTCTAAAAGGAAATCTTAAACGTTAGTTTGTCACATTAAATATTGATTCAGCCTCAATAATGTGGACTTATCACCTTATTTAAAATGATACTCATTTCATGTGTAAAGGTTGCTTAGTAGGTGATAAGTATCAGTCTTTTAGTAGAAACAGAGAGCACCACGTGAAGGCGACTGGTATTACTCCCCAAAAAGGTAAATATAAAGTATATATCTATGACATTCTTGTAAAAAATGGTATTTCGTCTGAATGATTGAAAAAGCAAATAGTTTTTTGTGATTTATATTAAAAATGTCAACATGACTGCGTCTATTAGCAAACTTAAAAAACAATTCAAGTAGCATTATTTTGCTATTATGTAGATACAGATTTACAATTGTAAATATGCTTTAACATGTCTTTCTTTACATTAAAACTGAATCTTAAAAATAACTATTTTTTCTTTTTGCTTTTGAAAAAGAAATTGCCAAAAAGTAAATTGGATCAATTCCAGTAAACGTACGCTATCATTAATTTAATTACCTTTTATTTATATTTTCTTATTTATGTAATAATTAACTCTGTAATTACTGTTTTATCGTTTTTATTTCTGTTTAACAAACAGATATTTATTAAGAAACAAAACACCCTTAAATTAAATGATTTATTTAAAATAAAGTTATTTATAAAATATTTTTAATAACATAATTTATCTTCCAAAATTTGTAACTTTGACTCTCAAAATATACTTTAAAATCCTTAAATATGGACAAAAAATTTTCTGAAATTAGATATTGTAAAGGGGTACTTTCAGATCATGCGCTTTAATAAGAAAGATTGCTATATTTATATATTCATGAAATAAAATTAAAAATATTTATAAGTTTCATAAAACACAATAGAAAATAATGAATAAATTATTTTCAGTTACTGTAAAAATATTAATGTTCACGATTCAAAACATTTCGTATTACAAAAGAAATATAAAACATTTCTATAAAATATTTTCTATAGATAAAATTAATATGTAGGAAACAAGTTTACTTTATGCAAACATTAATACCAAATTATTTGAAAAAACGTAATTCTATGATTAAATGTATTACATCATTTAATGTTTTAAAATCAGTTGAAAGAAATTATTTATCAATATATGTTAAAATCTTCGTGAATCATAATTTATATTTTAGTAATGCAAATATCTTTTGTACTCTATCGATAATTTCAATAGTATATATTTGCTTTTCGAGTAAAAGTGAACATTCTTGCCTTAAGATGTAAAATAATGTTATTTATTTCAAATATTGGAAGTTATTAAATAGATTATTTTGAAATCAGATTTATTCAAAATATATCATTTTTCATCTCATAACCATGAAATCATTATTCATTTTTTCTATATTAATTAAAAAACGTGTATGGAATGTTATTAATATTTTCAAAGGATAATGATTGTTTTACAAACATATAAATATCCACTCTTAAAAAGTAATAATAATATTCTTATTGACTTTAATTCATTTACTGTATTTTATTGAAAAATAGGTAATGTGATATTAGTTTAGAAATTTCAGTATACAAAGTATATTTATTAAATTTATTATTTATATTATATATATATATATATATATATATATATATATATATATATATATATATATATATATATATATATATATATATATATATATATATATATATATATATATATATATATATATATATATATATATATATATATATATATATATATATATATATATATATATATATATATATATATATATATATATATATATATATATATATATATATATATATATATATATATATATATATATATATATATATATATATATATATATATATATATATATATACTGGTAACTGAATTGAATGCAATTTTCTTCATGTTTTTTTCTCTAGTTTGGGAAAATTTGCATATTAAATATGCACATATGTTCCGTTATTTATTCATTAATGAATTTTCTCAGTTTCTGGCAGTCAATTCTCACGTTATGTTTAAACCTTGAACCTGTTTAAAGGAAGTGACGTAACAGTCTAAGTGATACTATTTGAATATTATTAAAGATGATTTCAGTTTAGTCACTACGGATTCAATGATTCTAGAGAACATAGTTGTGTCTAAGTGAATACCCAGGATTCTGGCAGATAATCATCAAATATGCCTTCTGTATTTGTCCTGATAAGATGATCCATATATGGAAACCGAGTTTAACAACTAAAAGTGACAAATTTACGTTTAGATAGATAAATATAGCCTTATGTAAATTGATATGTAAATAAGATAAATGATTTTAGTATAACTTTTAAACTTATTTCAAACTATAATTACTGAAATAATAATTCATTTCAAGATCTGGAACAATTTTCAAAACATGCTTTAAAAACTACTATAAATTTTTCATGAAAATTAAAAAATAAAATAAAGTAGGTCTTTTAAATGTTGTATTTTATTAGAAAAAATAACAATCATTATTTCAAATATTTCTTTTATCCTTACTTGTTGTTATTTGAATTACATATATGTGGTTTTAATATATTTATCAACATATTCTAGATGTGTCACTTAAATTCCCAAAAGTATTTAAATTTCTTATTTATGAATGTATTTCTATGAAATTAATTCTCAACATAAGGAATTCTTATTTGATTTATGTAGAAAGTTACAACATTAAGACTTCAAATCACCATTTATAATATAAATATTTTATAACATAATTATATACATTTGCATTTACTAAATATGGATCATATTAATTTCATACACATTTGAAATATTAATTATGTCAAATGTTTTATAATTCTTTGTGGTCAGAAGAATCAAAATTAGATACTCAACAAGCTCTTAAAAATGTATCTATTTATAAAATTTAAGAAGTATGTTTTCGATTTTGAATTAAGTGCCATTACTTTATTCGTTTAACAGAATTAAAAAATCATCCGCATTTGTTTTATGATTATTTTTTATAACTTTTAAAAGGCAAATTTTACAATTATATTTTCTTGAATATGATAAAGTAGTTTTATGTAAAGAAGTTGGAAAAATGTAACTATATTTTTCCGTTTTGAGAATACGATAGTCAAATAGTTTTTCTATATATATAAATATATATATATATATATATATATATATATATATATATATATATATATATATATATATATATATATATATATATATATATATATATATATATAATATGCAAAAGTATGAAAGACATTTAATTTAAATGTAATTTTAGCAATATGTTAGTAAAATTTTCAAATAGTCAAAAAAAGTGAAAATAAAATTTAGTTCTATATTTTTAAGATTATTGCTATTATACACTGCTCAAAACAATTAAAGGATATTGTAAGTTTTACATAAAATAAAGGTATAAACGAAATTTTTTTTGCTGAAAATGGAAGAAGAGAATCACAAATGAAAATTTTTCTGATTTTCAAATTGTGAGGTATGCTAATTTTGAGTTCGACGTCAAAAACATCACTTCAGCGGCAGTGAATGAAATTTGACTTTCAACTGAATAAAAGACAGTGAATACAAGGATGATCGATATTCAGTGACTGCTTTATTTCGATGAGTACGATGTATCAGCGAAGTCATTTAACCGATTCAGAAGCTTGGAGAGTTGTTGGTAGATTAGAAGGGGGCCAAACTCAAGCCGGAGTAGGGCAAGCTATTGGAGTGTTACAAAGTGTGATTTCCAGGATCTGGAACAGTTTTTTGGAGATTGGAAGTGCAGGCCGAAGGCAAAGGCAAGGTCGTAGACGGGCAGCAATGTCCAATGAAAATCGTTATTTAGTGTTAACGGCTCGGAGACACCGAAATATGAGCGCTACTCTTCTCCAACAGCACCTTCGCTCGGCTACTGACACCACGGTTTGAACTCAGACTGTCCGAAACCGGCACCATGATGTAGGTCTGTATGCTCGCCGACCGATGGTATGTGTTAAACTAACATCAAGGCATCGTCGCGACCGCAGGGAGTGGGCAACAGAGCATGTGAACAGTTTGGAAAAATGAATGGAGCAATGTTCTTTTTTCTGACGAGTCCCGTTTTACTGTTATCCTGATAATAGGCGTATTTTCATCTGGAAGGACCGTGGCAGTAGGAATAATCCAGCGTTCGTTTATGAAAATGTCAGATTTGGGGTGGGGGAGTGTTGGTGTATGGTGGCATCTCCATTGACGGGCGCACAGACCTCTATATCATCTGAGATTGACCTCTGACTGGTCGCCGATATAGGGATGAGATCCTCAGACCTATTGTAGTCCCTTACGCTGCAGCAATCGGAGATGACTTTATTTTAACGGATGATAACTGCAGGCCTAATCGTGCTAACCTGGTGGAGGATTTTCTTTTCAGGGAAGGAATCGTACGAATGGAATGGCCAGCGTGTTCTCCAGACATGAATCCAATAGGGCACGTTTGGGACGCTCTAGGAAGACGAGTTGCTGGCCACCAACCACCCCCACAAACTCTCCAAGAACTGGAAAGAGCTCTTCTGGTAGAGTGGGACAGAATACCCCAACTCGTGATTAATAGCCTCATTGACTCCTTGCCTCAAAAGTGTTCAACGTTGCTGGCCGTCCGTGGAAACCATACCCCCTACTGAAAATGACTTCCTTTGAAGGCAACACCTTTTGTTATTCTTTTTTTCTCATATGCGCAAATTGTTTTTTTTTTTTTCCTTTCGAACACAAATGCGCAATAAAATGCATTTTTTTCTGCCAAACATGTGTAATTTATTCTCATATAACTACTACGTCTGTCGACCACGTATCAATCAACTAAAAAGTTTCCCAGCCACAAAATCCACCTAAAACCACAATATCCTTTAATTGTTTTGAGCAGTGTATGTAAATTATTTTTTGAAAAATGATTGTTAGAAACTCATTCGCTACTTCAACTGTTCATACAAATTTTTTGTAACAAATTTTTTCGCGGAACTTTAAATAGTTCATGAGAATTTTCAGTTTTGTTGACTTAATTTACAAAAGTATGTAAATATGGAACTTTTATTGTAAAAAGAGAATTTAAAAGTTCAAACCAACTGCTTTTAAAAACTGCGAGTAAAAAAATTAAGAATTAAAAAACTCTTAAAATAGGAGGAAAACTGAAATTTTTGACATTAATTACATTTAAACCCAAAATATCAGAGATTTCTTTTTTAAAAAAATTTATTTTAGATTTATTTGTAGCTAATTCTTGTTTAAAGTATTTACGAAAAAAGTAGCTTTCTTAAATTATAATAAATTATTATTTAGAATTTACTTTACTTTACAGGAAAGCATTTTTATTTGCAATCTAAATTTTATCTACAAATATTTTAGGTAATTAAAAATAAAATAATTTTTGGTATGTGTGCAAAATTTAAAAGAAATAAATTAAAACCGATTAATTTTTTTTAAATGTAGAAAATGTTAAGAGTACATTCACATTTATATTAATATAAATTTCTTAGATTCGACTGAAATTAATTATAAATTCTTTGACTTTAGCATGTAAAAATAAATAAATAAAAATTTTGGTTGTTTTCTGGACAATTTATAAACAGTCATAAATTTCTAAAAAAAAATTAAAAATGTTAATTTTTTATTTCTATGGCTTCCAATACATTTCCATAAAAATATAGATTGTTTCATTCAAATCTTTTCAAAGTTTAGGAGATTAAAGTATTTTTCTTCTGTTAAAGATTAAAACATTTACTTCAAAAATATCTTATTTTTGAGAATTTAATTTTTCGAGTTGCTAACGATAGGAGGACAGTTGATAAATGACGGGTAAAAGAATTTTAAAAGCACTGGGACAACTGTTTTCATTTTTTCTTTTTGTCTAAGTTTTTATTTCTCTTTAAAATATTCTTTGAAATGGAAGGAAAAATAAAAATTCCACACTTAATTTAATGTTTTTCTAATGTATTTATTTTCTTTCTATTTAATATATTTCCATATTGATATTTTGAAGTTATTTTCCAATTGACCTTCTTAAAACATTTTAGTGTTTCTTAAATATAGGACTAGATATTTTAATTGCGGTAATAGATCATTTTAATTACATTAAGTGTAGGATCATAAAAATATATCCATGTAAGTTATTAAATATGATCATATTAATGTACAATGTTTACCAAAGTTTTAGTCCCAATTTTGCATCAGATATTTTTTGCATAGTCAAAAAGTGAAGAAATAATGAGTTTTTTTTATTATTATTTTTTCACAATATTATGTTCGTCTCATTGTATTAGAGATTATATTTTTGATCTTTGAAAAATTTATCATAAAGGAATTATTTATCTAAGAGTTATCAAATAATACTACAACTTTAATTTTAATATACGCCATTAGTTTGCGGGTGAAGTAAAATATTTGACATTACTTCTCACAAATTCAAATCTTGCGGATATGAACTTGGTTTTCATAACACTTTTAAGAAATTTGAAGTCCTTAAAGGTGTTTATCTGGATACATTCTTAGTAATAATATACTATTTTTCAGTAATTTTCTTATTAAACTGATACCAGAACAAAATGTGTGATAGGATTATCTATAAGTAGCTATAAATTTAAATGATAAGTAAATTTAGACATTAGAGTGACCCATAAGATAATAAATAATAATATTTCAAAAAATGAATGAGAAATGATAGTCAATCAAATGATGATTTAAAAAAATCATAACTATTGTTATTATTCGATAACTATTATATAGTTATTTATTAAAATATTTATTAATGAACTTTGATTAAAGAAATAAAAACATAAAACATTATATATATATATATATATATATATATATATATATATATATATATATATATATATATATATATATATATATATATATATATATATATATATATATATATATATATATATATATATTTTAATGTATCATTTTATAAAATTAATGACATATATTTTGTCTCTTTGGAATTAAAATGCAAAGAACACTCTTCTTAAGATTATTTCATTGAAAAACATTTCACTTTTATTTTTCTATGTCTGTAATTTTTTGTTTAATCTGCTTTAGAAAATAATTCAAAAAATTTTACATCAAAAGTAACATGTTTACTTTTTGGTGAATAACTTATTCGAAGCCAAAGAAAATGCTTTTAAAATTTCCATATTTATAGAAAAGTATATTTTCAAGAGATAATTATTTGCTAGAAATGATTACATTTTTGCAAAGTAAGAAAATAAAAAAAATCCAATTTTTCAAAAGATATAAAATTTATAAGATATAAAAAACAATCTCATTAAAGTAATGTATGCTTGCAAGGAAGTTTTGAATTAACTCCAATTTAAAATTTAAAATTTTTAATATATTTATTTCATTAATAAAATTAATAATTTTCCAAATTTTTTTATTATAAAATTGATATTCTTAAATATTTTTAGATCAATCTACATATTTTTAAGAAAATTAAATTAGATATTTAGAATAAAAACAAATAGTCCTATTTTAAAATTTATTTCATGATTTTTCAAGTCCTTTTGTTTAAGATATATTTCGACATAGATTTTATAATTAATTTGAAATTTTAGCAATGATGAAATCATAAATTTTACAAAAAAATTTTACTTAGTTACTAAGATTTCTAGTGCAAAAAAAAAATGCATAGTATGTTTATGAAAGGTTTATAAATTCAGTTATGAATTTTTTACGTGTTTCTTAATAACGAAAATAATAATTATTATTTCAAAAATAGTATTAAATTTTAAATCACTAAAATATAAAAGTAGATTTTCTGATGAAACAGAATCATTCTTTCTTCTTTTTATTCTTAAATGATAAATTTATTTTTCATTTCATCAATTACTAAGTCTAGACATCATTAATTATTTTTCTAATTTTTATTTTGTATTATATTTGAAATTTTTTTGAATCAAATTTACTAACAATTTTTAAAATACTCAATTGTTTTATTTATTTAATTTTAAAATATGTTAATTAGAATTACAATTTATAAAAATAATATAGTTTAATTGAAATTGTTTAACAAAGGGTGAAATATTTATAACTTATTTACTTAAATTACTGACGATTCATACTTGTATAAAATTTTTATTGAAAAGTCATTTCCACTTTGGTATTTTAACAAGCGTTTCACTTTAAGATATGAATTCCGTAACTTAAGGCATCATTTTATGAGTGTGTAATTTAATTATTTGTAAGTAACTAACTTGTAAATGCTAGAGAAAACTCAATGTATTAACAAAATAAACTTGAATTTTAAGAAAAAAGTTTAATAATTTTTTTTTAATATTTTTGACAAATAAAATATTATTATGATTTATGAAAAACATTTCAGCAGCTACACATTGTATGCATATTTAATTCCATTCGTAGCTTATTTATTAAAAAACTATGAGAATTATTAAAAATTTTATAATAATATACTTATTATTGAAATCGAACTCTTCAAAGTATTACCAATATGCTAACAAAATAAACTATTAATGAATTCTAATTTGTTTCCAAAAATAATAATTATAAGCAATTCAACTAAATTGATTATAATCATATTCTCTTGAGAAAAAAACAATATTCATACTGACTTTTTATCTCAAATTTATCAAAATATATCAAGGTTAAATCTTTAAGGGAACTGAAAACTTTCATTAACTGCTTTAAAAAGTCTTTTATAATATTTTGATAGTATTTTATATAAATTTTAAGAAAATGCTTTCATTGTCTGCTGAAGAGATCGATATCTTTTGTTCATACATAATAACCTTTTTGTTGACATATTTTCTAATTAAAATTCTATTATAAACTTTAATTGGCATATCTCTAATAACAAATTTTCCTTTTATCATTAAAAATAAAGTATTTTAATAAGGGAAATATTGTTTGGTGAATGTTATAAGTAATTTCCTAGAAATCTGGCGGTAAATAATGTGGTTGAAATATAAGTAAGTTTGGGTTTAAATAATTGCTTTGCAGATAAACATAGTGATAAAAATTCAATGATGTAAAAAGGCTGTTAAGTGATACAAAAATTTATTATGAGGAAAGAAATTACTTATAAGAATTATTACTTTCGTACTTTCTTAAGTTTTGTTAGAATATAGAAAATATTTATTAATTCTTATATTTCCAAAATATCATATGTTACATTATGATGAAAAAGTTGTTCTTCTTCGTATAATTAATTGCATTTATAAAATATAATTTTTCTGTAATTAAAATAGAAAAAAAATAATGAAATAACTTGAAACTTTTGGACCTTTAAATTTTGTTTTGTAATCAGAAATTTTTTTTACCATAATGAATTTGACCATAATGAATTTAACCATAACGAATTTTACATTTGTTATATTCATATAATTATCATATTACTATAATTTAATACATTTATTAGTAATCTAATTTTTTATTATAGTAAATGATTCAATATTTACAAGAAGTCTATATTTTGATTAAATTATTACATTTATATTTGTTTATTTTTTAAATCATATATAAATTGAGACACAATGGATTTATATATTCGGAAATTTAGATTTAAAATCTGAATGTTATTTTGCAGATATATACTTAAAGCATAAATTCCTAATATTTTTGTTACTTTTAAATTAATACTGACATACCGTAAGGAATGAGTAAACTTAACTAAAATCCTTCAGCTAATTTTTAATATCATTTAAAAACGCTGTTAGGTTTCTAAAAATTACTATGAATTACTATGAATTATAGTTCATTTGCATCAATCTTTTGAAAAAAATCATTATGAATAACACTTATATTAAAATCAATTAATTTTACTTGTTACTAGATTTTCAACTTTACGACCCGAAAAAAAGAAGCGTTATCTATTAAATATCTTTATATTATTATATGAACAAATGTGTCTTATTTAAATTTCGGCCATTTAATTTTATGTCGAAATATAAGCATTACATTAATATTCATTGATTTTTTTAAGTTCTTTGTTATTGTATTATAACAGGAATAAAAAGAATTTTATTTAAATTATTTATCAATGGTGAATGATCTTTCTTAATGTATAAAAAATATATTCTCGATTTAATTTAGCAATTCTTTATGAGTAGTAATGTTATCTTAATATCGTTGGTTGTGGAATATATTCTTATAATATTATATTTTCTGACTACATGGTATACTTCATAAGGTATTTTCTTGACATATATTCAGAAGAATGTTACTTTCTTGGCTTTAATTCAAACATGTAGGCTGTTTTGGTTTATGATTTAACCGTAAACATAACGAACTGTTTCCAGTTTTGTTTTGTTATTTTAACATAAAACTTCATCTTCATGCAGTTATAAATGATGCATATTTTCCAAAACGGAAGAACATGTAAACCAGAAATGTGCTAACTTCTTACAGTTTAAGTATTTTCCTGCAAAGAATGTTTCTTTATCTTATGTTGTTATATGAAAAACAAGCATTTCATCTCTGAAAGTTAATTTTTTTTTAATTTCAAACTTTTCCATTAAAACACTCTATGCTATTTTAAATTATGTTTGTAAAGTTTTCATGTGTGAAATAACACTCTTTACTTAGCTTTTAACTAAATTTTATGAATATTATTTTCTGTCTTGTTAGATTGTTTGATACATTTTTATTAAATATTTTGAGTGAAAAGTTTTTCACTTCTAATGATTGTGCATTTTTAATCTATTATTTTCATCTTCATTGAAATATAAAATTTTCTAATAATTAGTTCCTTCTTAATTACAGTAAAATATAAGAGAAAATATAATTTAAAAATGTCTTACTAAGAAATTAATAATAACTATGTCATTAAATATATTAATAATATTAATTTTGCTGCAATATAATAAAATAAAAGTTGATCAAAAGAAACATAAATCGTCAATAATTAGACTATACATAATATAATTCATTTTGTAAAGGAAACAAGTATTTCTAGTTATAATGATCTGAAATAAATAATTTGTAGAAAATCACCTATAAACTGACTAAACCCGACACAGTGTAATAATCTCATTTTTAAAATTTTTTTGTGAAGAAGATAACAATTACGAGGTAATAAGAAAATAATATCGGAAGAAAAGCATGCCATTGAATACTGTATTATATCTGAAATAAAATATTTTTATGAGAGTTATGGTTGAAATATAATAAAAATATATAATAAAGATCTTTATTAAGTGAAATAACAGAAATAGAAGTTGAAGATGATCGACAGCAAATTACGCAGCTCTTTCTTGTATTTAGAAATCTCAACCCAGTCACTTCATTAACTTTTTACAGTAGTAGTAGTATTTAATATTTCTGACAATTCGACATTTTCGACTTCATTGGAAATAAACAGAGATATTGCTTTTTATCCGGTAATGTAAATGATGTCTGTTGTATTTTAACACCTTTTATCATACATGATACACTCCAAAGAAAAATTACAACAAGCTCATAATTATTAAGCAATAGAGAGTTAATTAGTGTATTTTTAAATACTATGTATATAAAGATAAATGCTTGAAAAATTCATTGATAATATTGCTAAAATCCAAAATCTTGTAATGACGTAAAAATCAATAAAATTTTTGAAGGGATTTGTTTTGATCTCTTATAAATATTTCATCAAATAATTAGCTCTATTTAAAAATTAAATAATTTAAGTTCTCGATATATTATTTATTGTTTCTTTTCAATTAATAAAATGAATACAACATAAAATTTGTGAAATATAGTGATATAAATATTATATTATCATTGCTTTAAAAGAAATACTATTGTACTTTTGCTTTGCAATACAGTCTTGGTACTGTTGTACTGAAAAATAAAAAAAATAAACAATAATTCATATTCCAGAAATAACTTAACATAAAAGAATAAATCAGTGTTATTTATGACTTTTCGGGGGAAACGTCACTTTTGCCTCTTTTTCACAAACTATTATCATAAAATACCATCTTTTCACTTATTCAAAATATAAAAATACACTTGAAAATGCATCTATTCTTGCAATAAAATACGCAAATCTTAAAAAATGGATAAAATTTCATACATTTTTAAAACATTATTTGGTCAAAATTTGAAAATAGTACAATTATGAATGATTTTTATTCGCTTTTTTCATAAAAGTACACGTAAAAGAAATTGAATGTAAAGACAATTTTATTATTCAATGCGATTATTAATAAATATTAACAAATTGATCTGGATCAATTATTTAAGTAAATATTATTCAATTACTTACTCAAATTAAAGAATAAAATATTGTTTTATCCTGCAATAAAAATATAATTCTAAACACTAAAATAAAACATCAAAAATGTGCATAGTTAATTTCAAATTCGTAAAAGGAGCAATTTCTTAATTTAATGTTACTTCCTTGCAATTATATTTGGCAATGCTTTTAATTAAGGTTATAACATAATCTAATAATTGTCTTACAAAATATTTATAATTGATTTATTAACATAATACTGTTTCTTAAAAATCTTTCTGACATATTTATATTATTATTTGTACTTTTAAAAAAAATTTACGCTTGTGCTTGAAAATTTATGTAAGTTATATTTGATACTATTAAGTTAAGGATAAATATCATAAGTAAGTATAAAGATAATTCTCCAAATTTTTACTTTAGTCTTTTTAGGAAGCCTCGACAGAGAACTATTTTTCCAAAGAAAGTGAACACCGTATAATCCTTAGAAAAATCATATAATTAAATGTCATTATTAAAATCAATAAAATGACAAATGTAATAATTTAATATAAGATCTGATTTTAATTCTTCAAATTAAAACAATTTGTGTTAATAAGTTTGTTTCAGTTATATTTATCCTTCCCTGTAAGACACAGATATCAAGGAATAAATCTATCATTTTCTGACAGTTAAAACTTTCTGTTTCCGAAATTAATAAAAAGGAAAGTATGCTGTGCAACCCCTGAGATTCAAGAGAAGGACAACTTGCTAAACATATATACTGAAGTTGGAAGTATAACAGAAGCAGCCCATTTCTAAAATCTCTGATCTCATTATCTAATTCCACAAACAAATTTAACTTAACACAGATTTATCAATACAGGAATTTGGAAGAGTTCATCCTTCTGAATAACTTTAGAGTACTGGATTTGAAATATACAATGTTATTTTCAAAATAAGTCTTTCTTGTTAGACCTATACATTAATACACAAAAGGAATATATTCTCATGAATTTTAATCCACTATATTTGAAATGTTAATAAAATAAAAAGTTAAGACTTCGAATAAAAGTAATTAAAAAAATTATTTTTACTATGTGAAGCTGCATTACTAGGGATATAAAACTTTTAAAAATTATTGGTTATTAATAGATTTTCTCGTGTGAAAAAAATATTATTGAATTTAATTCAAAATATTGCTAAATTTTAATAATTTGGTTGCAAAGGAAAACCATTATTTGTTAAATTATGATGAATTGTCTATGAGGGGTTTATATGTTGATACATGAAAAGAACGCATTAAGAAATGCCACCTTTTCCTGTGGAAATATTATCAATGAATTATTTAATAAACAGAATCAACAAGCTCAACAGTTATTTTTCAAACTGTATGTTTTGATATCGAATTTATATTATTATTATTCATATTCAATTTATACGTGATATTAGTTTTGCCTACGATTTCAAATGCCTACAATATAAACCATTTTAATTAAATAGCGTTCATAATTCAACCCTTTAGATAATATAAAAACTACTTTTTATTTTTATATTTAATCTTGCAAACATTAATTTAATCAGTTATATGCAAAGTTTATCATTATAGTCAGTAAATCATTGAGTATTTCAATAGGATCCTTACAATTACATTCTTAAACGTATACTTTGAACATTCTTGTCATTTTTATATTTCGAAACATTTCTTTATAAACTCCATAAGCAGCCTTCCATCATGCTCACATACAATCTCCCTTGACAAAGGTAACATATTGCCTTAATATCCTAGTAAAATCTCTTACCATGCTCCTCTCTCATGCTCCTACATTTTCAGAGAATTGATCAAATTATTGTGTGCATGTAAAACCTTATTATTCATGCTACAAATTAAAAGGCATTACAATATATACATTACACAAACACACACACATATGTATACATAATAAAAGAATTGTTTTCCTCCATTCGTTATGTTTAAGATTATTTTCAAACATGTTTAGGGTTATTAAAGTTCATTTTTGAATAGAAGAAAAATATTAACGTTTCTAAAACGAATATTAAACAAAAATAATTCTTTTCCAATTTCTAGTTTGTTTGCATATCATTTTTATGAATATTTGATGAGATTTTGGTTTTCTGCAGATGTTTTTTGAGTGTCTTAATTCTTATCTAGTGAATATTTAATTAGTCAGCGAAATTAACCATTTTTATTTTATTTCTTGTTTTAAGATATTTGCACATTAAGATATTTGCACTTTGACATAAGATATTTGCTAATAATTTCATAAAAAAGACTTCAGAAGAATTTTTTATGCTTGATTTAGGATATAATTAAATGATATAAACTAAAATACATGCAAGATAGTATCTAGAATAACTTTTTTCTTTCATTTGAATAATTCACTTTTGTTATTAACACTTTATTTTACCAATGAAAAGTTTATTTTTGGTTCCTATTTCTTTTTCTTAGTTACCATTTGCAATATCTAACTAAATTTATTTAAAATTTTAATATTTCCTTTTTTTAAATGTTTCATTTGTAATGCCTTTCATAATCAATATTTTTCTCCATCTGTTTAATTTCTATTATCCTGATGATACATCTAAAATTAATTATTCAAATGAAGTATGTTCTTCCTTATTTATTTTGTTTTTTAATGAAATTCCTGTTTAATTTCTATGGATTGGATTTTTCCTTTGGGTTTTTTGAAATGATTTTCAAACACTGTGTGCATAAACATGCTATTGAATAAAAAAGTATATATATATATATATATATATATATATATATATATATATATATATATATATATATATATATATTCTTATTCTATTTGATAAAAATAGCTTCCCATTGATCACATAACCATTGATTTGTAATATCATTAAATGACTTCAGCAATTGAACTTAAAAGTGGTAAGGGAATTACGTCTAATCTGGTGATTATGCCTGTAGTGTCATTTACCCTAATAAAATTATTCGTAGTCAGTTTCACCTGCAATCTTTTGTAAATTTTATAAATGTAATATGTAGAAGATAATTTATAGCAATTAATAAATGACTAGAGATTATATTATTTGAAAATACTTTGAAGATCAGTGGTTCTTGTCTGATACTCGAAGTTTGCTTCAACATCTTGAAAATTATTTCCTTATTGACTGAGAAACAATATTTCAATTTACCTAAGCTAAAGATTTGATTTTATCATAGATTACTATTGAATGGATAACATTTCATTGCAGTATTTACAGCAATAATTTGGAATCTACTTGTAATGGAGGATTATGGTCACTTAACTTTCAGCTTTCCCGTACTTACCATTTAGGAATAGCATTCTTCAAAAAGACAAATAATACTATGTAGAGACTAGTATCTCCTATTCATCTATGGTATATAAGTAAAAGATTATAAATTCTTCTAACACTTACATTTGGTGGTTCTTTGACAGTAACTATAGACCTATAGTAGGAGATAAATTAAATGCTTGTCATTCTACAAAAGTAGAATGAGCTTTAAAACATGTATCATATATAAAGACTAGCGGACATTTGCAGAATATATTTAGGATTGCTTGGCCCTCTCTTGTAAGAATATCACACCTAAACACTTTCATGTATAACGGACTTCTTGAAGTTCATCTAGTTTAAGCATATTGCTTGACCTCAACGGACATAAGAGAATGAGCAATAATAAGATAATATTCCTGCGGAATTTTTAACAAACTCATTCTCTTTGTTATAATGATTTTTAGTGATATGTATACAAAATATTTACACAATCTGGATTTTAAAATATGCTTTTAATTATTCAGAATACCGTATTTTTTAAAATAGTTCAAGCGATTTCCGAATAATTTTAAAGTGTTGTGAGAATACTTAAAAAGTGTATACAGCAATTTTCAAAACTTGTTTCATTGGGTTATATTTTTCTCATATGTGAGTAATTTTTTTAAAAAAATATATTAAATTTTTTTCCCAATCCTAAAACGAAAGACTTTTTGAATATTAAGTAATCATCTGTTCAGTAATTACTATTAAAACGTCCATGATTTGAATAGGTGTTTTGAATAAAAAAACAATTATATTTTACCACAATATTCATGTAAAGCAAAATTAGTCATCGATGGGCTTGCGATGGCATATTGGTAAGATCTTGGACTTCGGAGCATAAGTGACACTTGGAAGATTTCCGGGTTTCCCCTCTTGCGATTTCTTACATACAGCCCATTAACTGTATAATATTTGCAATGGATATTATAACTCCTTATAACTATCGAAGACATGTTCAGCATGTTCAGAGTGTAACCATGACAGGCAACACCTATCGGGATGTCATTCTGGAACAACATGTACGTTTGTTTCGAGGTGCCATGAGTGCAGAATTTCTGTTAATGTATGACAACACTCATCCTCACCGAGCAAATATTGTAGACGAATACCTTCAATCGGAAAATATCACACATATGGACTGGTCAGCATATTCACCGGACTTGAATCCAATAGAGCATGTGTGGGACATGCTTGGCCGACGAATTCAATACCATCAACCCCCTTCCACATGTCTACCGGAACTTAGGAGAGCATTGCTGGATGAGTGGTGTAATATTCCCTAAGATCAGATCGATAATTTGATACTCAGCATACCTAGGCGTTGTATGCCCTGTATTGCATCGTCTGAGGGGCATACTATGTGTTAATATCATATCAATCATGTTATATTCGTTATAGTAAATAGGTTGTTTTTTGTAATTGACTCCAAGCAGTAAAAATTGCAATTTTTATTAATGATATCAAACTTATAGCATCGTTTTTTTTTGTTCTTTACCTTGTGTTTAATAAATAGACTTTACAAATAAGTTAAATTTGTTTTGCTTCTTTGTCTCTTTCCTTGCCTGAACTTGCATTATTCTTAATTTAAGGACTCGAGTGTACATCATTCGGCATCTTAATGTTTACCAACAGTTTCTGTTACTGCCAATATTGCAAAAATTTATTTTCCTCCTTAATCTGATAATAATAATATTGGAAGTGTCTGAATCTAATATAGATAAAGTTTCAAGATTCCATACAGAATTTGTCAGACTATGCAGTTAGAATCACCGTTATACTTCAGTAGAATTGATGTTCGTTAATATCTCTCAATAAAGAGAGCTCTTCTATAATGCTTTGTATAACAAAGACATCGATCGGGCCGATATTTATTTCGTAATGCTGTGTACAATCCCGTAACCATCTTATTTATTGAAATGTTGATTTTACTTACTTTGAGTTTTTATGCTTGTAGTTTTTCTACTGGCTTAACTTTAATGAACCATCTCTATATGTTGTGGATGTATTATTCATTAATTTTTTTGAGTTTGTTTTCATACTGAAAACAATTCCAAAATATTTCTTATCCTATTCTTACAAACTTCAATTTTAGTACGATATATTTTATTTAAAATTATTTAGTTTATGATTTTTAAGTTAATTTTAGTTTTTGTTTCATGTGTGTGTAAGAGCAAGCTTATAAGGATAGATAAAAATATTCTCGAAACCATAAGTTATTCGTTTTTCATAACAAGACTATACGCGTTAAACAGAAGTGTTAATAAACAAACAAAAATTAACCAATGTATTTTTAATTACATTTGCTGAAAATTTCTAAAGTTTGTGGGGAATTTTCATCTAACATGGCTATATAAAATTTCAAGAAATCTATTCACAATTCTTTAATATTCCTCCCCTTCTTCATGTCTGGCGCTTTTGAGTAACGTATTTCTTAAATTAAAAAGGTAAATTACTTCCGAACACTTAAAAAAATCAGCATTTTTAATATCAATTCTACGCTCTACATCCCCCAAAACAGTACCCTACCCTCTTTCCAATTCCAATCTAAATAGTGTAAAATATTCCAAAGTTTAAAGAAGTCAAGGGTGTTTCAAAAACTTGCATTTCACACACCAGTGATTTAAATGAAATTTTAATTATACAAGGCGTCAGCTCAAATTATGTCGTAAGGTCACCTAATTAAATTTTTGAATCATAGAAACAAAAATAAAAATTTAAATGCCAAGGTAAGTAAATTTTAAATATAATTTAATTAAGTACATTTGTTTCTGTTGTTGTCGATTGAAAACTGCAGACGCATATTAACTTCTTCTCAATACTTTTATTTTTATTTCAATCCTAAGCATTTCTATGAAGAAGTGTTTTATCAATAATTAAAAAGCAGAAATTTGTATAGCTTAAAAGTTTTTAAAATATAAAGATAGAGTAATAATTTAGAAAATTTGCATTATTAACAATTTTGAGTCTCATAAAATATTCATTAATTATGATTGAGTTATAATATTAAAATTATTTAGTTTCTTATTGAATACAATGATGAATTTTGTTTGATATAAATATAAATCCAAGTTTAAAAATTTTAGCAAAAAATATATCTTGTAAAATAATAGTTTTGATTATAAAATAAACACATTGAATAGAGTAATATTTAAATTTTATAGCATCTTTGAAGTTTCCAATGTTTCGATTGTGAACTCTTTACAATAAAGACAATTTGTGGGTATTTTAATAACAAATTTATTTTCCAAAGATTGAGTCAATTTTACAATAAGATTTTCATTATATAAAGTTATAATAATTATTTTTACAAGATGAAATAGATAACAATGAATTATTCTACAATTTTATGATTTTTTTTAAAATACATAAAGTTTATGAATACACTCACAGATGAAATTCATAACTTGTTTTCAAATAAGCATGCTTATATTAGCTGTCTGGTTTCCTTTCACTTGTGAAACGATTTAAAATGTTATATCACTGAACAAAATAAGGTTATTTTATTTCATATCTCATACAAATGAGTATTTTGACATCAATGAGGAGAAAATGATTCTTAAAATTTATGTATATTAAATTAAAATAATAAATACAATTTCTCTGTAAATTTATAATTCATATTCTTAAAATAAAAAATTTTTATTATTATCATATAAATCTTAATCAATAAAATATTTAGTGTTTAAATAAAACTTTCACCATACATTAATTTAGGTCGCATTGAATTTAATTATTAATAAAGAGATGTTTTGAATATTACATAACTATAAGTTTTGTAATACACAGAAAGAGCTAGTAAAATTATTTTTATTTGAAAACAATTTAAATTATGTGTTAGATACTATAACTTCAATAAGAATTTTATTGTTTTTTATAATTTTATTATCTACTGTTATGAGATATTTCTTGATATCTTTGGTTTTATATGAAAGAACAATTTATTACTAAAATTCATCTTCAAAATGCTATTCATGTCTAAGCTCATATAAGTTATTTATAAATATTGACAAATTTCAGCAAACATTATTATTTAAATGTTATTTAATTGTATCACTACCTTTGCTTCTGGTTTCATAATTTATGCATTCACTTTAATAAATATAAAAAATTTTAAAATGTGTCTAAAAATCACAAATAGATCTAATTTTCCATCACATATAATTGTTAAATAATAAAAATCTTATTTCACACATTGAATTAGGTTATCCATAATTTGAACATTAATTTTAATAAATTACAAAATAAGTAATATTAATGGTCATAAATTTTTAACATAAATTTAAAAACCTGTTTTTTTTAATTTATTGAATAATTTTAGCTGTCTTAAATTTAGTTTTTCAGTTTAATATTACAAGGGAAGTTTCAATGAGTGTTTTAAATATTTTAGGTAAAAATAATAGTTTTAAATTTAATACAATTTAACTGATATTAGAAATTTGAGATAACAATCATTGTAGGAATATCAGAAAATGTTGCTTATAAAATATTTGAGTACAAAGTAATAACAACAATAAGGTCACATTATATATTAAAACTTTTTTATTTATAATATTGATTATATTCAAAATGAATAATTAGAAATAATACGCATTCAAGTAAGTGACGAATCAATTTAGCAAATAAAGATTTATTGTTATTTTTAACAAGAAATTTAGTCTCTTGGTACGATGTATCAATAAACTTACCTTCAAATTTCATTTTTTAAAGATTTATACACTTTACTACGACGTTAAGATTTTTAAAAATATTTCAAATGAGTAAAGAAATGAAGCACATATTATGTTTATTGGCCAGTTTTTTAGTGTTTTACGCCCATCTTATTGTTAAAAGAAAACTAGGAATGTAAGATTTTCACAATGTGCACTTAAAACAATTTTGTTTATTACTGAAAATAGTGGTAAGTTTAGTTGTATTTTCTGTAAAATCATATAAAATACAATTATAACTGAATATATATATATATATATATATATATATATATATATATATATATATATATATATATATATATATATATATATATATATAAAATATTAAATATTTGTTATAATTTTTTTAGATTACACAAGTCCAATAATCTCTCTCTGTACAAAATCTCGCAAAATCACTTACGGTATAATTTTAATGATATGTATGCATTTTTATGTATTATAAAATAAAATAAAAACTTTTCGCATGAAAACAATTATTTAAGCAAATAAGACGAAAAATATAAAAAATAAAGAGTAAAATAACATAATTCGTCATTAAATACGTATAGCAGTTCCAATAAAACAGTGTTTCTTTAAATTCAAATATTTGGCACACAGAATTAAACATCAACTTCGGAACACTTTTGAAAATTATACATTTCACTCAGAGTATGCTGACTCATTAGCCAACCATATTAAATATGCAGGAAATCTGTCAAATAGGGGAAAAAATTTTACTCCAAACTGTGCTCATGAATCATTCGTTATCCGCACAGAGACCGCAGTCAGTGTTCAGTGGACCTATCCGAAACTTGACAAATGGAGACTGTGAACCTAGAAAAAGGGGGAGTGGAAAAATTAATTTTACCATCCATCATTCAAATAAAAATACTAATTGCACTTCTGAGGTGTTTACGTATGATTATGTGAAATGCTATTGCGTTGCATTACTTTTGTTGCTACTTCTCTACTTCAATTTGCGAAACATTCAACGTTAAATTAATTATTTATTTACAATTTAGTTATAAAATTGTTTTGAAAGAAGTATTAAATATCAATTAATATTTTGGTACATAATACTAATTTGTTTTGAAAAATGTTTATTTTTATGTTATTTTGTAGGGAAAAAAGTGAAAATTGGTTATTCAATATTTGCTAAATGAAAATTATAAAAATTACTTAAAATTAGGTTAAAGAATTCATTACATTAATTTATTATTTATTTGTTGCGTTTAAAATTATTTATTAAACATCTGTAATGGTATATCTTATGTAAATTTGCACTGGATTTTTAAGTAATGAATGAATAAGGTATGTATTTCATTATTTACTTTAAATAAGAACAATTCGTTAAATAAATAATAGCTAATTCTAAGTATAGGCAAAGCTAAATATGTCCTATATGATATAAGTTCTATTTAATAAATAGATTATACAAGTATTAAAGAAAGATGCTTTGTTGTAATTTATAGCAACTTTTCTAATTTTAAGACAGGATTTCTCTATAGGAGATACAAAATTTAACAGAAAATGAGAAACCATATCTCATTGAAATTAAATAAATGCACAGTCTAAAAATAGTGAACATTAACTAAATTGTTTTCTGATTAAATCTATCCCCACATCTCTATTATAAATATAGCTTGAGGACATTTTCTGCTCTTAAACTCTTTTAGTAATTGTGATAATCGTGAGAATAATAACTTCAGTGTTATCAACTGAAATTAGCCCAATTAAATATTTTATAGGACAATTTTAAATCAAAACCATTCTGTTATTCGAGATTAGAAAAGATAGAATCATCTGTTATATTTCTAACCTTAATTAAGTAAGCAATTTTTTTTCGGATTACTCCAAACTTCAATTAATTTACTCATCATATGTACAGTATACATTTTTTAATGTGAAAATTTAGCTGGGAGCTCATTAATTTCCGTTCTTAACAATAATTTACTGATAAAAGATTCCATTTTGATAAATTTACTAACTTCCATTAAAAATTCTCAAAATAATTTTAATTATATTTGTTCATTGAAATGCTTATTGTAAATAAAATGCAAAATCTTAAGTTTTTTCTTATTTGAATTATTAATTACATTAAATGTTTCATTATTATGAAAAATGTTTGCAAAGTTAAGAAATCTCAAACATACACAAGAAGTTTTCTATAAATTTACATATGATTATTTGGAGTAATAAATCTTACGATTAATCAAACATAAATATGTGTTGACCTGGTATAATTTTTTAAATACAGTTTTTAAGTAATCTTAACAATAAACAAAACCACTTTTGAATACAGAGTAGTTTAACAGCGAGATAAAATTAATTAAATATTCAAATTTAACATCAGGAGTCCATATATATCCATGATTTATAGTTTGTTCACTTATACTGCATTAGATCAATATCATTGTTACGAACCCTTTTAATTTTCTTGTGTTTCAAGCATACAATAAGACTTCTTGTTCCTACAATAAGATTTGTTGCTATCGCATCTAATTGTTAGTGTAAGCCTTTTTAACCCTGATTTTGATACACTTTGTATAACGCTCAGATACAATTCTTTATGTAACTGTGTGAGCATTTTTATATACATTAACAACTGATCCTTCACATACCTTTTCTCATGTGTTGTTGATAATCTCTATCGCATTCAGCTTCTGACATTTCATGGCTGTCTGTCGTATTCCCACCACCTTGAAAACATGCTTTCTCACCACTGGAACTGTTCTCATCGTCCTCTGAATTCCTAAATGGAAACAAATTAATTAAATAAAATAAGAAGTATTTTAAATCACACATTCCTCCGTGATTCTGAGTCCAGTGATTCTGAGTCCACATAATATATAAAATTAATAAAGATACTCAAGAAAATACGCTTAAATTACTATGTATTAAGTTATCCTATATTTTTATTTAAATTTTTATTTTATATTTTATATTTTATTATTTTTGCTACCTATTCAGATTTTTATTTATGTAAGTAAGATTTTTAAATTTTAAAAAATATATTTATTTTCCTTTTGTTGTTTATATTTTAATCGTGATAACTTTTCATTTGCTTTATTCTTTGTACGATAGATGTTGACATTAATAGTTAAGAATATTTTTAATGTTTGAAATTATGGCATTTTTGCTAAACATATCAAAATAATAACATTTTTATTACGAAAATGTCTCGTCGAAAATTATTATTACGACTTGTACTAAACGAACATTTTTTGCTCATGAATTACTTTTCATTAGTATCAAAATGCAATCTATTTTCCCACAGTTTAAAAAAAATTGTGTATTCATAAAATATTTTGCTCGCATATTTGTCAACCTACGACCCCATCTAACCTACGAGAACAAAACGGATATTCGACCAAGATCTATATTTTAATATTAGATTCTCGATGAATATTTAAAGTTTTAGAACGAACTAGTGTGTTTGTGTGTGCACTGATAAGAGTGCAGTGTGATAATCTAAAAGATAACATTAAATATTTTTCATAATTATTATTCTTTTTATTATTTATAACTATTTTTCAGTCTTAATTATCTTAATTCTTAATTAATCTTAATTCGCAATCTTAATTAATTTTATGAATATTATAAAAGAAACATTTTTACTTAAAATTATAATTTTAATTAACAAATATTTTTGAGAGCGTGGAAATGGAGGAAGTATTATATGCATATTTAAAAATTTAATTTTATTAAAATAGTTCAGTTTTGCGCTGTAATGAAACACAATTGCAAAATTTTATTACTTCAAATTTTAATTGATTTTATTTGCAATTTTGTTGTTTAACAAACAAACATGAATTAAATGAAAATGAAATGAAATAAAGCCTCCAAATTCCTTTGACAAATAGAAAGATGGTATTAATAAAAAAAACAATGATAAACATTCAAATAACTTTAAAACTTTATCCCTCAACTTAGTATTGAAATTATAGGGATTATTTTTTATTTAAATTATATTTTGATATTTAAATTATATTTTTATAGCGTAAGTACGGTATATTTACTTTTTAGCATACTTTACACGCATTTTCAGTATTAATAAATAATTGATATGTTAGGTCAGTGGTTGAAATTCTACACCTGTTTGAAAATTACCTACAAAATATAGACATAACTTTGATTTAAAAATTAGATTAAAATAAATAGATAAATTTATTTAAAAAATCATGTAATACATAATAGTAACTTTTATAATAATAAAAAATTATGCTATAAATTTTCATGAACATATATACTTCGTATACAATTATAATATGATTGTAAAATATTACTGTGTATTTCAATGTATTGAAGTAAATGCTTTATCTGATTAATAAACAGAACATAATCTAAAAAAGATATCTTAACATTCTGCAGTAAATAATTATTAAATAATTTTTCTTAGAAATATTTAAGAAAAATTCTTCTTATTATATAAAAGTTATTTAATTGGTAGTTGTTACAAAATGTAAAGCTATTTTATAATACTCTCTATTTAGTAGCAAAATAAAACATCTCAAAATATTGAAACACATTGCAATACTTAATAATACACACAGAAATACTCGACAACAATATCGAGTTATGGCATTCTTCCCTTGTGTGGTTTACTGTTCTATTATTTTCTTAATTTTCTAAACTGGTTTTACAAAGCTGAATATATATTTCCTTTAATCTCTCATCTTTATTAAGTAGAGTTAACCACTGGTTGATTATTTCCGGGAGTATGCGAACGTACTTGACTCCTGAGACTGGTTTTAAAGCCAGTTAACACACTACTAACTATTCTTGACATTGCATATAATTATTTCAGTTATAAAATACTTTCTACAGCCTATTTACGTCACCTATTCACTCGCAGTAAAAAAAATAATGTATAATCTTTTAGTTAAATAGTAATTTCAAAATCATGCTCGCGTTGGAATTAACAGTCGTGAAATTGTTGAATCACATTTATTTTGGAGAATAACTTCCTTATATCTCCACCCAATGAGAATATTCTAATTAACATCATCGTTAGCTGCGTAGGTTTCATCACCATTACTTCCTAGCTTAACTTATATTTCACTCTCTTAACTTTAGAAGAGCAGGTATATCTTAGATACGCATGTGATATTGGTAAACTATTTGAAGGAATTGTAAAAAAACTTTTATGCATCATTGACAGTTAACATACGGTCATTTAAAATTATAAATAACTTTATAATTTAGCTTTTAAATGCATAGCTGCATAAAAATTTGTAAAAAATATTTTGTCTTTTATAGAATTTAAATGTTCATAGTGGCATTCAAGGAATTATTATGACAATCTCTCGATAGTAAGCTATTAGTTTATAAATTACATTAATCACCGTAAATTTGTGCATCAGTATTTTTTAAAAAAAATTTCAAAATATCAATGCTAAAATTCAAAAGACAGTCATTTTTAAGCCCATTGGAGTAGAAGGTTGTAGTTTCAGAATCAGCACTAGATAACAATGGGAAATGAGTGTTGAATTTATGATTCTCATACACAAAAAAAATCAGGTGAGTACTTGTGAAATTTTCGATTCTCCTAGTGTGGCATTTAAAAGAATCGCATTATCTATAAAAAAATCACTCCGAAAGCCATTCCATATGGGTGTTTAGAATTATAAAACTACACTTCAAATGGTAAGCTTTCCATTTCCCATTATCATAGGCTCAAATCAAAAATACCTTGCTCTATGTAAGCATTATTTAATATTGGAAATGCTGACTTTAACTCATTATTTTGATCAAGTATCAACCTTTAACTCAATCGCATTCATCAATGATTTTTTTAAAGGAGTTTTCATCGTAAGCTCATTTCTAGAACAGTTTATACATATAAGTCTGAAACAACACTCACGTTAATATAAAACAAATCCCTAAATTTATAATTTACTTAATTGAGTTTAAGTAGGATTTAACTAAACAAAAATTTATTAGTAATGTATGTCTGAATTGAGTTATTTATGCATGAAATTAGTTATTTATGTCTGAAATGTAGTAAAACTAGAATTGTAATATAGAAAGATTAAAATTAACATCAAAAAATTTAAAATTGCTATTTATGATCTTACGTGTGAACTTTGTTATACTGAAATAAAAATAAATATATAAAAATATAAATGCGTTGTTTGATTATTTAAATTACTTACATCGTAAAAGAATATTTTCAAAGCTCTGAAATTAGCATAAATAGTAGCTTAAATTATAGTCATAAAAATATCAAGCGAACTAATTTTCAAACTGTTCATTTCACTCGTTTATGATTTTAAATATTTTTTTGGTATTTATAAGAGATAAAAAGATTCAATTCCAATTCAAATATATATATTCCGAATTTTTTATATATGTATACAGATAATTTTAGATCCATCAGATTAGTTGACATTTAAAAGTTTAAAATAAATATGGGAACACATTCCACTTAATTTGATTTCACTCCATATTTTTAAGATTGTATTTACAAACGCTGTAGACATAATTCCTAAATGAAACATAGTCTTTATTTCAACCTAACCAGAGACAAAAAAATCAATTTATGTTTCACATCCTTTTGACCAGCCTTTCTTAGTTCATTCTCGGACAAATTTCGAAAGCAAAGGGAGTACAGATTTGATTTTTATAGCTATTAATATAAAATTATGTATGACTTCCAGTGGTATATTTATTTGAAGCCACTTTCTATTATGATGAGCATAGGAAGCCATAGTTTGCCACAGGCATTGGTTGGCAAGGTGGCCACATCCCCCCTCATTGGAGCGCCGAGTGTTGGTGACGTTTCCACGTTAATCCTTGACATCCAAAGTCCTTCCGCTAATGTGTAGTAAATATTGAGAAAAGGGTGCCAGCTTAGATGTGTCCTTGTCTAAGACTATTGTTCAAAATTATAAGGCGTATGATGATAAGCAAAGTACTTCAAACATGTTAACCTTAAGGTACAGTTCGGGGCTAGCCTACACCGCTATGTTTGTATGTATATGTGTTTCTTTCTTTCTATCTAAGTACACGCACATATATATATGCATATACACCTAGATATAAAACTGTTTTTTTATATGTAAACTTATATATATATATGCAGTTTTTTAAATGTTGTGTTCCTAATTCCAATTTGTATAATTGATTTTTTAAAAATGCTTAAAAATAGAATTCTCAGAAAAGTTTTAAGCTTTTTTCCTTTTTTTATGTAAATATTTATTAGAGTTTAAAATACTTTGTTTCAATTATTATTAAAACTTAAAATATATTCAGAAATATTTTAAATTTCCCAACATACAATGGGAATTTTTTCATGAATTATGGAAATGAATTTTCCTAGTTAAATATTTTCTATAAACTAGGAATAAATATTTTTCCCTTCTTTAACTGATATTCTCCGTTGCCAAATTTTGCATCTAAATGCTAATTGATTTTTGCTTATCAGCCGATTGAATAAGTTTTCTTAATAAGCCACATTAATATCTAACCCTTAACAAAAACTCTGTAACATGCAAGCAAATATTTTTCTACCAGCCCTCAATGGAATATTTTCATTCATTGCCCTATATTTCCCGCCTTTCTCTTTGTTTCATTCTATTGGATGCACGAATTACAAAAGATTCATTTGTAAGAAGTTTTCCTGAATAGTAAGAGGAAAAATTATTCATGCAAAAATGCAAATTTATTCCCTCTCCTAACAATGAGTGACAAGAGACAATTCTTAGGGGCATAAACTTCATTAATATGAATGGGAAATAAAATGTTCCGCCGTTTTTCTTGCACATCCTTCTGAAAGACTATTGCCATAAAATGTTGCATCATTTCGAAAGAATTCAAATAAACCTTTTGATGCGAGAATAAGTTCCTTCTATTTTTTACACGCATTACCATTTTCTTCTCCTTTATTATTCTACTGAAGCTTTCTTTTCTGAAAAAATGCAGTGTCTTATATAAATTTTTACAAAAGAAAAAAATCGATAAAAGAATTTTTTTTCTTGTGTGCATAGAATATTTATAAAATAAAACGTTTTAAGCATTCGTACTGATTAAAAACATTGATTTGAAAGAAATGTTGACAATTCTTAGTTGGACATATAAAAAAATTTCAAGAAAAGGGACTTAATCAAAATTTAGACAGTTGAAAATCCATGGACTTACATTACTATTATATTTGGGTAAGCGTATTTGGGCTTGGAAATAAAACGATAGGTTTGTAAATGCATATTAGGTTGAATAATTATTTTTATGTATATACTGCTTAAATTTTTCAAAATTTTGTGTCTAATTGTAGCTTTATTATACGATTTGTGCTCCAAATGACTAGAATTAGTTATCTCTTATGTAGAAAAATATACTGTAAATTAATAATCATTTATTATAGTCTAGATAAATTTATACTTTTGAATTTTAAGTTTAAATTTTGCCACGACTTTTGCATTTATAAAAGATTATACACTCAATCTCTCATATAATGAGTTTTTTAGATCATTTTAATAAGTTTATTAAATTTTCGTAGGAAAATTATTTTTGAGGAAATATATAAATAATAGTACAAAATTTGAGTATTTTTATTTAATTTTGTAAAAGAAGTTTTTAAAGATATATTCTTTTTCTCTCCAAAATCAGGAAATAAAATTAAATTCAAAATCTTTTTGCATGTTTCATTTTGTATGATATGCAGATCTTAAAAATTACGTTTTTACAAAACTGAAAATGTAAGCCGGAAATATTCTGTTTACCAACTGTCTAAAATGAGTGAATTTTGCTTTAAGAGAAACAGTTCTTATGAACAATTTTACAATCTTATGTAAAATATCTATTTCTTTAATTACAGAATAATTTGAGAAGTAAATTGTCAAACCAGTTACTATATCTTGTTAAATGACATTTAAAAAATAAATAAATAAAATAAAACTTCATTATCTTGTATGACTTTCATTATCTTGTTTTATTAATTATTTATTAATTATATTAAAATAAACATTTTTTCAAAATATATTTGCCAAAATAATAAAAATAAACTGAGTCATTATTTATAAAGAAGTTATATTTCAAACGATATAAAAAAATATAAATTTTTAAAATGAAACTTCTAAAAATTAAAAATGTGCTAAATTAAATTTTGCAAGAAAAAATTCTAGAAGTAAACATACTGTTAATGCAATGTGGAAAGGATTTCACTTAAATTTTTAATTACATCAACATGAAAAAGACTCAGCAAAATAATTTAGTTAACAAAACTGGTAAGGTTTCTGAATTAAAAATTGCATGTGAAATTAAAATTGCTTTTCAGAAATACCTGGATTTGAAAGTTAAAATTTTGACATGGCATTTGAACTTAAAGCTGAAACTTAAAATTTACACAAAAAATTGCTGACATAATTTTACATTTTAAAGGTTATAAATCTACCCAAAATTAAAAGGAAAAGAAAAATATTCACATGTGTCAAAAATAAATATAAAAATTGAGCTTATAAAAGTGGTAAAAATTTGAAAGATATAAAAATATATAGACATTAAAAAATAAAGCCAAAAAAATCACTTAAAAAAATACTATGGATTTTAAAAATAAGGTCGAAATTAAAATGAAATTATTTTCAATAATGTAAGTACATGGAGAAAAATTAATTAAGAGTTTCGTACAATTCAAGAAACTAAACATTTTAATATACATAAATATACATTTTTAATTAAAATATTCATTTTCTGAAATTTTTAATTAACAAAAATCGACAAAATGTTATGGTAAAAATTAACCATATTTAGAAATAAAAACAATAGTTTTGAGAATTTATAGTTTGAAAAATATAGAATACATGTATTATTCACTTTTGTGATCAGTGGTATGGTAACAATTTTTGCAAGCGTTTAAAAATAATAAAAGAGTTTAGTGAGTCAAGTTACCCAATATAATTATTCTAAAGTATATTATTCACACACACACACACACACACACACACACACATATATATATATATATATATATATATATATATATATATATATATATATATATATATATATATATATATATATATATATATATATATATATATATATGTGTGTGTGTATGTGTGTGTGTGTGTATGTGTGTGTGTGTGTGTGTGTGTGTGTGTGTGTGTGTGTGTGTGTGTGTGTGTGTGTGTGTGTGTACATATATAATACTTATTTAATCTCATATAATAACAATTTTAATGAGTAAATTTCTTACCCATCTGAGAGGTAATCATGAGCAAATCTTGAATTGGGCTCAGAATGTCTGTTTATTCTATACGATTGTTGATGTTGTAAAATTGTTTGTGGATGATGATGAGGTTGATGATAAAGTGAAGGTGAACGCTGATGACCCTGCTTCGTGTCGCGGGCTTGCAAGCACATCCGCTGCACAATCATATGGCGCTGATCGACGTCGACTGATTCTATCAAAAGAATGAACAAAAAACATTGATAAATATGTAAAATGAAAAAAGATCAAATTGATATGAGTGATTATTTTTTACAATATAAAATGTTCCTTAATTTAATAAAATTATATAATTAATAATAAATTAAAAATAGATTATAATGTTCTACATGCATCTTACAAATATGATAAATAAAATCTGCATTGAATATTGAATGAAGACTTACTAATTAAAATGATAAAATTGGGATTACTTAATTTAAATTTGTATATTTTTAGAATTTGAAAAAATTGTTGGTTAAGATGTTTTGTAGACAAGTAAAATGCATATCCAATAGTATTATGCAATTAAAGATCCTTTCAAATACAAATGCAGTATATACTAATTTATAAATCTTGTATTCATTGATATAACTTTATTTTGTAATGACATAAAAGTCAATCAAAATTAGTTCAAAAATAAATTGCTAATTCAAGGTCAATATTCTATCAAAAAACCCAAATATGTCTGCAAATAGTAGAAAGAATCTGTTATTGTAATTTTATATCTATTGAAAATATTCTCGTGAAGAGTTGCATATTGAGTAAAATCACATCTGTCAGATATTGTATATTTCATACTTAAATTTCAAGAACAATGATATATAGAAAAATAAATAATAATTTCGTAACAAATGAAACAAATTGCAACAATTTAATTATGTTTTATCACTTAAATACGCAGATTATTCGAATTAACTTGATTTAAGAACTTTAAATTTTCTCTTTTATTTTTAAGAGTTTATATGTTTCTTAAAAAAATCTTGTTATAATGCCTTCTGAAGTCTTCAAATCTAACTTGCTTTAAAGTGTTTTATCTACAAGACAAAAAAATCTCTCTCTCTTTCCCAATTTTTAATAAAATGGTCTGGTAACACTGTTCACAACAAAATAGTTGCATGGGTTCATTGTAGTTGGATGGGTTCATGGTGCTTACAAGAATACACATTTTTTTCACTTATTGTAATGTTTCAATTATATGGCACTTAAATGTTTTCTGAAAAATCGATGATAAATTTAAAAGCATTTTTAGTATTCTTTGTGCTGATTTTCTTTAACTTATTTTTAGTTTGTTAAACATTATTCAATCGTTTTATATTTCAGCATATAAATACTTTTATTCGAAGTTTTATAGAACACTGCAAAAGTTCATAGTTTATTACAAAAATTGCGTGTAATGAGAGGTTGATATTTATTCATTAGAACTATATTTATTAATTTTAGAAGTGAATTTCTTACAAAAGGTACCCCGGAATTCTTACATTATTTTCAAATATATTATTTAGATCTCAACTTCTGAAAATGAAATAGAATTATAGCTTGTTATAAGGCCCTGACAAAATATTCATGAAAAACATTTTCCAAAACATAAGCACTACTCTCTACATTGATTTCCTTTCCAGTCGATTTTATAATTTTTATAATAAGTATATTTCACAGTTGAATACTTTTATGCTATACTATTCCATTTATGAATTCCTATTTATAAACTATAAACCAGCTTTAGTGAAAGTCATTTACATTTGAATATTATATCATCAAATGTATTTATAAAAAAATATTAAAAACACTTCTTATGCTGACAGTTAAAGAATGTTACAGAAAAAGTAAATGGAAATATACGTATAAGAAGATAATGAAGAAAAATAAAGCAAAAGTGAAAAATTCCAATATTTACATCCAAGCCTGCGTAAACACGTAGATACGTCGCCGTAAAAAAATTTTAAAATTTCCTAAGTAAAAATAAGATTTAATAGATACATAATGATGCGGATGGTGATATCCATGTTAAATCTATTTCCATCGCAAATGTGAAAAAATTCTTAAGATTTTTATACAAATTTTAATTTATTTGTAATTTTTCAACCCTACATTATTAAACATTTTTTTTGAAATCTAACGATACAAAATTAAAAGTTAAAAATAACTAAATAAGAATATAAACATTCAAAATGAGTCTATTTTAGTATCGTTCTATACATTTAGATGCAAACTTATTTTATTATTACCTAGCACTTTATACATTACATATGATGAAACTTTTATCTAAAACTAATATTTCTTAAAATCGATTTAATTTGGGAAACTCAAGGATATTATAATAATTTTAATAACTAATAAAAATAATGAATAATAAAATCCATGTCTTTATAACTGAAATACATACATTGATGAGGTAAAGAATGCACACATAACACATTTAAGCAAGAATAGCACCATAGATAAATAACTATTAAAAGTATTTCACTTTGAATTTAACTCAGTTATACAGATTAACTAACAAATTTTATATCTTTATGCATATGCATGCTTACCAACAAAGTGATGTAATCCAGATTCTGTAAATAACTGTTGGTAATCATGCGTCACGGCACAGTATGTGGAAGGGCCCCGAAACTAGAAGAAAACAGGAATTAAATTTTGGGACATTCAATTCTTTTTCCTTTTTATTCAAACATAAACAAAAAATCAAACATATAGTTCATTTACATTTGTTAATTCCAATTTTAATTTATTTTATTTTTTCTAAATTATTTTCACGCCATCGCTTTATTTTTTAATTAAATAATTATCCCTATTGTCAAATTAACTTTCATTTAATTAACAAATGCTTTTTGCGGAATATTTTAAAGTTTAGTATAAGCGTTCATTTAATGATATAAAAATAATGGAATTCTCATTTTATTATATTTTATTTGTTATAATTATTCATTCCTTTTTTCAAAACTGGGAATACAATACTAACCATTTAAAAATAGTTGGTATGTAATGTGAAAAAATTTATATTGGAAAAGTTAATTAATTATTTTCCTTCTGAAACGATTAAATAAAAAGTTTGTTTTTTTATTTTTAATTTGAAAAAGAAAGCAATTCTAAATTAATAGATGAAGTAAAATCATTTTAATTTTCATTTAATAGTATAAAATTTAAAGTGTGTGTAAAAATATTTACTCTTAATTTACTTCTAAATTTCTTGAAAATATAATTAATTTACTGTTTATTTATTAAACCTGCTACACCATAAATGAATATAGTCAAGGAATTAAAAATTAAGCAAAATTACACTGACGTATTTTAATTTAGTGAATAATACTGAATAGACATTAAACTGCCTTTTATGCATCGTCAAATTAAATATATAATGACTCTAGAGCCAATAAGGTTGAACAGTATGCAAAATACTAAAAATCATTATAAAAATGTTCAATGGTTATATTGTTGATTACACGTGTAGTAGCATCTTAAATACTGATTTAAGAGTGGAAAAGCTGCAAATGTGTTTTCAATGTATACCAAGAACAAATGTATTTATGTAAAATCTCTATATTTCAATAAAATTTTAAAAAATCATAAAAACAAATTATATATAAATTATAAATAACATGTGACTTTGGTTCAGAGAAGCTTTATTTTTACACCATAACAGCTCGTGAGAAAAAATTAATTCCCCAAGGAAATGAGAGAACATTCTTCACTGTGATGTAAATATTAAAGTAGAAATCGAAATAAGATTAATAGTGTCCGAAAAGGTGAAATGAATTATTAAACTTGCACCCTAATTAGATAAAATTATATAGTAATTTTTATTTAAGATTCGGCTGAAGTTGGTTTCTTGGTCTATTAGGATTGGCTAATTCAGTGAAATATCAGCGCAAGTTGTATTGAGAAATGTACCTATCTAAAAGAGTACTTGAAGAGTTTTCTGCAATATCAATAAAATTTCTAACTATAATAATAAGAAAGGTTAAGACAATGATAAGCAAAGAATATTAAAAATCGGTGTAATAAACTTAGGCTATAAGGACACTGAGGTTGCGAACTGATCTTGCACCTGAAGAAATGTTTATTTGACTGATATGCTATTTACAGATGTAGTAGACTATGAGATTAAAATGATATTTGTTTCACAGAAAAAAATTTATTTAACATTCGAGTACAAAAGGACAAAAACCTAATTTATTCTGATGAGAAATACAAATAGAGAATGATTTTCTTTAAAATAAAACCATTTTAATGAGTATGGTTACCTCTGGCTACTAAAACACTGAACATCTATGAGGTATCGAGTTAATGAGGCAATTTATAAGGGGTTGGTATTCTAATTCCTCAGTAATATCTCTTTTTATCATTTGAGAAATAGGGAGAATGGAAGGCGTCCAGCAACTCGTCTATCTAAAATGTTCCAAACATCTTTTATTGGGATCGTATCCGGAGAATGCCCCGGCTATTCATTAGTAGGAATCTTTCTTTCAAAAGGAAATGAACCACCCAATTAGTACTATGTGGCCCACAGTTGTCATCCCTTAACATGAATTCGTCTCCAATTATTGCAGCCCAAGGAACTACTATAGGTTTAAGAATCTCATTCCTATATTGCCGATAGGTCGGAACTCAATTCGAATGATATAGTAGAGATCGATTCACACAGCACTGGTGATTCTAGCATAGACCATCAAGACCCCACCACCAAATTTAACATTTCGAGCATAACTGAATGTTTGTTTCTAGTGTCACGTTCCCTTTACATAAAAATATTCTTATTATCAAGATGAAGAGAAAAACAGGACTTGTCAAAAAAAAAACAGTTTTTTGACATTTATTTCTCTAGTTCACATGCTCTGTTGCCCATTCCTTGCTGGCACAATGGTGCGTTGCAATTAATATGACACACATCATTGGTAAATGAGCATAAAATTTTACAAAATGAAGGTGATTTCAAAGAGTTTGTGTCGAAACTATGGTTTTTGATAAGGTGTTGATGAAGAAGAGTGGCATTTTTACCTCGTATCTTTTAGTCGTTAGCTAAAAATAAAGATTTCCATTGGGTGTTTTGCACGTCTATAACCATGCCAATTGCCCACCTGATCTTCAGCTTGTATTTCCAGTTTCCATAGAAAACGGTTCCACATTCTATAAATCACACTTATTAAAACGCCAAAGCCTTCTGCTACTTCGAATTATATTTTGCCGCTCTCTTACCGGCCAATAACTATCCAAGCTTCTGATTCTGTTAAATGACTTTGTTCAAATGTAGCACTTGTGGAAACAATGTGATTACTGAATGTCAATCATTCTTCTTCGTTTTCTTTTACATTATGTTGAAAGCCAGATTTCATTCACTGTGACTAATATGTCATCTTCGACCGCAAACACAAAATTTAAATATTGAGAAGCTTCAAAATGAGAAAAAATTACATTTGCGACTCTCTTCTTCCATTTATGCATTAAAATACCTACACCGTTATTTCATAAAAGACATACAAAATCGTTTAATTATTTTGAGCAGTTATTTATGAAAATCTAAAGTATAAGCTTAAATTTTAATAGTTACACAGTCACAATAGAAAGATTAAGAATGAAAATTAAGAAAGATTTACAACATCCTTCTTAATTTATTCATTGAATTCTTGTTCTATTTATTTTATGGCCTCAAAGTGAAACAAATAATAAATTAAAATGGTGTTCATTTAAAAACGATAATGGGAATAATTTGACATTGCTTTAAAAATGTTAAATTTGTTTGCAATAATTTTTGGTACATCAGGTCTCAATAAATCGGAAACTACAAGTTAAAGTTTATTTTAAGCCATTGATAACACCCACATCAAGTTTCAATAAATCAAATGAACGTTTGTGGTAAAATAGCCTTTCAGCTAACAGCTCTGTAGATATAATATATTTTAAAAACTCAATTTGTTCATTGATTTTTGTCATTGTTTAAACTTCGTGACACAATTATGCTTTTTGCAAATTAAAAGGCTCTATTCTTGCTTATTAAATAAATCTTGTACAATGAGAATTTCATGATGGCACGATTCTCACCTTCTGAGGAAAAGGCACGTCGTAAGTGTGTTCTGCCCGATGCATTCCACTTGGTCTCTGAAGACTATTCGTCTGGCCAGAAGAAGACTCGCTGTCCGCCGAGTACATGGATATCCTGGTGGTGGCATAAGGGGAGGGATAATAGAGCGTTTCTCGTGGTGTTTCATACACTTTCTTGCCCACTGAAGCCATGGATATATTGTCTCCTTTTTGTTCTTGGCGATGTTCTTTAGAAATAATATATTTTAGAAACAATGATAGGTAGAACAGAATAATACATTATTTGAAAAGTTTTAAATACATCAAAACTTCCAGTGCATTCACAAATTATATATAATTTTATAATTAAAGGTATAAACTTCGAATGATTAAAAAGGCTCATTTCAAAATAGTTACAATCTCTAAAGATATATTTAACCAATTAAATAGAAAAAGGATTTCATACTTGCGCAGTTAATTATAATATTTTCTGCTTTAGTTCAGTCTTATTTATGTTTTCAGTTTTTTTAATGAATTGAATGAATATTTTAGAATGCGAAATAGGTATAAATATAATTATATGCAGATGTTATTTTATCCTAAATTAGAATGCAAAACATCCTATCATATTCAAATAGGCTTTGATACACTGCTGGAGAATTGCTAAGGACGGATAACACTATCATCCATAGCAACCACAAAATGAAAGGAAGCAAAATGTGGAAAATTAGAATAAGTGCGGGATATAGTAAGAAAAACTTCTATATAGAAAGAATATAGAAGCAAATTTTTTTTTCACGTCTGTTCATCACATGATAGCGTTAATAAGAGTTTTAAAGGTTTTGACGGGAGTGGACAGTTGTTGTTTCAAGTCAAAGTTTTCCAGAAAAGATTTAATAGACAAACTTGAAATTTTTGGCATGTCTTCCCAACATCACTTAGATGATTTTATGCGTGGCCGAATTATTGTAACGATCAAAGAAGGGCGAAAAATAACAGATGTTGCCTGGGAGTACGACATCGCTCACAGCGTTGTTTCACGGCTGTGGAAGTCATTTAAATCTACTGGAATGTGTAGTAGGCGGCACGGCGAAGATCGTGTTAGAAGTACAACGCTTGCAGAAGACAGATATATCGTCCTATCAGCAAAAAGGAACAGGCGCACCACAGCTCAGGAGGTGGCAAATCAGTTTTTTGCTGCCTCAGAAAAGCAGATCTCCCAAAAAACTGTTGCCAGACGTTTGAGGGGAGGAGTACTATACGCCTGCAGACCTGTTGTGTGTGTCCCATTGACCAGACAGCACCGTACTGCCCGTTTGCAACGGTATCGTGAGCATCGTAATTGGACTGAACAGGACTGGGCATGCGTACTATTCTCAGATGAGAGTAGGTTCAGTCTGTCATTGGATTGCAGACGCCAACTGATCTGGCGCGAGAGTGGTACTGCTTATCGTCCAGAAAATATCCAGGAAAGGCACCGATATCCGACATGCAGTGTCATGGTGTGGGCCGGCATCATGATCAATGGTCGCATGCCCCTACACGTGGTTGCGAATTGGACTATGACGGGCCAACGATACATTAATGAAGTTCTACTTCATCATGTTCGTCTTTTCCGTGGTGCTGTTGGTGATAAATTAGTTTTTATGGGCGACAACGCAACATGTCATTGAACACTCACTATTCAGGATTGTCTAGACAGCGAGGATATTCAACGCCTCGTATGGTTATCACGTTCTCCAGATCTAAACCCCGTTTAAAATGTGTGGGATGCTTTGGGGCGGCAAGTTGCTGGTCGAAACTATCCTCCGACAAACAAGAACACCCTCATCCGTGCACTCCCAGAGGAATGGGATAAATTGCCTCAACAGCTGCTGGATAATGTTGCGCAAAGTATGATACAACATGTAGAATGCTGCATCACACTCCATGGTGGACATTTCCCGTACCTTTCTTCAAGGTGCCTGCTGACTTTTAGATGCATTGTTCCATTTTTATGCAGCATCAAATGAAATTTTTTTCAGATGTTTCACAGCTTTTGTACTTTCCAGAACAATAAATATTCTTTATTCTAATGTCTGAACAGTGTGGCAACTATATTTTATCCTACTAGGCCTCATATCTCACTTAATGTTATGCTACATCGCAATTTGTGATCCGTTCTTAGCAATTGCCCAGCAGTCTATTTGTTTATATATTCTGTCATATTCATATTCTGAAAAAAGTTTATTTTTTCTATAATCGTTATAATTCATTTTTAGCTCAAAAAATAATAAGTACGTCGGTTCCTCTCTCTCTACATTTCTTCCTGTTCTTTCTTACTTATTCTGAGAATTTTTAAATGATTGGAATTAAAGTTTAGATCTAAAAATAGTTTTGAAATAAGTACGAAAACAAATTTATTACGTAAATACTATTCAGCACTAAATAAGAATGTAAAACCCAGTCATATTTAAGTAGCATTTAAAATTTGTAAAATATAGTAATAGGTATATTGAGAATATTTTTCCTATTGCCATACATTTCAATTCTGCCCCAAAAATATTAAATTAATTTTTAACAAAAAATACAAATGTGTTAGATTATTAAGCTTTAAGAAACATGCTATTTAAGATAACAAATTAATTAATTTAAATATAATAACACATAAATGCATAAATTCACAGTTAAAATCGACTTAGAAATTACAAAATAAGATTCATTCATTTCCAGAGAAATTTGGTATTATTGAGAGAAAATGTAAAATCATATTCATTGTAAGCCAAAATTATTTGGTTAATAATTAATAAACAGTAATTTCACTATAACATTATATATTTCAAGCTAAGTATTTTACTTGAATGCGTTTCTTCCATATTCAGGTAATTCACTATCAATTATTTTAAAAATCCATTTTTCCTTACATAGATTTTCAAAGAAAATGAGATTCTTAAAATGTATTTTTTCAAATCATTAGATTTATTAGTCATTTCTTGGTTAATATATTTTAAAATCATGATGCGTTACAAAGCAAATATTCGTCACTAATTGATTTGAATGCAAATATTTAATTACATATAAAAATTCATTTTTCAATTTGTTTTATCTAGATGAATTTAATTGTAGCTAACTAAGTATAGCTGTATTTTGTAATCCAATTTCTAATTAGTTTTTGAGAGCATTTTTAATTTTGCAGTGTTATTGATTTGATAATTTTCTTTATAAATTCATTATTTTTGACGAGTTTTGTTATTCAAATAACAAATAATAACAATTTAACAAATAAATGAAAATTAAGAAAAGGAAAATATTATTATATGTACATAACCCACATTTCTAGTGATTATTGAACACGCTTTTAAAAGATTTAGATAAAAAACAATAAGTTATGAAACAAAATAATGTACTTTAATATAACTCAAGAAAAAAATTAAACTTTCCAACAGTAGAAAATTGCTTGCAAATTTTATTACTTATTCGCATCCTCAGTTTTTCGTCAATAAATTTTGATTGCAGAATAAAACTGTACTAAAATACACTTGCCGTAAAAATACCCTAATACTATCAACTCTTGATTATATTTCCACTATATATATATTTTTTTAAGAAAAAATATCTTATTATAACTGGGAGGCAGCTACTGTAATTTGAATAATATTTGTGTGATATTAAATGTATATAAGCTTCCTCTCTAGATATCGAAACCATAAAAAACCCTAAAAGCATTCACAAGCTGGCAGACATTACCGTATTTAGAACAATACAGTAAGAATATATGACAACTTTTTTAACCACTGAAGGAAAAGTCTCTACCATGTTTAATAACTCTAAATTATTTGAGCGGCATTTACTTTGTTTATTTGCCTGAGAGCAGCAGATTATGAACCATTAACATAGTTTTAAATTAAAGTTTTAATTACAGATGAGTTCTAGACTATACATTCATTGGAATGCTTAGTGATGAACCAATGCGTCTTCTCCTGTGAAACATTATTTGCGTTCAAGAGAATGTCTCTACAAATAAAATATTAAAAAATCATACGAATGTCATCATACGAATAAAATATTAAAAAATCATACGATGATATTTTGACCCTTATTTTCAATTAATTTTAAAACACAAAAGGAATTATGTTCGTATTTGACACTAAGAAATTACTGAACAACTTATATTTGCAGTGTGGCTATTTCGAATCACATATTCTTAAAATAGGGAGTAAACACCACACAATTTGGGTGAATTTTCATTCTTTAACACTTTTTAAAATTTAACTAATCTTAAAAGATTAAAACAGGAAGCACTCAAACAAAATTTATTTGAAATCGCAAATAAGTTAGACAACTTTTATATTCATTGAATGGTAAAAATCATTAGAATTTTTAAGAGTGCATTATGTATTTACCTTCCAAAAGGAATTTTAATAAATGATGTAAAATATTTTCTCTTCGATGAAAAATAAATTAAAAACAGCTACATTTGAATCTAACAATTAACAGTCTACATTAGAATCTAAAGACTTACTTTTACCAGATCAACGCCTATATGTTCTTGCTGTAAAATCGCTTTATCTGGTATAAATAACTTTAATATATTTAAATTTAATATTATTAATAATATTTTGACCAATTTCCTTACACTTCGAATGTATTTTGCTAACATATCAATCTATTTATATTTACTTAAAATAAAAAGAATGCTGTATACTAGTTTAAATATAGCACTGTTAAAAATTCATATTAAAAATTCGTAATGGTCGTTGCATATTTTTATGGATATTCATTGGAAGAAAATGACAAATTTGATGTTACGAAGAAATGCTTGGTTATAAATATTCAAGTCTCTTTATTACTCATCGTATTTAAAAATACCTATTTATAACTATATCTCTTTATAACTCATAGTATCTAAAAATAAATCTTCAAAAAATTTGGAGAAAATTAAAACGATAAATATATTTATAAAAAAGAGAAATATATTTTATCAGAAAAATAAATAGAAAACAAATTTCTGCCTAAGGAAAAAATAAAAAAATTAACAAATTTTTACAAAGAAGAGTCATTGTTGACAAAATGAAAATGATAAATTAATTCATTTTAATTTTGAAACGAAGTTAATTTTAATCATAGAACATTATCCTTTTGTAAGGCTTGTTGAAATAAATAAAAATTTATTTATCCATCAAAATTAGAAATTTAACCTTCAACTCAACAGTTCGAGAACATATTCCCATTTCAAGCATTGCTCAAAGACGAAGTACGTAATTGTTCGGTATCCACTTTAAGCTGTAGATACGGATTAAATAACTTCTGATGTCCATAATTTGGCCTTACAGCCAAAATAAAACTAAATCTTTCAGTTAGTAGTACAGTCAAGTAAGCGATATTTCATTTCTGATTGTTTATTTTAGGTTGTGTGAGAATAGCTTCGATATAAATTCGTGTGATATTAAGATTTTTAAAAGTATATCAGCATATTGTTTTTTCTCTTTATATGATATTTAAATTATGGTAGAGTATAAAGTTACGAATGACATGAAAATATTAATCTTAATAACAGTTCAAGATATATGCAAAACATTACAAAAAAATAAATAAAAATAAAGTTATACATTTATGTCTAAAATATTTTTAATTCTTTTAAGCAACATCACGATATTTATGATATTTATGTCATGGTACACTAGAAAATTATGAACAGCATGAAAACATCTTTTTTACACCTCAATATGTATGCAAAACATGACGAAGAAATAAAATGCAATTAAATATTTATGACTTTAAAAAAAATCTTAATTCTTTTAAATAGTATTACGAAGGAGATGTTCCTTCGTAAATATTTCTGAATACTAAAACTGAGTTAGAAAACGGTGTTGCAGAGAAATTTTGCATAAAATAATATTTTCTTGGCTTAAATTCAGACATAAAAATTCATCCTCTGTGTTTCAAACAGGAGGAACACATGTTTTTTACAATATTTATTTTACTTCAAGCAGAAAACAGGGTAAAATTTATTATTTATACGAAGTTTCTTGAAGGGGGAAATTATATGATAAAAGCGCTCTTTACTTTCTCGCAACTCAAGAGCTTTTCGCAGAACGCGTTTTGTTTAATATATTTTTCTATGCAAATCTTACACTATTTTCTCGCCAACAGTGTTTCCCATATTTTAAAATTTATTTTATTTTACTTTTCTTGCTCATAATCCGTACTCTAAAAGCTTAAGAAATGTTATATTTAATGTTGGTGAGGGAAATTATTGCTTCTTTTTTTTACCTCTTTCTTATGATATTACTTATTCCTTCGAGATATTTCAGATAAAACAAAATCTACAAATAAATTTTTCAAAATTTTAGATTTCGCTTGCATTTAAAATCAACAAAACTCTTTTTGTGTGTTTAAATTTTCTTTTCTGAAAATTACAAAAATAGTTTTTTATGCTTCTGATTTTTTTAAGCTATATGCTTTTTTTTCCTTTCAGAGTGCAATCATTATGCAAAATTCTTTATTTTCAAAATAAGGTTTGAAAAATATTTTGTTTTCCATTCAATATTAATAATCACAAAGGAATATACCGTTTAAGTTTATTTAAACAAAATATAGTACCTAAAAATAAGAAATTTGTTACAAGAAGTTTATAATGTTATTTATATATAATAATTTCTTTCAACATGACGACTGAATTATTACTCATATTTCAAACTGGATATAAAAGTAGCATGAAAAACCAAACACAATATAATTTTTCATTAACTCATAACTTTTTTTATTGTTTTAAAGTAATTTTTCAAAACCTTAATACATAAAAGTTAATGTAAAAAACCTTAATAAACAAAACTTAAACTGAAAATCAAACTGACTTCCATTGTATGTTTGCATTACTTAATGCAGCGAATTGTGTAAGAATCAAAATATGAAAAACAAAATTGATAGTTGGATTAAGTTTTATTTAATGAAATTTAAAATTAATTACAAATTTAATAATTTTGAGACCCATACTATAGATGTTTAATCTTAAACAATGCAGAGAATTACTATTAATTCTTTGTATTTAACACAAAAATATTTTTAAAATGTCACCCGCATAACTAATTTTTCTCAGCTAAAAAGAATTGTGAAAAAGTTTACAATAAAATTTAAAGAAACTTTGGGAATAATTAATTGACATTAAGACATGTGCCACATTTTTTAATTATGGAGTATAAATGTAAATGTGTTTTTTTAAATAAACTAAATTCTTTTGAAACATTTACTGTCACCATTATGATTTGACCATAAACAGGTTAATGTTGTCATTGCGGTGTTATAAAATATCATTTTGCATCAAAATAAATAATGAAATACATTGGTAACAAGAAATAGTTGTATATATTTTTCTCTTGCATATCCATATCAATAAAATCCTTATTTTATATGTAAACTGAATTTTTGTTCAAGTGTTGAAATAACAACAGCTACATGAAATTGAGTGAAACATATATAAGCTTGTTCGTCAGTAGCTAATTTAAGGGAATGTGTGTGTTTCATTTTAAAATTTTTACCACTGTATTTGTAATTTAAACCATAATTAAAGCTAATTTGAACACACATAAATTTTCTTAATTCATTATATAATTAATTAAAAAATAAATGAACGAATGAATGAATTGCGGAACTATACTGTCTACAAGAACGAAGGAATATGGTTCTTTCACCATTTTAAAATTATCATGTATGCATAAATTAATAATAGTGAAAGAATATGCAATTTACCCGCAAGCTTGTTTTCTTCATTTCCACAGAAATTTTATCATAACAATTATAATGTTTGGCAATTTTTCCGACTTTTAAATAAATATTGCTTTTGTTCATTGCAGTCGCTGGGTTTAATCTTTTCTCAATATACCACCGATCGGAAATACATTGAAAAGTGAATAGAAGAAGTTTCGGCTTAAATATTTTATAACTTTAAACTTCAAGGAAATTTTCATACATTTTACTCCTGTTTTGATTTTGCTTAACTAATCTACATATGAGATCCTATTTTCAATTCAAGACAGTGTTATGAGCAAAACTATATAGTTAATAAGTATAGTTATTTTTACAATCGCAAATTTTTTCCAAAAACTTTGCATGTACTTTCCATTACATACCTTGGCCATAACAGTTACTGATCTTTCCCAGTATATAGAAAAGTAAAAAGAAAGTTTAGCTTCAAAAAAATATTGTCGCAATATTTAAGCTCAATATTACTATTCTTCATAATGAATCAGTAGCGGAAAGAAAAAAAAATAATAAAAATATAAGTTTGATATAAGACCACAGAAATAAAAAGGTTTTTCTATCATTCAGAAGTTAAAAGATAAAGACAAATACCTTGATTCTGCGATGGCGTAGCATAATCTGGATTCCTGTTTTTCTTCAAACAGACCACTAATATGACAAGTGTTATAACAAGTAACACGACAATGGCACACACAATTGGCACCAACACTGAAAGGTTTCTGTAAAAAGATGGACCAACTTCTCTTTCAGCTACTGCTGGTGCAATTGTCCCTAAATAAAATTAAAAATTTATTTTTAAATAATTTAAATGTTTGCTTTTGTCAAGATGTTTTCTAAAACAATATGAAATATTTGTAAATTATTTAACGAGTATTAAGCAACACTATTACAATATAATGATTGTTTTTAAAATAAGAGTATGTATGAAACAATAATTATAGACATTATAAAACAGAAAAATGTAATTTTTTTTGTTGCTAATATCTGTAATTAGAGACGCTGAGAGGAAAAAAGCACATTACATTTTAAGCATTAGTAATGTTACAAATTTATAAACAATGATTATATTTGTCTTAAAATATCTCAGACAGATCGGAAATTCTCACATTTTGGGCAAAAATTGCGGTATTTAGACGTGTTGTAGTTTAAAAGCGGATTTCCTAATGATTTGGCGACAGTTGGCGAGATTCTTGGCGACTTGGCGAGAAATAGATATTTCTGGAAACATCCATCACCTAAGCTCTAGGACCAATATTTTTCGAGATAGCCTAGAAGCTTCCAGAACCTTGGCGAAAGTGGTAGATTTCTCCGCCAAGTCAGGTATAAATACCGCAGCCCGACATGGAAGAGTCAGTATTGTGAAGACAGTTAGTTTAGTGAAGACGATTACTTGTGACTGCTAGTTGTTCTCTGTCTGAGGTATTTGAGACCTGTGATTGGAAGGTGTTTCTTATTATATCTGACGAATTGTAGCTGTATAATTGTGATTGTTACAGCGGGAATTTCGTTCATCTAGTGAAGTTTTTACGAATAAAAGTCTTGTGTTCATTAAGTGGTTGCTTTATTCAACTCTCAATCGACACGAACCCGTGGAGCTCGGTACAGTAATTACAAAAATTACCAAAGCAACTTAAAGTTTATAAAAATAGTACAACATGTGGCGAAGAATAATTAGTAAAATGTTTAGTGATGAAGTGAAACTTAGAAGATTGTACATCGAATTTTAAACAAAAAGAGACTATTTTTCACTAAATTTTTATACAAACACATGTTAAGAGACACTTAATTTCAGGAAACTTTTGTAGATTTTCGATATAATCTCGCTGTAAAATCATTTAACTGTCATTTAGAGTTAAAAACTGAGTTATCATATATAGAAAATTTTCAACTGAATAATATTACTGAGCCAAAATTCACCTAAGCTATGTATTTTCTTAACAATGTATTTACATTCTGCGATATATAAGACATTCTTTTCTTATATCAGATATCTTCCAAGGCCGTGGTAGCGTAGTGCTTAGGCATTGGCCTTCCGTCCGGAAAGGTTGGGTTCCATTTCCAATGCAGCCAATGACCCACCGAGAGTATGCGATATACATGCTCGTTAAATCTGTAGAAAAGAAAGTCTTGTAGTCTGTTGTTGAGCAGTTACCATTGGTATAATGGTCTGGAGAGAATTTCCTTCCTTTTGAGATCCATATCAAAAATCCAGAGATTGGATCTTCTGAAGGTGTCATCTATCGGAGAAGTTTAGATCAAAATAGTACTTTGACCTTCGTGGTGCTCTGGTTAAACAATCGACGCACTCTACTGACTTAAATTCACAAAGCCAACGGAATAACGAGCTTGGCTTGACTAATCGTCATATGTAACAACAGATATCTTGCAAATGATAATATTAACTATTTTCACCTTTTTGAAGAAATTTATGACGTTTCTTTTCTTTTTTGTTCAACTAGTAGTCTTTTGATAAGAATCCATAATAACATCATTTGATAGTCAAAGAATCGATAATCCTTCAAAAGTTTTTTTTATAAAGTTAAATAATAATTTCAAATTATAAATATTCCGTGAGGAAATATAATCATAGCAAAAGCACTTTTCCTGTTCTTAATTTTTATATTTAAATTTTCTTTTATATTTATAAAATCAAATAGCACGCTTTGTATACGCTTTTTGTAAATAATACATTTAAATTAATAGATTTCTTTACAACAATCACGCATATTTCATATGCTTAGTAAAAAGCAAACTATATTATTGATTAAATATAAAATAATTGTTTGCACTGTTATGTTTATTGTTAATAAAACTTGATTATTCTCTGCTAAATTGTTGAAAAAATATTCAATATGAAGCCATTAAAGTTTCATAATAAATTTTAATAAAATTGTGTACATAATACTAAACTATTTTATACTTTAAACATTGCAATGATTCAAACTAATTATTTTCTCATATTTCATTTATTTCTCATATTTCATTTAATAAAATAATAACAAAGTACATTTGTTCTTTAAAAAAGGCTTATATTACTAATTTTATTTTGTGTTTGAAAATTTTGATATATCTTAAGCATAAATAACTAAATTTAAAAAAACAATTCTTGAAAGAAATGTATGAAATAACGTATGAACATAAATATCCATTTCTTAAATTACTTGCCATTAACAAATGTTAATGAATATTTTCATTGGCATATTGTTTGAAAAAAAAAGTATTTATAAAAATATAGTCTAAGCTTTTACCCTAAAATCTACTCTTCAATTTTATTTTGTAAATGTTGTAATATATAAAAAAAGTAACAAAATTTTATTAAATAACTAAAAGTAAACTTAAAAATATGAAAAAAAATAATTGTGTAATATAGGATGTAATAGAGGATTGTGTAATAGACCCTATAATTGTGTAATAGAGGATAATATTTAGTAAATATAATAACCAAAATAGAATATAAAATATAATAACCAATGAAATATAAAATATAATAACAAATGAAATATAAAATATAATAACCAATGTCAAATATAATAACCAATGAAATTCTCCTTCAATAAAACATCTATTACATTAAAAAAATTTACAATTTTAAATTACATATGTTATTTCTATGATGTTCTTGTTTATTTTTAAATCACGGAAACAGAAGTCTGCTGATTTCATTAATTAAAATTTTTAAAAAAATTTTTAATACAAAAAAATTTTTTTTTCATTTCATGCAGTGTTTTCCAATATATTCGACTTTTATGGGAAAATTATATTTTAAACTGAATTTTAATTTAATTTGGTCAAAATATTCACGTATTATTCATAATAATTTATATATATTTTCTTGTAATCTAAATTGTTAATTCTATTTAATTTTCCAATAATTGGTGATGATTTCGATAAAATTGTAATTCTTAATTTCTTTTTTTTAACTGATTTCCTATTTCATTTGACAAAAATTAGCTTGATTTAAAAATTGTTTTAATAATGTATTCCAATCACTTAAGTAATATTAATCTAAAAATATATTATAAATGAATCTGATGTTATTCTCTCTCAAATTGATTTTATATTAGTTTTATTAATGCGTATCCATAACAATAAATATGCAAAAGATAGGTAAAAACCTATAAATGCATAATGTTAAAAAGAAAATGCATTTGAAATAGTAGAACAAGTATAAATTATTGTATATAACCAGAGGTGCATTTTGGAATTTATAAATAATGTAATTTAGTGAGATAAATTATTATACAGTTAATAAAGAAAACTATAATACATAATAACACAAACAATCGATTTATATATGCTTTAAGCAATTTTTCATTATATTTCAGTATTCCATCCAGGTACTTTTTACAAGTTAAAAAATTATATTTTTACAATTTGTGTTTAATCAAACAAAATTCTGACAACATTGCATTAAAAATACATTCTCCAATTTAAAGCGAAAACAATATATATATATATATATATATATATATATATATATATATATATATATATATATATATATATATATATATATATATATATATATATATATATATATATATATATATATATATATATATATATATATATATATATATATATATATATATATATATATATATATATATATATATATATATATATATATATATATATATTAGGTTGGTGCGTATGAAATGTCGGATTCTCTTTACATGCGGTCGTTTTCCTCCCTGTTTTCGTTATACTTTTGTATTTGGCATAACCTCATTCATACTCGTATTGTCCATTGCCAGAGACTCATTTCAGCAAAATAGGTTTTCTCGAAGGTCTTCCCTTTTTTATTTCTTTTGAGTTTATTGCCGATATGAATTCGGCCGACATTCGCGTCATTTTCTTATATGAGTACAAACTTGGTAATAGTGCTGCAAAAGCTGCACGCAACATAAACCAAGCGTTTGGGGAGAATACAGTTAACGATCGGAAAGTGCTGCGTTGGTTCGAAAAATTTCGGACTGGCGATTTTTCACTGCAAAATGAGCCACGCGGAAGACCCAAAACGTCTGTGAAGAATGATGACCTGAAGGCTCTAGTGGAAGCGGATCCAGCCGTATCCACGAGGGAACTTGCTATCAGGATGAAAGTTGACCATACAACGATATTGAGACACCTTTCTGAGATTGGCAAGGTTAAGAAGATGGACAAGTGGGTACCGCACGCACTGACAGAGCGAAATAAGCTGGATCGGTTAAACGTATGCTCATCATTGCAGCATCCACCATATTCACCGGATCTCTCGCCGACCGATTTTCATTTTTTCAAGCATTTAGAGCTGTTTTTAAGGGGGAAACACTATGAAAATGAAGACGGTCTAAAAAACTCGATATCAGAGTTTATTAATTCTAAAGACCAAAATTTTTTTAAGACAGGCATCTACGCTTTAAAATCTCGTTGGGAGAAGTGTATTGAAGCGAATGGAGCATACTTTGATTGAATAAACAGCTTTTGAAGAAAGATATGCAGTTTTATACAATCACTTAAGAATCCGACATTTCATACGCACCAACCTAATATATATATATATATATATATATATATATATATATATATATATATATATATATATATATATATATATATATATATATATATATATATATATATATATATATATATATATATACAGGGTGATTATAAAAAAACTTTGCCAACATCTGCATTTCTAGCGTCCATTCTATTTAACCGATCAAGATGATACTTCAAATATAGTTCTTTTGAGATATGCGCTCGAGATTCTGTGAATGGCAACACAGTGGCCCTCGCGGTTACAGTTATAGTGACAGAAACTTGAAATTTTCGAATGGCAACGCCTACTTTTTACCACCGCAAAATGTTCAGCACATGCGAAAACCCTAAACAGCGTTGAAACGGTACCGATATGTCCGAAAACCGACGTGTTATACACATACAAACAGTTCTTCAAGGCGCACGGAGGAATAATGCATACGACAGAGACAAGACACTGCTCAATGATGAGAACACATAGAGAAAAAAATCTTTATTAATTTCAAACATTTTCCACATGAGTGCCATCACAGGCAATTACGCATTGCATGCGGGAGACGGTGGACAATGTCGCTGCACGCAACATGGCACGAGGGATGTTTCCAATCTCACGCCGTATAGAATCCTTTAAGTCCGACAATGTTTGAGGATTGCACAGATAAACTCTGGATTTGAGATAGCCCCAAAACCAGAAATCCATAGGCGTCAGATCTGGGGATCGCACAGGCCACGGAAAAGGATAATAGCGTGAGATGATGCGATCACCAAAATGCTGATCCAGGAGCGTTTTAACTGACCTCGCTATATGTGGAGGTGCGCCATCTTGCATCCAAACAATGTCATTGAGTGCATTCAGCCGACGCAACTCCGGTAAGACATAATTTTTCAGCATGGCTGCATACCGAGGGCCCGTTACAGAACATGTTGCAAGGCCAGTCAGGGTCGTTTCCTCAAAGAAGAACGGGCCCAGAACAAATGTAGCTGTAATGCCGCACCACGCAGTCATTTTGGCGTCAAATAATCGTACTGGCGCCACAGCATGAGGATTCGTCTCTCCCCAGTGCACACAATTCTTTGTGTTAATGCTGCCATTTAAGGTGAAATGCGCCTCGTCCGTCCATAGTATGCGAAGTGGCCAGTCGTTATCCGCATCATATCGTAACAAAAATGCATTTGCGAAGTCCAGACGTTGTTGTGGGTCACCCGGCTCCAACATCTGGACGCGCTGGAACCGATAGGGAAACATGTGAAGTACCGAGCGCAAGAGCTTGCGGACCGTTGAATTCGGAATATCCAACACGCGCGCTATGCCTCTTGCGGTTTCTGTGTGTCCTGCAGTCACTGTATGGTGCACTTCCATGACAACGTCCTCAGAAACAGTTGGCCGTCCGGAGCGCTGTTTGTCACAGGTGCAGCCTGTATCTTCGAATTTCCGCACTAAATCACGCAGAGCTTGCAGAGTACATGGGCCGCGTCGTTGTCGATGATTGCGGCGATACACACGCAAGGCTTCCGCAGCGTTCATCCCATTTTGGTAATAGAGTTTGATCAATTCACCGCGAACTTTCCTAGGAAGACTCATATCGTCGGCATGTGCGAGTTCCCGAATGACGACTTCGCATACCCGCTTGGTATTTTATAGGTTTCCTACGCTGAATATCTGGCGACCGGCGTTCTGTGATTGGTTTCTTGACTCTGTCACATGCAAATTTATTGCGTGCGCCTAGATTGTGTTTTATTGGCCGGTTTTCAGAACTCTTTTTGTGTTTGCAGAACACGTCCGTTTTTAGACATATCGGTACCGTTTCAACGCTATTTAGGGTTTTCGCATGTGCTTAACATTTTGCGATGGTAAAAAGTAGACGTTGCCATTCGAAAATTTCGAGTTTCTGTCACTATAACTGTAACCGCGAGGGCCACTGTGTTGCCATTCACAGAATCTCGAGCGCATATCTCAAAAGAACTATATTTGAAATATCATCTTGATCGGTTAAATAGAATGGACGCTAGAAGTGCAGATGTTGGCAAAGTTTTTTTTATAATCACCCTGTATATTTATATATATATATATATATATATATATATATATATATATATATATATATATATATAATTTTAATTTTTATATCGTTTTTGTTATATGATGGAAGGAAATAATACTAATACTGCTCGGAAAGGAAATTAATTTTTTAATTAAGAAACAGATTCCAATCACAGCATAATTCTTTAAAGCTTTTAAAAAAAATTAATACATATTTTTCTTTCATTTCACCAAATTTTAAAATAACGCCAAGAATTTAATATAAAAACATAATATCCATCACCAGCGATTCAACAGTGGCAATTTCAAAACTTTCCCCTCTGTGAATAATGCATTAGCACTAATTTTCATAACTCCAAACGGGAAAAGAGTTGCTTTCTGCTATCGATCGTGATAAGTGCTTAGAAATTTTATTCCTCAGTCACTAATACGTAAGTATGAAGAAAAAGGAAACTAATTTTTATGTTAAAATTACCTTGCAACAAGTTTCAAATATTAAGATATTCATGATCTGTTTTCAAAAAATTTTTTATGGCAAATGTACATGTAAAAATAAGAAACCTAGCATACGAATTTTTAAAAAAAATTTCCTCCTTTCAAATAAATTGAAAATTAGAATATAATTTGTGCACAGGTTGTTATATTTACTATATTTTTAGTTTTTTCTGATACATTAATTTGCAAATGAAATATAATTCTTTCCATAATTTTAGTTTTTTATCATTGAATGTTGTGTGAAATGTATTTTTTTTTTTTTGCTTACTTGACTTTTTATTTTTTTCGTTGACTGTTTAATATTATAAATAAAGTATTTTCTAAAAACTATTTTCTAAAACTAATTTACAAGCCTTGTCAAAAATTACATTTTTTACTACTGCTTCTTTTAATATATAATAGCTAGTTACACTTACATATCGAGAATTCATCCTAAAAAAGAATTTAAATCGATTAGTTTTTGGTTATGAAAATTCTTACTTCACTTCAATTATAAATTTGTTTCGGAATAAATCGACTTTAAACATAACCTTGTATGATTCTTCAAAGTATTTTTCATCAATTTCATCATGAATTTCTAAATGTTGGCAACAAACCAACTTTTATTACTTCCAATCGATCAGAAGTAATTGACATTACTATAGCGACAACGCTGATTAGTAAAAATATCAAATACTGGAAAGTAGATGATCGACCTTCTGGTTCAGATCATCAAAACATCCATTTTGAAATTCACTCTAATGTGTGTCTGGATCGCATATTCAGAGACCTGGTTAGGACGGACTGGAAGAAATTCCAAGAAGAACTGACTGGGTTGATTGAGCTCGGTAACAGACCTATTAGAGACAACTACGATCTAGAAGTTACAGCAGATCACCTACAGAGAAGTATTCTAGATTCTTATCATAACAATTGCCCCATTCGCACTAGAAGAGCTAAACTCCAATGCCCTTGGTGGAATGACTCTCTAGCTGCCGAAAGAGCAAATGTTAGAAAACTTTTTAACAAAGCTAAGAAAAATGGTGAATGGGAGAACTATAAAAGGGCCCTCACTAATTATAACAAACTTGTTAGAAAAAGCAAGATTAACTCCTGGAGAAAGTTCTGTGACGAGATAGATTCTATTTCTGAAGGAGCTAGACTCCAGAAACTCCTTAAAAGAGATGAACCTATTTTGGTTGGTACCCTAAAAGACGAGGAGGGTAATTTTGCTGCTTCCGGAAAAGGGGTTATGGAAATTATGACCAGGACTCACTTCCCGGGAGCTAGAGATATTTATAGCAACGAAGGGGAACATTGCATTGGCTCTTTGCAAAGAGTCAATAGCAATCAATGGACCATTGCTAAAAATATCATAAACTACAACACTGTTAAATGGGCAATTTTCGCCTTTAAACCTCTAAAATGCCCTGGGCCTGATGGAGTTATGCCCATCATGATCCAGAAGGCAGAAAAGGTTGTCATACCAATGCTAACTAGAATGTATAGAACTAGTTTGGCCCTGGGATATATACCAAAGACATGGCAAAAGACTAGGATAGTCTTCATTCCAAAACCTGGCAAGGACACTTATGACCAGGCCAAGTCATACAGACCAATCAGTCTTTCTTCATTCTTTCTTAAAATTATGGAGAAAATCATTGATCGGCATATTAGAGATTACTTGGGTAGAAATAGTCCCTTGCATGCTCTTCAATTTGCCTATCAACCTGGTAAATCTACAGAGACTGCTCTACATCAGCTAGTTTCCAAGATTGAAGCCACTCTGGATCAAAAGGATATTGCCTTGGCAACTTTCCTCGACATCCAGGGTGCTTTTGATAATACTTCCCATCCATCCATCCATCCTCAATGCACTTAGAGGGGCAGGGATTAATCAAACCCTGTGTACTTGGATTGAGGCCTTAATTTCGGATAGATATATACAAATGAACATCTTCGGTGAATCATTTGAAAAAAAGACTACTAGAGGTTGTCCTCAAGGAGGTGTTCTGTCACCATTACTTTGGAACCTAGTTGTAAATAGCCTTATAAAACATCTAAATGATAAGGGTTATTATACGCAGGGATATGCTGATGACATTGTCATCCTTATCCTTGGTAAAGATTTTGACATAACTTGTCATCTCATGCAGGATGCTCTAAGTTATGTAGGTCAATGGTGCATGGATAGGGACCTGATGGTTAATCCTCAGAAAACCTACCTCGTACCTTTTACACGCAAAAAGAAACGGAAAGGTTTTTTCATACCAAGACTTTTTGATGTTGAAATCAATGTGGCTTCAGAGGTGAAGTATCTGGGCATCTATTTAGACCAGAAACTCACCTGGAATAAGCACATTGATGATAGGATCAACCGAGCAAAGAAAAGCATTGTGATTTGCAGGCGAATGCTTGGTAAGAACTGGGGTTTACATCCAAAACTGATGTTATGGATGTACACAGCTTTTGTCAGGCCCATTTTCACATATGCCTGTGTGATCTGGTGGCATAAGGTGGAACAGAAGACTGTGATTGACAGATTGAGGAGTCTACAAAGACTAGCCTGTCTCTGCATCACAGGAGCAATCTCCACCACGCCAACCAGAGCATTGGAGGTTGTGTTGGATCTGACTCCCTTGGACATCTTCATATGCAGCGTTGCAAGATTGAATGCATATAGAATGAAGCTGCAAAACCACTGGTATGACCAGCCTGTTGCCAAAGGGCACAAGGGCATCACCAGGAAATTTCAAGACCCTATTTTTCTGATGCCATCTGACATCATGGAAAAAACATACATGTTTGACAAGACATTTGATGTAGTTTTTCCAACTAGAGAGGAATGGGATAACAACATGTTTGGAACTAAAACAGGAGATCTAATCTGGTACACAGATGGATCACTGAAGAACAGCCTCTCAGGTCTGGGAGTTTGTGGCGTGTCACCAAGAATCAGCTTGTCTGTAAGCCTTGGGCGATACGCTTCGGTCTTCCAGGCAGAAGTTTTGGCCATTATCCACTGTCTGCGACTGAATATGAAGAAGGGCTACTACGATAAGCGGATTCTCATTTTCAGTGACAGTCAAGCCGCTTTAAAAGCGCTTAATTCCTTCGAAATCAAATCTAAAATGATTCTGGAGTGTAGAAACCTTCTTACAGAACTGGCAACTAGAAACAGGGTGATCCTTGTATGGGTGCCAGGGCATAAAGGTATCGAAGGTAATGAAAAGGCTGATAAGCTTGCTAAACAAGGATCGTCTTTTGTTCCCATTGGTCCAGAACCTTTTGTGGGATCAATTTGAAGACCGCAAAAACCAATGTTCGCAGATGGGAAAAACGGAAGATGTATGAAGCTTGGCTCAAATCTCCTGGTCAAACCCACGCTAAAGGTATGATCTGTAGGTCATCAGCGAGGATTTCCTATGAAATTCTTAGATGCTCTAGGCAGAAGATACGTTTAATCGTAGGCTTCATAACTGGGCACTACTATTTCAGAAAACATCTCCATAAAATGGGACTGTTTCAGCAAGATCCTATCTGCAGGAAATGTCATATGCAAGAGGAAACGGCCAAGCATATCATTTATGAATGCGAGGCTCTTGCCCTCCCTAGATTAACCTCTTTAGGCATCATCCATACTAGAGAGTTACACCTAGATTCCATTAAAGGGTTATCAGACTTTATTAATAAAGTGGGTGATCCGAGCAAATGGAACTAAGAAACATTGGGTTTGGAGTTAACAGTACAAAATGCTGATAAAAGCAGAGGTGCTCAATGACATACAAACCCAACTCGAAGAAGAAGAAGAAGAAGAATTTCATCATTGTGTATTTATGATGATATCATGAATTATTTCATTGCTGAGATACAATGAAATAATTCATGTAATCATATCTTATCTTTGTTTTATTTACAGCAATATTACATACAAGTTGTGAACAATTAACTTTGCTGAATACCTTAATACTTCACTGATGAATCAGCTCCCATGTTTAATCCTGCCAATGATTGAAACCATGGTTAAAGAACGTGTTCAAACTTGCTGTTAGCTGATAACATTGGTTCGTAAAGTCAAAATATGTTATACTTTTTTCTTCTAATTTGATTAAGAATTGGTTAAAAATGAAGAACGGGAGTTCTGTGCATTGAAGGCTGTTAAGCAAGGTAAAGAAGCAAATCTTCTCGACATATCGAGAAAGAATTCAAGTTAGATTTAAAATTAATGACTTTTATCCTCACAAAATAGCAAAAAAATTGTGGACACAAGTGTATTGAGTAGAAACAACTTATAAAAAAGAATATTTATAAAATATTTTATAACTTCTAGCTCAATAATCTAATCAAATTTTTCCTAACTCAAAAAAATATTTTTTATTAATGATTTAATTTTACTTGAAAAATACTCCAATGTATCTGCGATAAAATGCATTTATTTTACGTTTCAAATATAAACATCTGTAACAACTATGACAAGCTTATTTCTTACGAGAAGTATATCTATGTTAAACAAACTGTGTCTACAACTAAGACACATTATTTGTGATTGTATGTGAAACTGCTATGGTCTTATGGTATTTTTTTTAATTCTGCAATATACTGGTGAGAATCACTCTTAAGATAAGTAAACAACAATTATTATAAGTACCTCCTGTTACTGTGAGAGTAGCAAATACATATTCAGCTTCTGTTGCTCCAGCTTCATTATGTGCTGACATCAACAAGTTATACTTTGTGGCTGGTTCGAGACCCGTCACTACAAATTCCTCATTCCGTGGATCAAGGTTACTGGAGACCAATACCCATTCCCTTTGTCCCTTGACCTTGTATTGAACAACGAAAAAAGAAATGGGGCAGCCTCCGGTTTTCCATGTCTTCAATTTCAAAACCACGAACGTTGAGTTGATTTTCATTAAGGAAAGTTTTTCTGGAGCAATGGGTGCTAAAATAAAGCAAATGCGTTTCTGGCTCACAAATGTTTAAATTTAAGATTACATGTAGTTATAAGATAATTAAAAATAACGTAACAAGCATGATTACATCAAAATAATTTCATTAAAATGTACATATTTATTTACAAATCAGATGATTCAATATTTACAAATTTTATTAAATTATTTCTTTGGACTCTATTGCTTTATACAATGGAAATGAGATCCATGTAGAAAAAGGCTTAAAAGTTCACTATAGAGAACAGTTAGTTGGAGTTACTTGATAAAGAAAAATATTTTAAATTTTAACATCGAAGAGTTAAATAAAATTATTTTAAAGAATATTTCAAAAATCATATGAAAATGTTCAAAATACTGAAATAATAGTTAATAAACATCAAATATTTCTGATTTTTTGCATTATGCAGTAAGAAATCAATTTAAGAATAAGATTACGCAATGCTTAATATTTAATGTTTACAATCGAGAAATGATATTAAAGTGATTACACTAGGAGGAAAATGTATAGAAGAAATTTACTTAACAGCTTATTTCAAAACATAAAAATAGTGCTCAGAACATTTTCCATCACATATTTTTTATTTATTATAAAATATGTAGTGAAAAATAATCAATAAATGGATATGAAAAGAGAAAAATTAAAAAAACAAATCATTTGTATTAAATTTTCTTTACATGCTCATTATTTATAAAATTTTTTAACTAGAATTTTGAAGCTTTATATGAAATAAATTCAGAAATGTAAACATTAACAGAAGATTGCAGTGAATTTACTAAAATATTAATATAAATTGTTGCTTAAATTTTTTTCCAAACATGGTTAGATTTGTTAAAAAAATATAAGTGGAAAAAGATAAAGTACTTTTAGTTTCTTTTTCCATTCCCAAATGAAAAATGTACAAAATTGACTTTATAAAATAAATATTATGTATATATCATATTCAGTATTTCTCTTATTATCATTTCTAAGGACTTCTGGAAATATTCTCCATCAAAAAATATTATTATTATATGTTCTTTTTCTCAAATTGCGAAATTTACTTTAAAATGCTGTACAGATCAGAAATATTAAAGTTAGGGTTTGTTATAGAAATATATCAAACACGCACAAATATATTAAACAAACAAACAATAAGCAATCATGGAATGAAAATTGAAAATTTTCTTTCTTTCTATAGATCATATTGGATGTCGCTAGATTTCCATTGTTTAACTTTCAGGAGAAATATATATTAATTGAATAATATTTTAAGTCCTGTATACATATAGAAATTTCACAAAAATTTAAATTGCACCTCAAAAATAGGGAGAGCTTTTCTTAACTTCGAATTGTATGTTTCATACATTTACTAAATCAATGAGTCCATCAGCCATATAGATAAAATTTCAAAATAATTCTGAACTGAATTTAAGTAAGAGGAAATAGGAATAAAAGCAGCATTCGAATGTCATAATCGAGTGAGAAGTAACAACCACAAAATGAAAGTTTTTGTAAGTAATATAACTCAGAATATGTTATATGAGATCGTATAGTAAATAAAAATTGAGCGTGATTTATGCATACTGAAAATAGGTGTTAAAATCAAAATTGAAACTGTATCATCTTTCATTTAATGCATATAATTTCATCTGTATTTGCAAGCACTAGATTTAATTTGCTCCCAAAAAAATGAAAAAATCGCATTTTATTTTTTTCGTAAACATTTATGAGATTTTTTTTTGACTCCGATATAGGATGATCGCCTAACCGTTGAAAAAAACATTTTAATTTCTACTGCGTAAATGAGTCTCTGAGAGAACTTTTCGTCGTATGCTGCATTCATTTGCCGCAAGAAAGGAAGTCCTGAAAAATTCCCAAGCACACGATCTGGTTGAGCTCATGCAAAAGGCAGAAACGCAACATCCACTACCCATTGTCAAACAGCGGCAGGATCGAGTCCAAGAACATATGCTTTGCAGCTCGCTGTCCTGACACTCGGTCACTGTGAGCTTAGCATATATAAGATTTCTCTGCATTTGACTGGTACATATAATAAGAGTTTGTTATTTTAATGGAAAATTATTTAAACAAGAGTTAATTTCATATTAGTGGTTAAAAAAGTAATTTTTAAAGGGCAAATAAGAAAACAGATTTAATGATTGAATCAATGAACAATTAAATAAAACACGATTTTTCAAAATTCGTGTTATTAAATGTTCATTGTGGACTAGTGGAGGGACAGTGTTCTTTGGAGCGTAAGATCCTCGGATCGATTTCAGCTACTGTTCAACAATGAAGGATGGATGTTTGCACTTCTGCCTTTTGCATACATGCATGTCTGTCAGGGAGTGTACTTGAGAGTTTTCCGATATCACTTTTTCATGGCAAGTGAATGTAACACATAATCTATTAAAAATCCCTTCATTAAAGCAATATATATATATATATATATATATATAAGCGGTTCTGATATTAAATTCTTACCTTCATTCGTTTAACTGATCACTACACGTTGTCAATATTAACTTCTTTGTGAAAAACAAGTGTGTTTAAAAAAGTTTGTATAAAAAGATTTAGAAGAAAGATTATACGATCAAAATACCTTCCATAAAATATATTATTATAGATTATAAGATTAAAGATTTTAAGAAAAAAGAAAGATAATAGATAAAAAAAGGTTATTATTATAGTAGCTACTTACGATACATTGAAAAAAACATGTTTGTAACAAAATTTTATATGCTCAGGTCTCAGGTGATGTTTTATTTAAAACAAGATTCTCTTATTTTATTACATTCTTTAAATTTTAAAAATATTATTTTATGATTCTTTCATCAGAAATTTTCAATAAATTTCTTTAATTTAGAATATTTAATTTCCATGGACTGAAATACTTTTCCTTAAAAAATTGTTTTATAGGGTGAAATTTGTTTTCTGAATGGTGTGAAATTAGTTTTATTTTTAAATTTATCAGAATTCAATAAAAGAAAATTTATTATTATTCTTTCAATAATATTTAAAATAGGATAAAAAAATTTATGTCTGTATCAAAGAGAAAATAAAAAAATAGATTTAATGTCATTTCATTTGAATAAAAAAATAATAAAATAAAATTTTTTGAAAAAATTATTTAAGAATTTTAAATAATTGCATTAATTTATCAAGTAAATTAATTCAAAACTATTTTTAAAAAATCATGATAAAGTTAACTAAGGAATAAATACAATGAAATGTATCTTATTTAAAATTTGAATCAGTGTATTATTTTTGAATACCATTTTTTTTCTGTAATTTCATTTGAATATAAACTGAAAATATCTCTCTGTAGTTATTTACGGTAGATATTTGCAATTACTTTTATTATTTTATTATTAATATGATTATATCTGATAATTATTTACGGGAGATATTTATAATCACTTTTAAATAGTTCTTCTATTATTAATAGCATGAGTAATATAGCTACATATTGCAAATATATTATAAATATTTCAATATATTTTATAATAAATATAATTATATTTATTTTATATATAAAAGACGTTTCTTGCATTACATATATTAAGCTATTGAGGAAAATATTTTATAGTAAATATTTCTCAGATAATAAATAAAATAACAAATATATAAGTTTGTATCTCGAAAATAAATATATTTTATTTACTTACATCTACATTATATTTCGAAATTAATTTGTAAGGAATCATTAACATGATTATGTAAAACATTCTTTATTTTGTAAAAGATTTATTTGGAAAATTGCATTGAATGCGAACTGAATTACTTATGCAATTTATAAAAACGAAATTATTCTTAAGTTTATGAACATTTGTTTTAATCGCTGAAGACAATTTGAATAAACTTTTAATTCAGAGGAGTTAATGCTGCCATCTATGGATTACATTAAAAAATAATTTATCAGTTCCTTTATTTGGCCAAGAAATTTCCTAAAGAAATAAAAATTTATCCAAAATAATGTAATCACATGGCCATTCAAATATTACATGAACACATTTTGTGACTTTTTACCCATCCTGTTTCCATGTAAATAAAAAAAAACCTTGACTAATTCATAATAATTGCATACGTGTTGATTATAGCATCCATTTATATACACATGTGTGTGTGTGTGTGTGTGTGTGTGTGTGTGTGTGTGTGTGTGTGTGTGTGTGTGTGTGTGTGTGTGTGTGTGTGTGTGTGTGTGTGTGTGTGTGTGTGTGTGTGTGTGTGTGTGTGTGTGTGTGTGTGTGTGTGTGTGTGTGTGTGTGTGTGTGTGTGTGTGTGTGTGTGTGGTGCACTTCTTAATAGCCGACATCATTATTTCAAGTACCCACTTTGAAAGGGGCTCGAGAAACGCAACAACTTCCAGCGAGCGGAAGAAAACCGAAAGACGGAAGCGATGTAAGACGGTTGCGTTTGACAGCAGCAACGCGACTGCTCCTTCCCTTTGTATCTATATTTCTGCTATCTACTTTAAGTGTTTATTTTATTCTCCTACTATTCTATAAAAATGAGACAAACCAATCTTCTTCAACAATCCAATAACAAATTTATTTTAACAAAGCATAACAAAACTATAAAATAATGAGAGAGCTAGAGTCTTTTTAAGAGCTCTTCTCCCCATAGAAGTTACTTTCCATCTATATCCCTTTTTTTACATTTTCTTTCGTTTGAATCCCAAAATTCTGGCAGCCTTAACCTTTCCCTCCCCATAACCCGACATGAGTAACACATCAAAATTACAAAACGGCGTAAACATATCACCCCGTTGAAATATCAATTTCAACTAAGAGAGGTATAGAGCATGAAAAGCAAAAAATACAATATGTAAGCACTACTACTATTACTTAACATTTAAAAAGAAGTTAATGCTATAATTTTTCTAATTCTACAATAGTAATTAATTATTTACATTAGCAAAACAAACATGTATACATAATAAAAATACCAATACAAATATGCAAAAAGAAATAAAAATTGCATGTATGATAACAACAAAAATAATTAAGTAGCACAAAATTCATTCACTCTTCAATAGGTAAAATTGCAATTTTAGATATTGGTCGTTTAAATACACCATTAATAGTTTTTAATTTTACCACTCATACTAAATATTATCTTTACCATAATAAACTTTAATAATTCTGCCAATTTTCCATGAACCGGTAGGTAATTTGTCCTCTTTGATGACAACCATGTCACCAACTTTAGTATTGTTTTTAACAACCACCAGCGGTTACGCTGCTGCTTATTATTTCAATAACCATCGCTTCCACAATACTTGAGCCATTTTAGTGTGCATTTTTTCCACAAATTTGATCTATTACTTTCGATCTCTGAAATATCTGATTCAATAATGCTATTAATAGGGCGACCAATTAAAAAATGCCCAGGAGTTAAGACTTCCAAGTCTTCAATATCATTGGTTAAAGGAGTTAATGAGCAGGAATTTAAAATTCATTCCTTCTATTAGTGTACCAATAGTAAGAAATTCTTCATAAGTTAATTTTGTATCTCCAACAACACGTTTTAAATGATACTTAAAAGACTTGACTTTTTGCTTCCCAGAGACCTCTACAATTTGGAGCTCTTGGAGGCAAAAATTTCCATTTATAAGTTCATTCAATAAAGAGTTATTTAAACTATTATCATGGTTACAAATATTCTATACAATTTTTTAAGTTCTTTACTTGCACCCTTGAAATTTGTAGCATTATCACACATTGTTTTTTGTGGTTTACCTCTCCTAGAAATAAATATTTTTAATATAGCAATAAATGTTCAGTAGATAATTCAGTAACTACATCTAAATGTATAGCCTTTGTAACCATACAAATAAAAATACAAACATATGTCTTTTGAAATATACTTTTACTTTACGTTGGCCTCTATATTTAATGAAAAAAGGTCTACAAAAGTCAACAACTGTAAAATTAAATGCTAAATTTACATTTAATCATTTCTTGCTGCCTTGAAAAATTGTTCAAAAGGCGGTAAAGTGCGCCAATTATAACAACCTCCTACGCTCTTGTTTCTCTCTGAAAAACTTAATTCAGAAAGAGAAAGGAAGGGAATTGTATTTGTAGCGGTATAGTCCGCGTTCTGATTCGAGCTATCGTGCTTTAATAAATATTGTTATTGTTTGTTATCGACAGAATTATTTACTTAAATCCTACCATCGTTCTTTAGGCAATTCACCCATAATTTGCTGTTTTAAAACTGGTTTTATCTTAAAACAGGTGATACATTTGAGGACAATTTTTCTACAAATTGATCGACCATTAGCCAAAACTTTTTGCGCACAAAATATAACAATTCTTGTGAAGACCAACATGTAAATACTTCTTATAATTATTTTCTACAATCATGTTTGTCAACTTATGACCTTTTGGTAAAATGAGTGGATGCTTTTGAGCGTCAGCAATATCACAATTTTGGAGCCGATCACCCACTCCTAATAACATTTTTCTATCTAGGAAAGGATTCAAATTTCTTACCATACTGGTTACACCTTTACCCTTACTTAAATTTTTAATGTCCTCTTTAAAGGAAGTCTCTTGGTGGAATTCCTTCCCTTGGTAGAATCCCTGCGGTTATCATTGAACCTGAAAATAAAACTCACAATACGCAGTCGTTTATTATAATCATTAGTGATTTTATAGAGTTCAGAGAAGAAGTTATCAGCTTAAACTACATCTACTATATGCAAGTTCACATTTGTACTTTTCTTGAACTCATCCATGTATTGATTGTATGAAGTTCAAAAATGTTCACTATTGAACACAAGTGTCTCTTCATGTAGAAATTCTGGTCCATGCAACCAAAGAATCTGGAATTTGATCTGATCTGGACTCACACCCCAAGATAAAGGATCGGCAGGATTGTTCTCTGCCTTCACATGTTGCCACAAATAGTCTTTAGTCAAGTTTTGAATTCGTTCAACTCTATTTGCAACAAATAACTTCAATAAATTTGATGGTATTTTCAGTCATGCCAATACAATTGTTGAATCTGTGTATAAGAACACATCTGAAAAGTGAATGTTCAAAGAATTTATCGTTTTCTCGACTAGTATGGATAGCAACTCCGCCCCACATAACTCCAAACGAGGAATTGTCATGGTTTTCATTGGAGCAACCTTGAACTTACTACACAATAGAGTGATAAAAGTTTTGTTAGAATCACTTACACAACGAAGATAGATGACAGCTCCATAAGCATCCTTTGACGCATCAGAGAATTTAGTGTCCCAGTCTAATTTCACATTCCACAATTTTTGAAGAAAAATGTTTGTTTGCACAATAACTAATCTAACAATCCCTAATGGATCATATAATTTTGCTATAGTGGCCAAAACAGAACGTTTTGCTGGATCATTTTCTTCAGAGGGAATTGTAGTAAAACAAAACATATCCCCTTTTGGATTCCACCTCATACCTAAAGTCTTAACAGTTTCTTTTTCTGAATTATCAAAGTGGTTTCAAAAGAAGCATTCTGCAAAAGTTCAACATCATTAGAACACCATTCATGCAGCTCCATTCCTCCTTCATTCAATAGGTATATCAGTTCATTTTGCAAAGCAATTGTTGAATCAATATTTTCTGCACCTGATAGTATATCATCTACATAAAAGTATTTTAATGTTACAGAAGATGCGATAGAATAATTAATCTGTTCATCTAAAACTAATTGCTTTAAGACTCTAGTAGCCACATAAGGAGAACATTTTGTTCCATATGTCACAGTACGTAATTCATATTGTTTAATATCTGCATTTAAACTACTTTTCCAAACTATACTTTGCAAATGACAATGCCTGGGTTTAACTCAAATTTGACAGTACATTTTTTATATCCGATGTGAAAGCTATTTAATGCTTTCTAAAACGTAACAATATCGAAAATAAATCATCTTGTATAACTCCTCCATTCATCAGACAATTATTGAGAGAAATTCCAGAACTAGTAACAGTTGATCCATCAAAAACTACTCTTAATTTTGTTGTGCTACTATTAGCAATATATACTGCATGATGTTGCAAGAAATACCTATAACTTTCCTTATCAACTTTAATTTCTACCATGTGGCTAAGAATTTCACATTCTCGCATAAAATTTATAGATAACTCTGACCTCTTTGGATTTTTATTTACTTTTACCCATAAATTATTCAACCTCACATTTGCGTTATTTCGTGAATCTCCTAACTTCTCAACTTCGTCTTTCTGTAAAGGAAGATCGACAACAAATCTTCCATTTTTGTCTCTACTATAGGTTATTAAAAACTGCTCCTCACACTCAACCACTTCTTTAGTTTTTAATTTTAAAGAATCAGAAATATTCTCAATTTCCCAAAATTTATGAACAAGTTTTTCTAAACAATCAGTTTTTACTAAGCCGCAATATTTGTCTTTTTTATCAAAAGAGTCTTCTTTAAAGGCGCCACTGACAATTTATCCAAATAGCATATTTTGCAAAATCAGAGATTCAGATAAATATATCTAACCTTCTCTTAAAAGAGACTAAAATAATTCAGCACCAATTAATAAATCAATTTTTCCTGGCTTAAAGAAATTAGCATCAGCTGATGTTACATTTTTAGGAATATTTAATTTACCTACTTCTAAATACTGATTTGGCATAATATTTGTAATTTTTGGTACTTTTAAACATTTTATATGACTGCGATGTTTATTTTTTAGATTTACTACTTTTATCCATATGATTAATATATCTTGTTTTATGGGGATTATAGGTAAGACTATCTAAAATTAAACAACGTCTTTCAATAAATTCAAGAAAATCATCAAAACTAGGAACATCATTGTTCGGAACCTCCATGTCTAACGACTTAAGTCGTCAGGAACAAACTATTCTCGCCCGATTTCGAAGTGGATATTTTAAGACCCTAAAATTTTCTGGGGGTTCCCGAGCCTTTGAAGCCTGTACTAACTGCTCTACCGAGCAGGCTTCGCCTGAACATATCCTTGAGTGCCTAGGGCTCTCCAGGCAGGATCATGGTTGACGACCCTCTTCTGGTTTTGGATTATTGTAGAATGTACAACGGTATGGATCTGGTCTAGCGCTGCTGGCCTTTGGGGGCATGCAACAACAACATCATTGTTTGTTAACGTTTTTTCACACTGCTTACGAGTTTTCCGATCAAGCTTTTGCAAAATTATGTTCATTAATAAAACATCAGAAGAATTATTCCTTTCAAAATTTAAAACTTTTAAGGATCTTAAATTTTTATTAATACAATCTAAAAATTTTCTCAAATCACTAGCAGATTCTTGAGTTAATTTTTTATAATTTAAGATAGATTTTACATAAGTATCTACAACATATCTTTTATTATTATATCTACTTTCTAAAGTTTTAACAAGATTCGTAAATTTCGACTGCTGTTTCAATTTGCTTAGCTTCTCCTTTCAAAGAAGCACGTAAATAATAAAGTTTTTGACTCTCACTAAGATTACAACTATCACGCATTAAATTTTGAAACTGAATTTTAAAATTTAAAAACTTCACATTTTTTATAAAATATTGGGAGCGGGATTTCTGGTAATTTTATAGAAAATTTTTCAATATTATTATCATTTTTTTGCAAATTATTCATTGGTTTTGAGTTAATATTAAATAAGGTAAAACTGAGTATTACGGTCTCACCTTGGCCAGTTTGGTTAAAAAAATTTCGCCAAGTGGAAGAGACAGGGGTATTGGAAGGATTGCCAATCGGCGTAAGAAATTGGGGATTCCCCCTTCTCCCACCTGACACTAAATAAAAGAACAATAATAACAACCAGTAAAAAAAGCGGGGTTTCCCCAGATTTCAAATTGCTAAGCCTAACCGCATGCAAGAAAACAGTAATCGTAATAAGAATTGATTAATGATTCTATTTAAAAATGTTTCAGAATTAAAATTAAAGGAAATGAAATAGCAAAAATAATTACTTTTAATAACATCTAGATAAAAATAAATAAAATAATGAATTTCAGTTATTAAAGATAGAATGTTACAAATCATTACTACATAAGGTTACACAAATCTAGAAAATTGATAATTAAAAAATACATTCTATAATTGCGTTTATTATTGGAAATTTAGATACTTAACATACAATTCTAGGAACTTTATTCCTGCAGAGAATAATTAAAATAAAATTCTTACCTTCATTTTTCGTCCGGCGCTCTACATGCACAGCAAAATACAAAACGAATATAAAAGACTGGATTGAAATTCCAGTGCTATACTCACAGCGAAATAAAAACTTATAGACAGGATTGAAATTCCGGCACTATATCCACACCGAAATAAAAAATGTTAATATAAAAGACAATATTTATATTCCGCTCTACATCCGAAGTGAAATAAAATATAAATATGAAAAAACAGGATTTAAATTACCGCGTTTACATCCGATAAAAAAAAATCCAAAATAAAAACGGCAAACATTTCCGAGATGTGCAGCGGTGACTCTGTATTTGATGAAACATTTGGTGACTAATCATTTTTAATAATGTTTTGGGGAATAAATTTGGCGAGGAAAACAAATCATCAAATTTTACCAGATTTGGCGACTTTTCGCTGAGACCGTGACGACTTTTCGCGCTTCGAGGGTTGAGACCGTAATAGTCAGTTTAGCCTTAAATAATGACATTCTAATCTTTACCTCCAAATTCTAAAATTCCTACTCAATAACGTCGATTGCAACCTCATGTTCAGCGAATTCTTCATCTTTCACAGAAGAATAAATGTCTATTTTTCATTGTTTAAATTTGTATTGTGTTTTTTGCAACATATCCAATTTTGCCATCAAAAGACTCTCTTCAGAAATTTCCGAAAAAGACGAACCTATTTTCGTTAACTGTCCCTTTATATTAGCCTTTCTACGGCTTAAAACTATAGCAGCAACAGACATTATGCTATGTTTCTCTATTTACCAGTCCAGAAAAGAGCTTGGCATCTACTGAACGGTAACTTAATATCTTTCAACGGCTACTCTCTGCTCCTGCTAGTTAAACGACTCACAGATCGACGGACCACACAATGTATCTGCAATTTCAAGTGTATAGTTTGTGTTCCTACTATTCTATAAAAATGAGACAAGCCAATCTTCTTCAACAATCCAATAACAAATTTATTTTAACAAGGCATAACATAACTATAAAATAATGAGAGAGCAAGAGTCTTTTCAGAGCTCTTCTCGCCACAGCAATTACTTTCCATCTATATCCCTTTTTTACATTTTCTTTCGTTTGAACCCCAAACTTCTGGCAACCCTAAAGTGCCATACCTTTACCTCCCCATAACCCAATGTGAATAACAAATCAAGACTACAAAACGGTGTAAACACCCCCTAAACTTTATTTCATGTTATTATCATTTAGACGATTAATTGTAAATATCCCTAACTTGTACATAGTTGTATTTGTAAATATGTGTTAAATAAATATTAGGCTATATATAAGAATTGTTTATTAATTAAGTTCCCCCTTGGCCACTCCTTGTCCCACAAAACTCAGAAGCGGGATTGAAATGATTATGGTATACTTTGCATTTTTGTAATTATTTTGATTAGAGAAAAACGGTGAAGGATTGGTTTGAAACCGGAGAAAGACATGGATCCTCATCGAACATTTTTAAGAGGTGCGTGAATATTTTTCATAGTACAAGATGATATTAAACGATATAAAAGAGATAAGCGTTGCATTGAAAATTTTCAAAGCAGATAAAATCAAAAGCTTGGGAAGATTGATTTTTGATCATGATGGAGATAAATTAAATCGAAAAAGAATTATAAATTTTGCTAGTTTTTATTTTGATATTGAAAGCAAAGAATATCGAAACAAATTTAAAAATATAAACAATGCGTTTTCGCTTGGCAAGCTTATTACTGCATCGAACATTTTAACTATTGCTTTTCAAGGATCTAAAGCAGAGCTCGCAGAAAGAATTTTGTCTCTATTATGTAACCTTGAACTCTTAACTCAAAACACTAAAGAGGATTCGGAAACTGCTGACTCAGAAAGTGAAGTGGAGAACGATATAAGTAGAAATGATTTTTCAATGCCATGCAATATAAGTAAAAAGAAAAATGCAACTGAGAGAGAGATACTATTTTATATAAACAGAATGGTTATCTTTGTGAAAATGACTTTGACGCACATCCTGTTATTCCAGGAGTTAATTTAAACTATACAAATATCGAAAGCACGATTACTAAGTTTAATGCAGAATCACATGAAAATATAATTAATTGGATAGGTCATTTTGAGGACATGTCGAAATTATTTAATTCCTCATACTTATGAAAATTTATTACGGCTAAAAAATCGTTGTGAGGAAATGCTCTATTATTCGTTTGAACAAAACCACAAATTCTTCTCAAAAATTGAGACGATCCTTGTGATGAATTTTCGTTTGAAATAAATTCTTCTAATTTACATGATCTTTTCCGTAAAAAGAAAATACGTGATTCTGAATCTGTTCAAGAGTATTTTTCTAATAATGAAGGAGTTGTGTAATTGCGGGGTAAAATTGAAGAATCTGCTTTAATGCATTATGTTATTAATGGAATAAATGATAGGCAGTCAAACAAAATTATGTTGTATGGATGTAAGAATTTACGTGAATTTAAAGAAAAATTGAAAGTTTATCAAGCAATAAAAAGTGATTCTGTTAAAAATAAAAATGCTTTCGATAAAACGAAAACAAAAAGTAATTCTCATTATAAATATAATACTTTTGATAAAACGAAATCAAAATATGAATATAGTAATAGCGTTAATTCTAAAAACGATAGTATAAATAAAATAAGGTTTTGGAGAAATGAAATACAGTGATTTTAATGATCGTAAAAATAAAATTTGTTTTAATTGTGGTGAAAAAATCATATTTCTAAATTTTGTGAACATAAAGAGAAGGGTATTAAATTTTTTCGATGTAATAATTATGGACATAAAGCTTCATTGTGTCTAGAAACTAATTCTAAACTTGAAGTAGTCACAATTAATGTTTAAGTAAAACCAAAACTGAATGATATAATGATTAATAATTTGAATGTTTATGCTCTAATAGATAGTGGAAACCAAGTAACTTTGGTTCGTAAATCTGTCTTTGATAAATTAAGTGTTATAGAGTTATTTCCGCTGGTAAATGTGTAGTGAAGCCGTAAGGCTATTTTAAGGGAAATATTAAAATGGATGATTTGAAGTGTCAAGATATTTATGTGGTTGAAAATAAAGTTATAACTTATGATGCTATCATAGGAATATTAATGTACTAATGCAGTGTGATCCATATTAATTATTGAAAACGGAATTAAGATTAAAAATAAATATCAATGTGTAAAAGAAATTAATACCTTATCAAGTCTACCTGTTGATTTAACTTTTATTGAAGTTGAAATGAACATTTAACCTAATATTCCATAAATTTTTAAATATAAGTTGCAACAATTAGTTTCGAGTTATGTACCGCGTAAAATAAAATTTTTGTCCAATTGGAAATTTTATTAAAAAGTAATGGTCCTATATCCCTTAACCGTCTGGGGTTCAATGAAGAAAGTGCTTCATTTTTGCTTCGGGGTGGCAACATAGTTTTGGCTTTCACTGCAATGCAAGTTTTCCCCCTCTGCCAACGATGGCCAAAATAACTGAAAAGTTCATTCTGAATAAACTGTTAGAATTTGATGCCCAGATGAGCATCATAATCCCTCAGCAATTTGGTTTTCGGAGGAAACTATCCACATCCCACCAATTGTTCCGGGCAGTGGAGAAGATAGCAAAAGGTATTGCTAACAAAAAATCTACTGGAGGAATTTTTCTGGACATAGAAAAAGCTTTTGACCGTGTTTGGCATCAAGGCTTACTATTCAAATTAATTACTTACAACTTCCCTCCCATTCAGATCAAACTCATAAGAAACTACCTAACTAATAAAAAATTTACCGTAAGGTTTGATAATGTTTACTCCCAGGAAAAGCCCATATTAGCAAGCGTCCCACAGGGATCACTGCTGGGCCCATTCCTATTTAATGCCTTCATCAATGATATTCCGCAGAGCCCTAATACTATGCTCTGCCTGTTTGCGGATGACACTGCCATATTAACCACAAATAGCAACCACAAAACACTACACCAACACTTATCAGAACACCTGAAGGTAATAGAAGAATGGCTTGTTAAATGGAAAATAAAAGTAAATCCGACCAAGTCCCAGGCAGTTCTTTTCACAAGAAAAATGTTACCGTGTGAAAAGGTCAAATTAGCGGGAAGAGAAATTCCCTGGGCTAGTAGGGTTGATTACCTTGGACTCACTATTGACAGGAGACTAACGTGGAAAGCCCATATTACTAAAATCAAAAATAAATTCATAGCAGCTAAAACTACCCTTTATCCACTGCTAGCCTCCAAGTCAAAACTCTCGCTAACAAATAAACTCCTAATATATAAAGCCTACCTCAGACCGATAATAACCTATGCTGCTCCAATCTGGGGAGGAGCAGCTGATTCAAATATCAAAGTCTTAGAAGCCCAGCAAAGCAAAATACTTAGACTTATTACTAACTCAGAGTTTTACTTTAGAAACCACCAAATAAGAGAGAACTTGGGAATCCTGCCCCTAGCCCGCTACCTTAAATTTCTTGCATTTAATTTCTACCATAAATTATACACAATCAACAATAGTGAGATTCAGGGTATTGAACTTTACAGTCCTTATGACCTAAAGCATTTCCATAGGCCCAGAGCAGTGTTGAGAGTAAAACCTCTCACCAATATCTCCATTTATTCAAATAATTTCAAACGGAAAAGAAAGAAGAATAATAATTAATGGAAATCATATCTCTACCTAAATAAAATCTTGTGAGAAACCACATTGTAAATAAATCGTGTGGAACCTGTAAATATCTCAGTTTTATGTAATCTTAAACAACTATGGATATGTATTATTCTTTGTCCTCCGTTGTAAATATTCTAACGGAACTTTGTGTTTATCAAGAATTATTGTCATCAACCTGTGTTTTTCCTTTGTAACTCCTTGGTAAATATTTTAACGGAACTTGTGTGCTTCAAAGAATTATTGTATTCATCCTGTGTATTCTCCTTATATTTTCCTACATAAAAAATTTTATATGGATTTTATGTGTACAAAGAATTATTGTCATCATCTAAGTGTCTATTACTAGGATTACTCAATTACTTAGTCCAAAAACACAAGTCATGCAGAATGCATCCAGTGGGAGCACTTACCTCAATAGTTTTGTATTATTCATTATTGTATCTTTATTTCTGATTTTTTAATCACCAGGCCAAGACTATCCAAGGACTCCAATTCATTAGAAAACGAGGTACATGGCCGGAAGGCTACAGACCTCCCTCAATTCCAGACGAAAAAAAAAAAAGTTTTCCCCCTTTAGTACTTGTCATGAATATAAAAGCCTCTAACTCTTGATGAGACGTATTTCCGTTGTACCCTGGATCACCTCACAATAATCACATTCTAATCACTTACAGTGGGGAAGGACCATCAATCGTTGTCAGATGAAGAAACCCGCTTGTGCTATTAGTTTAGTTTATGAATATTCTGCTTGAAAATCTCGTTAAGTCTCTATTAAAATTTTTCAATTACAATAAATAAAAATTTTATTTTATTATTTTGAAAATTATTATCAATAAATTTAATTTACTTCTACGCAGTTTTTATATTAAAAATTCTTAAATAAATAAAAAAATATATGATAGCTAACTGAATGAATATCATATTATCATTATTTTAAAATATCATTTTGTTATATATATATATAATCATTTCTTTTTATTAAAAATCAAAATTTTTTTAAAAATTGTAATGATTTAAATAGCTGTAAAAACGCGTTAATTTGCTATTTAATTATTAATTGATTTTAATTAACACCATATTTTTTAAATCTGAATACTTGATTCCAAACAAAGCTTATCAGCGAGATGTTACGAAATAGAATTAAAAATTTCATGATGTTAACATTTACGCTTTGACTGAGTTTTATATCCCTCGATTTATTTTCATATTTTTAATTGTTTTTATAAATAAATATAATAAGTAATAAACCTTCAAAGCATAATTGTAACATTAATTTGCATATATTTTCATATCACATGTATAAAATAAAATATTTGGAAGTGTCTTCAGTAAGGGTATGGATCATACTAATATTTAATAATAATTTACATTTTAATATAAATGTATATGTATCTCATGAAATAATGCCATAAATATTATTTTTCTATGGAAATAATTTTATAATTAAACATTTAAATACAGTTAAATGTTAAAATTTATTTTAATATTTTAAAATTTAAAGTTTTACATTTTAAAATCAAGTTTGAGATAATTTAATTCATTTTATAATATTATTTTTTTCTTACATTCAAAAAAAATTATTTAAGCTTTAATATTTAATTGACATGAACACATGTTTTGTATAACTAAGATTTCCGATTTTTTGTCAATCATTAATTAAAATATATAAACATTTAAAATGATAACTCTAGAAACAAGTTACTTAATTTATAAATTAAAATTAGAGAGGTTCACTGTGAAATTAGTTAAAATCTGAGAGATTACTAGGATTAAATACGTACAAAAATCATTACAAGATTGATTAAAATACTAAATTTATTCAAATTTTAAAAAAATAACATTCAATCTATTACTTATTTTATCCATCCTAATTTTAAGAAAATTTTTTAACTTTTTAAAATTTTATATTTTTGAATATTTAAATTATATAGATCCTCATATTTTAACCTTGTCGTTATGTCACATATTAATATAATCTCATATTGTCCAGTTTCCAATATATATAATATATATATATATATATATATATATATATATATATATATATATATATATATATATATATATATATATATATATATATATATATATATATATATATATATGATTTGTATTATACAAAGAAACTAAAAAATGCTATTAATTAAAAACTTGATAAAAAATGTAATGAAAATTAGTATTACATATTTTGCTTATAAATCGGCATAATTAGAGAGTGTTCAACTATGAATACCAAAATGTGAATAAATAAAGAAAAGTAAAACGTAATTCGAAAACTGTTGCTTTCTTGAAATACTTTCGATTTCCGCTCACATTAGTTAAATCAACCATGACCGTGCAGTAAGCAAGTTCCCAAGCCACGATTTCATGGCAATCCATCAATTCGCGGGGTTGAATTTAAAGCACCGCAGTGAAGCCATTTGCCCCTACCAAGGGGCTCAGGATAGCCGGAAAACGCACAGAAATTTTTACCCGAGTGAACTCGATATAGCCGGTTAAGGGAATATTTCATCAACCCCGTAGATTACCATTTACAGAGAAAAAGATTGCTGAAACTCAAATAGTAGAATGGTTAGAAAAAGGTATGATAGAACCCAGTTCTTTAGAATATTGTAGCCCAGTAGTAATAGTAAAGAAAAAAGATGGAATACCTCGTTTGTGCATAGATTATTGGGGATTAAATAAAGTAATTGTAAATGATTTCCCCTCCCATTGATTGAAGATATATTGGATAGATTGTATTAATCATGTGTGTATTTAGTACATTTGATATCAAAAACGGGTTTTTCCACGTAGATGTAAACAAGGATAGTAGAAAATACCCTTCATTTGTAACTCATGAAGGCCAGTACCACTTTCCTAAAGTTTCTTTTGAACTAAGTAATTCTCCAGCCGTGTTTCAAAGATATATTAACACTATTTTCCGAGCATTGATTAATGATGGTGTTGTTTTACCTTATATAGACAATATAATTATTTTGTCTTCCTCAACTGAAATGGAGTCGAATGGCCTGAAAAGGTTATAAATCTAGCAAGCGAATATGGACTAGAAATAAATTTTAGAAAATCCCAATTTTTGAAGAAGTTCATTGAATTTTTAGGCCACGTCATCGAAGAAAGGAAAAATTTTCCATCTACTTTGAAAACCTAAGCTGTGCTTCATTTCCTGAGCCAAGTAATTTGAAACAGGTCCATAGTTTCTTAGGATTGACTGGATATTTCAGGAAATTTATCCCAAAATATTCTATTATTGCAAGACCGTTGAAGAAAGATCAGAAATTTAAATTTGGTAAAGAGGAAAGAAACTCTTTTAATCAATTAAAGTTAATTTTAGCTGAAAAACATGTGTTAAGTACATACAATTCAAATTACGAAACTGAACTGCATTGTGACGCCAGCTTAGAAGGATATGGAGCTATTTTATTACAGAAATCCTAAAATGATAAAAATTTCCATCCTTCCTATTTCATGAGTAAAAAGACAACAGATGCCGAAAAGAAGTATTCCAGTTATGGAACTTGAAGCTCTTGCAATTATTGAAGCGTTTAAAAAATTCCGTGTTTACCTATTATGAATTCCATTTAAAATTGTCACTGATTGTTCCGCATTTGAAAAGACTATGCAAAAAAGAGATTTATCAACTTGTGTTGCTCGTTGGGCTTTATTGCTACAAGAATTTAGTTATAGTATTGAGCATCGTTTCGGTACAAGAATGGCTCATGTCGACGCGATAAGCAGATTACCTGTACACATATTTTGCATCTCTAACGATAATATCATACCGAATTTAAAATCGGCCCAAAATAATGATGATGAAATAAAAAAGATCAAAGAATTATTAAAAATCTCTAGTTATGAGGATTATTTTGATAAAAACGGAGTTCTTTATAAACTTGTTGGTGGTGAAAAATTAGTGGTTGTGCCAAGAAGTATGCAGACGTAAATTATTAGAAGTGCGCATGCAAAGGGACATACTGGAATCAAATATACAGATAAAAACACTGAAGACCAATATTTCATTCCTAAACTAGGACTGAAAGGGGAAAAAATCAAATCTAACTGCGTTCACTGTATTCTTGTGAATCACAAAAGAGAAAGAAGGAAGGCTTATTACACTTACTGCATAAAAATGACGTACCACTATACACATACCATATTGATCATTTAAGACCTTTAGTAAGCACTTACAAAATTATAAGTATGTTTTAACAATCATTAACGTATTAACTAAGTTCGTTTGGATTTTATCTACGAAGACCACAACATCTGCTGAGGTCATTTCGAAATTAGAAACTCTAAAATCAGTCTTTGGAAATCCGTTCCAAATAATTTCTGATAGAGGTGCAGCTTTTAGCTCTGGTGAATTTGAAGATTATTGCTGTAAAGAGAATATTAAACATCATTTAATAATTATTTGTCTGCCAAGAGCTAACGAACAATTTTTAACTTACGATTTTAAGCTAATATAATGTGAAATTCATTTTCAAACTCAATTTTTATTTTACAATTCCTACTAATTAACATTCATTTTGAAATGTCTTATATTAGGGAATCCAGTTTGGTCCTTGTCGGAATTTTATTTTGAAAATTGGAACTTTATAGTTATTCCTCGAATATTACCATTAAGAGGCCAATGGTGTGATTTTATTGGTAAATTTGTACATCATATAGTTGGAAAAAAAAAGGAATCAGAAATGGATGTTATAAATTTTTGCTTTCAAAAATTAAAAATATTAAAATAAATTATAAAATTGAATAAACTTAACAGAAAATTTGTTTACTTCTTGTAGATACTAAATATCCTGAAAGAAAATTTTTTAAAGTATATTTCAATTTCTCTCTCATGATGTTTTCCAATAACATTGCATTGTTAGTATGAATTGCGATTATTGCTATTTTATTTTTATCTACATATCGGTTTCCGTTGTTGTGAATATTGATTTAAAATTCTCAGCAGAACTTGATTTTGAAACCAAGATTATAATATTGAGATGGGCTATGTGTTCTCTGTTTGGGTATTTTGTTTTAAGTCTGTGAATAGCATAATTTCGAATACAAAATTAGTATCGCATGTATTAGGACTGGCCTTATTATTGAGTTGTACATATTTCCCTTGAATTTTGAATTTATAATTGTGTTTTTCTAAATAAGATTTAAGTACATTATATTTATTTTCTTGATATTTTCTCTATATTTTCCAGATGCATTGACTGTCTGTTTTTAATCATAAATGTGTTGCATTGTTAATTATTGGGATGTTTTCATTAAGCATTAATAATATTCTTATTTGTCGTATTTTTTCCTTGTTCTTAAAAACGAACATTTTATTCTGATTTTTGATTTCAATTATCTAATCTCGTAATTTTTGTAGATTTTTTTTTAATTGTATGTATTGCATTATTAAATTCTCTGGGTTTTACAATGACACTGACATCATCTACGAAAATATACAATGATACTATTAAAATAATCAGGATCTACAAGAGATTCAATTGTGTAAAACAGATTTGGATTTAGTCCAAAGATAATCCGATTTGTGAGTGTAGGCAAATTAGAGGATCATAAAATCGAAAGCGCACTCTATCGAATTGATCCTATAAAGTAAACTTTTAGGATGATATATAGTTAAATTATTGAGCTTTTCTGAATATGTTTTATAATTATTCAAAGTTGGCAATGTCAAAATATTTTTCGATAACAATAAAATGAAAGAAGAAATGCGTTTAGACTTTTTTGTTAAAAATAACATAAATTTTTCTACATTTTGAGATTGTGCTGCCATCTATGTACATTCATATGAACAAAATAGAAATTCCAAATTGCTTAGTATTTGTGCTAAATGATTATGCAATTTTATTTATTCTTTCATTTAGTTTCAATATGTATTCTTCTCTTACAAAACTCATGTAAGGAGTTGAAAAGTTTTATTTCAAACAACATTAATTGAATAAATATTAGTTTAAGATAATTTATAAAATTTAAAAATAATGATATAAATCACATAGAGAAATTTATAAATGCATATTTATTTGGTGAGAGTTTTAAGTATTTTCTAATTCTACATAAATTATTATACTACTTAAATAAAATTTTTGTAGAACATCTGTGAAGAGATACCTGAATATTTTTTTCTTCTTAATCTTCTGTTATTTGTGTAATTAAATACTTAGAATATCATAAAATATAGAATAGCATTAATAAACATTTTTATTAAAATTAAAAAAATCCTCTGCATTTTCTTTGAATACAAAATGGAAGCTCTGTTAAAAATCTATATTATAATAAATAAAATTATTTTGGAATATATAGTATTGTTATACTTTTTTTCATATATTTGAATTACTTTTAATTATATGCAAAAACATTATAATTGATAAAAAATCAAAAAATTTAAAGAAAGTATAAGGTTGTAATATTTAGTATTTAAAGTTTAAAATGAAATCTTTTTTAGTTCATGATAATAACAAAGTTGCAATATTTATCAAAAATATAATGATATTTAACATTCATACACCTAGATAATTTATTGTGTTATTTCATCATTGCAGTTATTTTAGTGAATGATATTCCATGTAAATAAATATTTTTGACTGAATCTACTATTTATTGTTTGTCCTATTAAAAATTAAAATTTTTATCAATTTTTTTATTTTATAAACTGAGTATAATTCTAAAAACAAATAGAAATAAAATGAAATAGATAAAAATATTAATAAATTAAATAATACGCAAATAACTTAATAGAAGAGATTTTCAATTATTAAAAAATTATGTATACTTTCGCAATTTCAAGAAGCATATATACATTTGTAAGATAAAAACCAATTTAAAAATGTGTTCTAAAATTCTTCTAAAAATGACTTCAGTAATATACTCAAGAGAAAAATAAGTTAAAAAAAGAGTAAGATAAAAAAATAGAGAAGAAAGTATTATTAAATTCAACCGCTCAATTATCTTCGAAAGAAATCCTTTAAAATATTCAAATATTATCTGAGTGCATGCATATTAACAACTATCTTGAGTTTTACATTTCGAATAGAATTGATACTAATTTTTAGCCTGAACACTTAAAATATATTAAGATTTGGTAACTTTGACATTGTGAAGAATTAAAAGAAATTTATTTTAAAATATTATTTATTTGAAGAAGCAGTATTTCAATATGAAAAAAAACTGAATTAATGAATTTTAATCCAAATTTCATCTTGTATTTTAGCATAAAATTAGCTAATAGATATTTGCTAATTTTAATTTTCTAAAATATCTGTAAACATAGAATATTATTTACGTACGCACTGTTTGTATATTTCATTGCATCTAGATGGCGATACTAGTAAGTATCTGCTATTTGCTGATTTTTTTTAAAATTGTTTTCTAATTGCAAAATTTGTTCGTTAGAATTTGTTCGTGAATAACCCAGTTAGATTTATTCCTTAGCACTTTTAAGTTTTTATTTTACTTTCTACACATTACAAGATTTTTTTCACGCGTATTTATTGTTCTGCGGATTTTCATTCACGATAGTTAAATTTGATATTATTTTTAAATCTGTTAAATAATAGTTTATTTAGTTTTACACGTATAAATGAGTGAATATATATATATTTGGTGTGCATTAGTCTTAAAATGATTTTCATATTAAACAAGTATTTATTATTTTTTAAATATTATTGTTAAAGTGCATTTGAATCTTTAATTACATAGCCTTTTATTATTCATAATATTATATTTTACATATTTATTGAGTTTTAAAAATTATGAGCATTAAATTATTAATGACTAATTAAGAAATGTTACAAAATATAAAGAAAGGAAGCAAATACTATAATTAAACATTCACGTTACATTTAATAAGCTATACTTGAATATATAGCCTTCAACAGAAATTATCAATTACTAATATATTTATGCATTTTATTATATTATATTTCGTACTACTTTAAAAATATGATTCTAAAAACAACCAGTTTAAAAAATGTAACAAATTAAGTAAAAATAACAATTAAAATTTATTTAAACTAATATTTTCATTTGTTTGTTCACATTTTGAAATATAATTTCACATTTGTATGGGATAAATCTTTGAAATTATTCATGATTTTCTCCGGTTTAAAAAAAATTATACACAAAATGAACATATTCTATACCATTATCAATATTAAATGTAGTAATAAATGAAAATGTAAAAGTAAACTATAATAAATGAGGCTTAAAATAATGGTATCATATTTGACTGGTTACAAACTATATTCTATACTATATTCCAAGATTTTTTGCTATTAAATACTTGTATTGCAAAAAAAAAAAAAAAAAAAAAAATTGAAAATACATTGGGTATTTAAAACATTAAGCAGTAATAAGAAGTTTGGAAATTTCCTTTGCACGCTGTATCAGGAATAATTTAATATTGTTTAAAATATGAAGTTATTGCATCCATCACATGCATTAAAGTATTGTTTCAAGTATTAAAGATTATAAATAAATTAATATAATCATACAGTATTAAAATAAAGTTTAAATTTTTCATAAAGCATGTATATTATTTTTCTATTTATAATTTTGTCATGAACAGAAAATACTTTGCTGAAATTTTAAAGAAAAAAATAATCATTTTTGTAATCAAGGAAATAATGAAGTTTATACAGTTTATACAGAATAATAAAGATTAATTAATTAAATTATCAAAAGTCAAGCAAGATCGATCGCCAAAAAACCAATTATCCTAAAGTTAGTGATAGATTCTTTACCATAGTAATTAAAAGTCCAAATGAGATTAAAAGCAGCTGCTAGCACATAAAGTGTTTCTGTTTTTATTGAATGTCAGGAAAATATTTTAAGGTTAATTTAAAGGTGTATGCAATTATATGCAATTGCAAAAAGTGTTGAAAGAGAAATGTATTCACTATAACAACCGGATAAACTACGAATATTTACCATAATAAGTGAGATTCTCATCAAGCAAAATTATCTTAAAAATAACTGTCAAAAAACGAATAAATTAAGTTATACATATTTGTGAAAGTTGTTTTGTTTAAAAAAAGTTTACAATAATTCCACGATTTGAATTTTTTTAATAAACTACATGAAATATAATTTTCCCCGTAAGGAATATTTTTAAAAATGATTGCTATCTTCTACAGTTTCAAAAATCTATTCGAAAAGAAGATTCTAATGCAAATTTAATTTAAGGCACCATCAATGTTTTATCAAATTAAAAACAAAAGTCAATTTTCTCATTTCTTGTCTTCTTTAAAGTAGACAAGAAATTCTGAAAAACTTCAGTATAACTAAATTTATGAATTCGGTGATTTTGTTACTGAGAATTAAATAATGGTACACTCAACTTATCTACTAACTCAGAATCAGAAAATGTTATTTTTTCATATACTTTATTAAAAATTTTAAAAATTAATAAATGAGAGAGATTGAGAGTACTCACAATTTACTGTTGCAAGTAAAGATCAATCAATGTAAAGGAAAACAAGGAGGATATGACTATAACCAATAATATTCAAAATGCCAACATTTCTCCATCCCCAAATTAACTTCTCAGTTTGTGAGTGGAGAAGTCATTCAGGATTTTAAGTAACTTTTTTAGGTTTTTTTTCTCCATATCAGATAATAATCTCAATTTCCAAATTTTGTAAGATTAACTTTGGAAAGATTTTTTGTGATCTTGAAATTTTGAGAGGCTTTAAAAGGGAAACAAATAGTTCTGAGTAAACAACAGTATCGACTCCAAAGTAAAACTATAAAAAACAAATTGGATGATAGTTAAAATTGAGAGTAGGTCATTTTATTTTTAGATATTTAAAATACCATATTTCATATATAGTGATTCAATTTTAATTGGAAAACCTTATTTTATTACAAAATTTTAATGGAAAATATGATTTTAGTTTTTTAAAGCAAAATTTAACTAAAAAATTCATATTGCTTGTAAAATTTCCCAAAATTTCTATCGTAATTTAATTGATAGAAGTTATAAGTTTTGAAAACATATCAAATGAAATCCCTAGTTTAAAATATTCCAAATATGAATATTTTACAACATTTTGTAAATTCTAGTTAATGATATAATATCGGGAATTTATTCATAACATTTATTTATTGATTGAATTGTTTAATTCATAGATGAATCATTTTCATTTATATAAGCATAAAAAATTATTAAAATAAAATACTACAAAAAATAATAAAAGATTATTTTAAAAAAATTTTAAGTGTTATCGTAAGTGAAGTTGGATATTAGTTTCAGGAAAATGCTAGTATAATTATTGTATTGCAGTGCAATTATTAAGTAAAAATTAAAATACATTTACAATAAATATTCTAACTATTTCTTAAAATGTGTCTGTTAATGTAAATATGCCATTTAAACTTGCATATTTTCCAATAAAATATCAAATAAATAATAAAACTGTGACCATGATTTTAACTGTATATATGCTTTTAACTATATCAATATATATTTTATAGATATCTGCAATGTCTTCCTTTCAAATTTTACCTTTGTGGGATCGTGGAAATGAAATGATGATACTTACATCCACCTTGTGTTGTCAAGGTAATGACGTCACTGGGATCACTTCGTCCGATATCATTGTACGCTATGATGTGAAACTGATATTTTGTGCCACAGCTGAGGGATCGTAGGGTGTACGACGTCTGAGAGGAGTCCGGAATCTCTACTTCATCCCACTCTGGCAGTTCTGCTCGATAAAATAATTTATATCCTACAGAATAAACGAAATTCATTGTGAAAAGTCAAATTAATGCAGTAACAATAGATCATACGATAAAGGACACCATGATAATCAGTTTCATGAGTTAAAAAATTTAAAAGAGATGGCTTACAAATATTGCATTTATTACTAAAAAAAATTCTAATTATTAATCAAATTTTTAAAAATTTCAATCGTACTTTTCGATTTAAACTAATCCTAAAGTGGATGGTTTGTTTTGCCTTTTCATTTTAATTTGCTTTTTCTTCTGTTCTATTGTCAACGTGTTAAACGTTTAAATCAATGGAAAGCAACTTCTCAAACAAATATTTATGTCCTTATATAAGAAATCGTTTTATTAATAAAATGAATTTAAACAATATTCTCCAGTTTTCGATGGTGAACTTCGCCTTGTTTTCTGCCGCTTAAAGAATGCCATTTGATGGCAAGCAGCAAGTTTGACGACAATTTGGATTTGTGACATTGTATTGTGACGATATCTTAATTATGTGTGACGTAGCTAAAGTTTTATCTGACTTCATGAATATTTTAAGCTGATGACAATTGTAATAAAGTGATGGCACTACTAGAATATATTCCAAAAATTGGCAACTTTGCTATTTTTTTCATCATCAAGCTGAACGCATGTTTTTTGGACCGGGAAATTTCCCAAAGCTAGGCAAATTGAGACGCTAAACAAAAAAATTCATATGTTGCCACTTAAGGAAAAACCATATATATGATGCAATAATGTAAAAAAAGCAAACCTGGAAAAATAACCTTAAAATTAGTAACACTATACTCAAAAACCAAGGACACTGCATTTGGCGAGGAATCTTGTGGAGGGATACATCATACTTATACTTAAATGATGTAGCCATGATCTCAACTGGAACGAAAAAACAACCACTTTGTTTTCAATAAATTAAGGAAAACAAGTTAATTTTCCTACATTCAGATAAAATTTACGAAATATATAGTTGTTTTTTATTAACATTTTTTATATTACTAAGTTTATTATCATGCCACGATCGCGATGAGGGTGTAAGCGTTTTACTTATTTCAAATAAAAAGTGAATGCAGCCGTCTACCAAATAATAAAAACTATTATAATTTTATTAAAACCGGTTTAGTTTTATATTAATTTATATATGTAGATATTTTCTATACTAATTTTAAAAAAATATATTTTTGTTCTGAATTTACTTATTTTTTCATTATATTTAGTATATTTTTTCTTGTGACTTCTGATAATCTAACAGCTTTGGATAAATAATGACAATTTGACACAATCATTGCCCAACCAAACAATTATATGTATATAGCTTATATTACTAGTTTGTTTGATCAATTTATTACAGTTATGCTTAAAAGATTAATTTATTGAAATTTTATTTAAGAAATCAATTTATTAAGATGATAAAGTTTAGGAAGTCAATTCATTAAAATTATGTATATACAATTTAAAATTTATATTTATTAATTCAATTTAATGAAATCATGTTTAGCATGGATGTGAACACAAACATGACATCAATAGAATAACTACTCAGTATCATTGTTGACCTATGTGCTGCAGTGATGTTTAATTTAAGTGCATTGATTAATTTTTCTAAATGTAACGTATAAATTTAGCGTGATTGAAGAAAAATGCAAACACAAATAAGGGAAAATGTTTTAAGTGTTAAGTCTTATACATTTTTCTTGAGAAATATGATTTTTTTATAGCAAAATAAAATAATTGATATTAATAAATTATTATAAAATATTAAAGTCATTTTTTTCAATTTTGCCTCGAAAACTATTTTAAAGAGAGCGTCACAAAATTCGCTTTAATAACTGATTAAATTTGATTAATAATTGCTAAATTAAAATATAACTTTATAAATAAAATAAAGTTTTAATATAAATTTTACTTCCCTTATATTTTTAATTTTTAAAGAAAACATTTTTTGCTGTCTAAGCAATTATAATATTACTAGCACCTTATTAATTTTTCATAATGATATTTAAACTTTTCGAAAAAGAATTAGAAATTTTTAGTACAGGTGTGCTAACTTTATTAAGAGTTAGCCTCGTATGAACAATTTTATACAAAGTTTTCAATTTCAATAAAAAAAAAGATTCTTTTCACTTACAATTTTAATACTTAGTTTTATTAATACTTAGTTTTATGAGTAACTAATTTAAATGAAATAATTTTTTTGATGAAAACAAATAAAATAGGAATTAATCAATTTCTGTTTGTAAACCAGGAAGGAGAAATTACAATAAAAAACATCTAGACAAATTATTTATAAGTCAATTTTACTATAATTGTATGCCTTGCATACAATACATACATACATATATATATATATGTATATATATATATATATATATATATATATATATATATATATATATATATATATATATATATATATATATATATATATATATATATATATATATATATATATATATATATATATATATATATATATATATATATATATATATATATATATATATATATATATATATATATATATATATATATATATATATATATATATATATATATATATATATATATATATATATATATATATATATATATATATATATATATATATATATATATATATATATATATATATATATATATATATATATATATATACATATATATATATAAATATATATATATATATATATATATATATATATATATATATATATATATATATATATATAAATATATATATATATATATATATATATATATATATATATATATATATATATATATATAAATATCAATAATTTATTAAATAATATCAATGTGTATTTTAATAATTAAAAAATAATATTTTCTCATAGGTTTTTAGGAATATATAGGAAATAGTTTTTAGGAATGTAAATATCATTAGGAATTTCTTGTTAGAAAAGTTGATTTTGGTGTCAGCTTTTTATGAAAATTCAAAGCATTTTTAATTTAAAAATCTTCAGTTGAATTATGACTAATATCATAAATTTAGTGCTTAATGAAAAAAAAAACATATAAACAGATATAAAAAGAACAGATATACTCGGTAATAATTAAAAAATAATGAATAATATAATGTTGTTTGCATGAATTAGCATTTAAAAATACGTAATATTATGCATTTTATTTTTATTTATATTTTTTTCATTTTTCTAAAAAAGTTCACATAAATTGAAGAATTACTTTAAAAATATATTGTTGCTTTTAGGTAATATTTTGAATGTCTACAATTGAAGAGATGATGAAATTTAAAAACATAAGAATCAAATTTCCTCCTATGCATATTATTAAAATTCCACATATATTTTGAATTATATTTAATAAATTTCTCCATATAACTTAGTTTTATTTAACATTTAAAAATTTTTGCGTATTAAAAATAATGGTTTGCTTACAAGAATATTCTAATTAAGTTACGGTTAATCAATGTGCAAACTAGATATTTATTTAAATGAATTGCAATAACTTTCAGTTTCAATTTTTTTTGAGTTGGTTTGCTGGTGCTGCCATCTTTTGAATTAATTCACAAGCGTATATTATAAAGAAATATCTTGAAAACATATATTGGGAAGAAATAACGTGAAACAACTTATAATGTAAAGAAATGACCTGAAAACTTATACTAAATAATAAGGTCATAAATTTCTTAAAAGTAAAAAAAATAATAAAAAAATAAAAATAAGAACATTGTTATATTTAAAAGTAATTTTGCGTATGTTTAATCATTCAGAATAGTTATTTGATACAAAAATTGTCAGATATTTTGATAAAATTTATCTATCAACAGTGTAAACAATCTATAATAAATTATTAGAGATAAATATTTTTTAAAAAGAGAAAAAAAGTAAATTGTAACTGAAATTAAGTTTAGTAATTTTGCTCATATTTTTTATGTTCAGAATGTTAGATTACTATACTTTATGTATTTATAATATTATCACAATATTTAATTTCGAAATTTAAATATTAATATTGATAAAATAAAAATTACAATTATTCTGTATTTTTATTTATACTTTAAGGTTATTAAAAATAAATTCCTAACATCTTATTTTTATGTATTTGTATAGAAACTGACATTTATTACTTTGTTTATAAAGAAAAAAAAATAGTTTTCTATGTAAATATATGGAAAACTACAGTTTCTCATAATAATTTTTTTCTTACTAATTATTTCATTGATATCTCTTGAACTGATATCAATTGTGCTTAGATAATACAACTCAGATTACCAGATAAATGAAAAATTTTAAAAAAATGAAGGTAAAAGTTGCAATAATTCTTCAAGAATCAATCGTGAAAATGAAGAGTCTTAATTTGTGCTTGATTTCGAATCTTTATACACGTATAGCTAATATAACCATAACATTTTCAAATAAATCAAAACAAATGGATCTAAAGATATGAGTTTAGTACTTTGTGTTCGTTTGCATCGTAATTTATCTTGTCAAACACACTATTATTACCACTTAGTTTCGCACATTTTATATATATGTTTTACGTTTTACTTTTTACACCACATTATTTCTTAATCTACAACTTTGTTTTTTTAAGTACATATATACTAAAAGAGATTATGTGTGAACGTAATCTGCTAATAATTATCTGTTAATTTAAGAAACTTATCAATTAGTAATTTAATTTTTATAAAAAATGTATGTGTTCAAGCATTGTTTAATAATTGTTACCCCAATTTTTTTCACCAATTTAACCTGAAAAAAAGTATTTCGGATAAAATTATTTCTATGAAAAAGAATTAATAGTTTTTAGCAAAATATTTTCTTATTAGAAATGAGAAATTTCTTAAAAATACTTATATTTTCTTTTAAATTTGCTTTCATAAGTAGCAATTTTTTTCTATAAAATCCTAAGTTGGTTTACTTTTCGGAAAAGAATTTTTTTTTCTTAGACTTTTTCTCTTGCGATTGAAAGATAGCAAATAGTTTGTAACGAAGTGTTTATATTGATGCAGACCATAATAATGAAATTTTGATTTAGAAAATTGGTGTATTGTAAAACGTTTCTTATATAAAAGAAAGCATGTAGGAACGTATTACTATTTTTATTTTTTAGAAACAAAATGAAGCATATATATTTTTTCCATTTCAAGGACTTGTTTCTAAGACTAATTTTTATTAATTGCGAAATAGAACCTTTTATATTTTACTTTGGAGAAAATATTATAACTATAAATAGTATATTTACTTAATTATACCATAATATATTATAATTTCATACATATTATATTATTTATTTTGCCTAACTTTAAACTGTTTTAAAATTATTATAAAACTATTAATTTAAATAATATTCTAAGAGGATATTTATTTAATGCATAATATTTACAGATATTTTATTTTGTTTCAACCTTTACAAAATATTTATTTTATCTAATTTTTGTCAGTGAACTGAAATTTATATTGAATTTTGGTCATCACAAAATGAACTAACATTGGGAAAAAAATGTAAAATTTTCTTATATCTTCACAAAATGCGTTGAAATTTTGGAGATCATATTTTCGATTCACTTAAAATAGTCTAAAAAATCCAAATTCATAAACACCATTTGTTAAGTCTTATGCATAGTTTTCTTAATTTGTAAATTGATAACATTTTTTTTAGAAATGAGATGTTTTTTGCCATAACAATTTTTACGCTTTCTTCTTAGCATCTGAAAATCGTAATATATAAAGGAAAATACCATCTGTTCTGCAACATATATTGACTTTATTTCTTCATTAAAATGTATGTGTGTGTGTGATAGAAAACAGATTTTTTAATTTCAATTCTAATTCAGATTTATGATGATGCTTGAAAATTGTCATTTTGTTATCATAATCTCTTTGTTCTTTTCATCCCAATTATATTAGATGAACACAAAGTGGTGCAATATGCTTTGATCTTATCCTTTACCAATAAAGTGAGGGATGATAATCTATAATCAGATCTTATTTTAATTTAGGGAAATGCAATGTGAAGCTTGTCAATATAGCTTCGTATTCAAATTTGATAAAGGAGATCCGACGGAATAGCTTTTATGGACTTTTGATATTCATCATATAAGTGAGAAATTTAAAGTAAAATTTAATAAAGAACGAAATTATGAAAATTGTTTTCGAAAAATCTCTTATTACAATTTAGAATGTATGTAATGTTACTATTGAACTTCTTCTTTAGATTATTTTCTATGATCCAAATAACGTGCAAAAACAAGATGTCACAGAATTAAGAAATAATAAACTGCTTTTATGTTAAATGCTAAATTACCATGTTTTTCAAGAAATTCTAGTTAATTTTTGTACGAAATATTTTTATTAAAAATATTATAAAGAATGTTGTTGTTTGAGTTTGAACAAACAACAGACTGTTATACAATTCACTTTTTCCACGGTAGGACACGAAAATAATTAATTTATAAAGATAGGAAAAAGAATCTTTGGTAATTTACTAGTTTAGCTTTTATAACTTAAATTAGTAAGAATAGATATTTAATATGAACAAAATACATTTTAGAAAGATTCTAAAGTAGCATTTTAAATTAGAAATGTGTTTTCCTTAAATGAATTTTTTCTTCATATACGGTTTACACAGCTTTATTATGTTCCTAATAGTTTTTCAAAATTATGGAAATGTTCTATTGTTATTAATATTTGCAGTTAAGAATTTAAAAATTTCAAAAATATCACTTTTAAAATTACATAAAATTGTTATTATTTTAGAAAATTAATTTATAGCCTATCTCTGTTCTCTTGCTCAATATTCAGGTTCACCATTTCTCTTGGTGTCTTTACATATTCGCTTGAAATTCGTTAGTGCTTCAATAATTGTCTTCAGAATCATTCATCGTGCCTAAACAAACCATTTCGAATGGTTTTGAGCTATGTTTACGTTCATGCTATCTGCTTAACCATACTTAAATGGCTTTGAACACATCACATATATTTCGAGTAATGAATCCATGCATCGATCTGTTCAATTTTAAATCCAAAAGTTGTTAAAAACACGAAACTAGAGAAGTTGTTTGTTCACAAAACATTAATAGTTCCAAGATCGTCAAAATTATAGTTCCATACCAGTTTAAATTAATTTGAGTCATGTGTAAGTTGACAGAATCTGTTAAAAAATTGTTTCAGACATAGGATCTTCATTTCTGATGATGACCATCGGAAATCGACTCGTTTGGCTTAAAACCAAACCAATTTGTTGAAGTATATTTTGCTCGAATGCATGAATCATTTAGTGAATGGCAAAACCATAGTTTAAACAAGGCATTTTAGTTTTAGTCGAGCTATTCACTCATTGACAATGTCATAGAAAAAAGAAAGAAAAACAATCAGTTCATGATTAAATATTAATCGACTAGGATGCTTTTTAAGTTGTGTATGGTCTGTCAACGACTGTGATTTTAACTGAAGTATCTGAAAAAATCTGGATTCTTTTTGTGTTTTATTGTTCGACATTTTTTTGCGTTATCGTAACTAAAATGTGGTGGAAAGACTTGCTTAGTGCCCGGAACATTAATCCACTCCCTAAAGACCTGTTTGCAACATTACTGAAATAAAATCAATAAATATATCAAATTTATATATTCCACACAAATGAAATATTTATTAGGAAATTATTTAATATTCATCAACTGAATTTTTTGTAAAGAGATTTGAACACTTATTTAGAGTTAAAAATTCATTCTTCGGCATTTCGTTTTCCTTCTGAAAAGATTAATCTATTTGGATATAAGTTTTTCTTAAGAGTAAATCTGATATGACATTGGGATGTCACATCATTTCTTAATAAATGAAGATTTTTCTGTTGAGAAATTTTAAGTCTTAGCATCATTGGCTTGAAAAAAAAGTGCTCTCTCTCTCTGTTTCTCTGAGGTATTCATTAACTTCATTTAAAATAGTTTTTCTAATTTTTTTTAAAAAAAATAAAAAAATCGTATCATATTTTGAAAGTTTTTACTTATTTTTAATAATTATAAATGTATCTTGTGTAAAGTATTTGGTTGAATGAAAATGTTACATTACAAGTTAAATTTCAAATCAGATCTCTTTAATGCTCCAGTAAATATATTTAACTCTGACTTATTTACTGGCGCTCTCTACAGAAACATTTTAAAACTAAAAGTATTTATACATAAAATATTAAATTTTATACAGCAAATAGTGCATAGTCAAGTAATTTCTTCTAATAAGCAATTTATAAACTAAAATTTCCAGAACTGTATAAGTATGAGTGAAATATTTTGACATTTCAATCCTTTTGATTTATGTTTCAAGCAAAATGAAATCGGTAAAAATGAATGTAAAAATAAATGCATTTAAGAAGACGATATGAATGTAAATTATAAGCTACTTTTTGGTACAAGGTTAAAAATATATTTTTATGTACTGAACCAATTCTAAGAAATGTCAATGAAATTATTATATGGAGCAGTAGCAATATAATCCTGTGAAATTTATATAGGACAGCAAAGTTGAGATTATGAAAAACACGTTTCTTTGTAGCACATAAACATATTAAAAGTCATTTTTAACTAACATGAAATAAAATTAAAAATTATTTATTTTCATATTTATCTAAATAGAATATTTTTCCCATTTATTAAATATATTTAATATTAATATTTTATAAACGTAAATCAAAAAATAGTGCCTTTAACACATTTAACTGTTTTTAAATATAATATATTATAATATTTATAATTTTTAATAATGAAGTACATAAATTACGTCCAGAAATAAGAAAATGTATTACTTCGTTTTAAATTTCAGTATACATATTTAATATTTAAATAAATTTAAAATAAAAGGCATATTTTTATAGCATTTAAATATTTCCTAAAAAGTAACTTATTTATTTTACATTTCTATGAAATAATACCTTTTATGTAAGTGTTTTCTTCATTAGATACATCCCAAGTTAAAATGACTGCTGATGCTGTTGAAGAAACAATTCTTAATACTGGTGATGGAGGTGGATCTGAAATAAATGTTATATAAGTCACTGACCAAATTCTAATTATTTACACTACCATTAATAGAATTTTTCTTAATAAGTATTTATTAATAAGTTTCATCATTATTAATATAATATATTTTTAATATCAAAATCTTCTAAATAATCTATGTTCTGGATATCTATGTTCTTTTAATAATTATGACTAAAAGAACAAATATAAATTAAGAATAAATTGCACCTTTTAAATGCAGCCTGTATGTCTAAAAGATCAACTAATAATCACATTACATATGTTTGAATTTTTTCTTTATTATGTATATAAATGGTAACTTAATTTACCGTTTTCATGCGTTTTGACAAATGTATCCTTGGAAGGGGGCCCAGCTCCCCTATTGTTGAAGGCCTGAACAGTTATACTGTATTCTGTTGCCCTTCGTAAATTTGTGATTGTGCATTCCAAAGTAGAGTCAAATTCACTTTCTTCTATTGTCTTGTAAATATAATGATCTTCAGAACTGCGGATTTTGTGCCCAACGTAATATCCCCTTATTTTGCCATGCGTGCTTGCTGGGGGCGGAGGCTAAAATAAAAATATTATGCTAAGTTTCCGGTATTATTTGACACACTCATAATAATGACATAGTACATTTAACACCTTTATAAGTTTTGTTTAATCAATCGAGAATGAAAATACTTATGTAGAGTGACTGATTGGAAAATAGAAGCTTTTTCGGTGCCAGTATGTGTATTAATATAGTGAATTTACCATCTTTATCATTAAATTTAGAACATAATTTTGTTGAATAATATTTAAACTGAATGGATTCTATTATTGAACAATTAGCTAAACAATACAATTTCACCATGAAATGTTATAGATAAAAGGAAGATTAAATGAATAAAAATTATAAACATTTTTATAAATTACTCTATAACTTCCAAAATATGCTATCATAAAGTGTCAAAGTAATGATTGTTTATATAAATTAAAAACTTTAAAAGAGAAGCACATCAGTTTTTTTGGAGCATAACTGCCTTGCGTATGTAATTTGCAAAGGTTGTAGCCTCCAAATAAACCAATAAAACCAAAAAAGCTTCCAATTAAGCTTGCAATCCTAAAGTTGAAATCCACATGGAAATATTGTTTATTTGATTTAAGGAAATATTTCGAGAAGTTGTTCCCTTTATTTTATTATATTACGTTTCAAAATTTAAATTTCGTTACTCGAAAGCAAATATTTGAATAATTCCTCATTTATGTTATGGATTTAAAATGTGCTTAATTTTTTTGATGATTGCAAAATAAACAAACAGACTTAAATTTTGATACTTTTACATAAGTTTCTTAATTTTTTCTTAAAAACTAGGCTTTTTTGGATGTGAGAAGAGAGATATTTTTAAGAACGATACATTTTCTAGAAAGTTCTATACTCTTCAATTATCTTATTTTAAATATTTTTTATTTTAATGAAAAATTAATACTCAGAATATTTAATAATGCTAAATTAGACAAATATATAATGTTATATAAATATATTATAATCTGAAATCAATAGATGGCAGCACTGAGGATAATCATAAAATTGAGCATTTTTGAAATAACTTCTGAAGTTTAAATTTGGGTTCATTCCAGTTAATGTGTAAATTAGATTACCTCAGGTTCGATTTAATCTTTGATAAATTTTAAATCGAAAAATTTTTGAAATTGTAAGATAGGTTAAATTACGACTGACAATCCTTTCTCCTCTATAGATCTTTTTTAAAGAATGGCATTCTTTCAAAAACTCTCACTCACCTTTCGCTCTAATTTGGAGCATCTATCGTATTTGTAAATAAAACTATTAAGGGAAGCAATTTGATCATAAATTTAAAAAATGGAAAAAAAAGAAGTTTATAAAACTAATTGACTTCATTGTGCCCTATTGCTCGCCTGGGATTTAGATTTTCCCTTGTCATCAGAATGATGGTATACCAATACATTTTGATATGAATCTTAAGTACAGTTTTCTTTTTTCATTTTTCTTGTATTTCATTTTTGATTTTACAAATATAGATAAATTTTTTAAAAGCATTTAGTAAAAATATAATAAGCAACTAGGATGTTGAACACTTTGTTTAAGCTTCTATCTATCACAAGGCCGAATCTGGATCACATTATTTGAATTATTCATTATAGTATATTTTTCTTGTATGAATTTATAATAAAATAAAATATATTATGAAATAAATATAAATTCATAATAAAATTTATAATTAAATAAAGAAAATCATAGATAAATTTTAAAAATTTAATCACATCGCTTAAATTTTTAAATTTACTACACCATTATTTATAACTTTTTGGTTTATATCCTTCTAGTTAAAATTGTTATAGTGTTTTAAGTAAGTCCAAAATATTAAAGTTTATAATTATATACATATAAAAAGTGACCTTTTGATGCTTTGTTTCGGTAAATAAATTACAAACAATATTTACAACTGAGAGTATTGTAAATAAACTAACAAATTTATATGTATTAGTTAAAAAACAAGATCATTTTAGCATATTTAAAGGGTAGAAGGGAAACATTTTAAGTAAAATATAGTATATGTCATCAAATGGATTTAAATTTTAAGCAGGCAGTGTCTTCATAAAATTTAATAAATTATCAGTGCACCTGATATTCATACTACTTCCTGTTTTTAAAAGTATTTTTGAAGCATTTTTAAGGTTTGTTTAAGCAATGTTAGAAATATTTCGGAAATTATTATGAGAAAATATTATCCGATATATATTCGCTTAAGAATCTTTATTCTCAAAACAATTCGTAAAAGAATAAATCAAATAGAATTAATCAACAAAGATCACTTAAAATTAAATGTACTTAATTCGTTACCTACCTACCTTCCACATTACTCGAATGGAGTGCGTACTTAATGCAACTGCAGATACATGAACAGGTGGCTCGCTTGGTACTTGAAAAGAAATCTTTCTTTAATACAAGAATAAATATAAGTTTAATTATCAGATTCAGCTATGGAAATTTTGGTATAAATTATAACTTTGTCGAACATTAATAAATGTGAGCGTTGCGTAAATTAAATGCAAATACAAAATAATACAACCATCTTCAGCATACTTTGCATAATTACACTATTATTATTGAGATATATTAATGCTAATCAAAATTAAGAATATAAAAGCTTTATAATACTTACTTATTTAATTAGTTTTAAATGTGGTTTGTCATTAATGTACACCTAAGAGAATATAATAAAAGACTAAATGTTATATTTTTACACTTTTTTTAAAAATCCTTTTCCTTAACATAATAAAGACCCTAAATACATGAAATAAAATCGTTTCCGAAGTTATATTGTATAAATTAAGATTTTTGGCTATTAACATGAAAAACGTTTGTAGTATTAACTTTTAATGCAATCGCTTATCTTAAAATATATAAATTTATTCTTTCATTATAATAACCAATTAAAATTGAATTAAGTCCTTTAATTTTTATTTTTTGTATTGTATCATAAATTATATATTGTTTTCTGATAAACAGACAACATCTTTGCAAAATAATAGTGCAATAATAAAATAGTTTAAAAAAACTTGTATAATATTTCTAAGTTAAAAACACAATCTTTACATATTTTAAGTAATAAGATTCTTGTCAATGAAATTTTTTTTTCTAAATTTTATATAAACTAAAATGTTTGTAAGCTATTTTATCTTATGTATGTGCATATCAATAAATAATAATAAAGTTAGTCTTACAACATAATAAAAACGTTAATTAAATATATTTATTTTATGATATACCACATATTACGAAAGGGTAAAGAATAAAATCATTTATGTTTCCTAGTAAATTTAATTTTAAATAAATCTGAAATCGATTGAACAATTTTATAAGTGTGTAAAGTACACAGATAAGAATTAAACTCTCTGTCTGTATTTGTAAGGTAAGAATTAACATTATATACCTTCTTCATCAGTCGTTATCGTTATGACTTCTCCAAAGGGACTGCGACCAAGAGCATTTTCTGCCTGGAGCTTAAACTGATATGTTGTCATTGGTGATAATCCTGAGATAGAAATTGATGTGTTAGAGCCAGGAATGTCGACTTTCTTCGACTCAGAGGACCAAGATGCACCTGAAAATCGATCAATTAGCAAACGAACTTTTGTTTACTTAAGTTTATTTAGTAGTGAACCAAGAAAGTTAAGTACCGATAATATTGCTATAGAAAGTGTTAATATCTCAAACGCAAAATCGAAAAAATCTAGGCAAGTGCACTTACATTTTAATGTCATTTACATTATTTAAATGTAAATAAAGTGCATAACATAAAAATTAATATACCAAGTAGAAAAATATTCAATTTTAATTTAGTAATACATGTATAACAATAATAAAATAATTCAATGAATACTGCATAAATTCAATGCAACTGAATATCAGTATTATTTAAATTCGGAGAAAATTTCGATCTTTATAATGAATTTTAAATAGTAAATTTCATGTTTACATGTTTTCAGTGCAAAAGTATACATTAGAATTTGATTAAATGAATATAATTTAAAGTAAGTGTAATTAATTACAAAAAAATTTATTTCACGTAAAACAAATTGCATCAAAAAGTTTACATTAAAAAATGTGTTCTTTAAACAGACAAATACTTTTCTATATTTTAAATATAGTTATTGCAATTTTATCCATGAATAGTTTTGAAGTTAATTTGCACTGTTTAAGAAATAACTTCACTTAAAGATTTTTAAAAAATTATGAATTTCAATTTTAAATCATTATTAAGATTGTAAAGTTTTGGTTTAATCCTTGTTAATAATTTTAGTCAAAATATAAATTAGATTGTAAATTTTGTAAAATCATTCTCAATAAAATAAGATAAAAATAAATATAAAAATTTTTCTTTATTTTCATTTTCTTACTGATACCTTATATTTATGCTAAAATTAATTTACAAACAGTTCCTAAAAATCTGTTTAAATTTTAATAAACAAAACTACATATTTAATAAACTTGGCTAAAGAATACTCTATTGCAATGCATTAAGCAATAGTTTTATGTTAATGTGTATTAATTATATTTAAAACACTTTTTTGCAAATATATATATTTGATATAAATATAACTTAATTTTGAATTCATAATTTACAAGAAAATAAATATGAGCATACCATTAGAGGACTTCCAATATAAAATGTATTTTGTTATTGGACTGTTTCCTGTGTATGGAACATTCCAGCTTAATGTAACACCTCTGCTGCTGACGTCAGTGGCTAAAATATCAGATGGTGGATCTGGCACCTCTAAAATTAATATGCAGGATTCATCATTCATAACTGGTTAAAATAGTTAATTTTCATAATAAAGTTATGAAGACAAATGTGGTTAATGAGTTCTTATAACTACAAAATATAATGGCTCTGATTTTATCCTATGATAACAGTTGATAAGCAGTTAAAACAGTAGTTTTAGATGTTATGATTATAACTATAACTGTTTATCAGCTGTTATGACCACTTATTTAAATAAATATTTTTATTAAGAATATGTGAGTTGTGTAACTTGTAGTTATAAAATTCGTTAACTTTATCAAATGAATTAAATCATTAGTTAATTTTATACACACGAATAAAAATTATAGTTGCATAGAAAAATTAAAAGGAAAATAGAAGAAAATTTGCTGCACTACAATATTCTATATAACAATTGAAAAGCAAGTTGAAGCAAATTTTGCTAAGTTATATATATATATATTCAGTTATATATTTTGCTTCAGTACATATCAAATATTTAGCATTAAAATATCTTTATTAAACTTAAGAATGCTGCACGATATTAAACTGTTACATATTCATGCAGCATTTGTGCGATATACAATTTTAGAATTTTAAGTTTATATAATTATAAAGCTCTTAATGCATCTATAATGAAATACATTGCAAGAGTAAAGCACTTTTTAAATAAAAAAGTGTGAATAAAAGATATATATAAAAGATCTGATTACCTAAAGCTTGTATAAAATTAAAAAAAAATAGAGTACAAAATTGAATCAATGGAATTTGTTTTGTGTTTAGAATTTAAAAAAAGAGTTTAGGAACTTGCAAAACTTAATTCAGATTCTTTGAATATATATTACTGAATTATTTTTGAAGCTTTATAGAAAATTACATTTAACAGTCAATACTCGTCATCGAACAAATATTCCTTCTATAGTAATATATTTTATTTTGCATTTAAATTTGCATCGATGATATTTATTTTATTCAGTTGTCTCCTCAAGCATAAATAATTTCAATAATATTAACAAATGTTTAGAAATTAATCATTCCCCTTTTTATTTCTACATAAATTTTAATATATATGAAATATCTTGAAATATTTAAAAAAAATATTTATATAAAATGTAAAATTAATTACTTGAATAATTGATCTTACATTTTATATCAATGAATAAAAATTGGTAAAAGTGAAATCACTTGTTTAATATATACCGTTGAAAGATTTAGTGAACAGCAAATATAAAATCCTTACTTGTGTGTGTGTTGCCCACCGAAACTTTTAATAATATATATCATTTTTATTTATTAATGTAAAATGAGTTACACACACATATATTACGTTGTTGATTTCTGGCTAAATTAATATGAAAGCTATTTCATTTTGAAATTCTGATTACAACGGTTATAATTAATTTAAAACATAATTCATACTGATTTGAATTCTCTGTAAAATTGCATATGCACTGATGTATTATTTTAAGCAAGATAACCTTCCGCTGCGATATTTTCTCGCTTCAATAAAACGGCATTATAGTTCCCCCCCCTCTTTTTAAAATTATCATCTTTGCTTTACAACTTTCTTCCACATTTTAAAAGATAATTGTTTTTTTTTAATGGCAATATTTACTATCTTTTTTGTTATTTTTTTCTTTCAGCTATGGCAACAGCGTCTTATGATCGGTACTGATAAATAACAACATGGAAATTCTCCTGAACGTGACTGGACTTCAGGATTTAATAACTTTTAAACTAAAGAGAGTTTTCAAACATGGCTCTTCTCTTGATTTGCTCTTAGCTGACCTTAACGTGAAATCTCATTTCGTAGTATAAAGATAATTTGAAAAATATTAATTCAATCATTTTGTAATCTATGTCTTCAATTATTTTCCTTCTATTTTTCAAAATGTAGTGAATTTCGTTTTAACATTAAACTTTCAACTACAATCATAAATGATGTCTTTTTTATATCTTTCTGTTTTTATTTATTCTGTAATGCCGAATACAAAGAATATTTAATGATTGTTTTTTGTTTTCATTATATTAATCTATAATGCATAGCTTTTCAGTTTATAACCTGGAGGAATTTCCAAATTCGAGTAACACATTTAGCCCAGGTAAAATCTAAATTAAGTAAGCATGCGTTTACTTATTAATAAATTAAAAAATCATTGAAACAGAGTTAAATGAAACCCGTGAATCAGGTAAATTATATATATATATATATATATATATATATATATATATATATATATATATATATATATACATAAGTTAGTAACGAATAAAACGAGGAATTTTAGCTAGTTTTTTTATATCACGTCCCATGTAAGAACTATTTTTCAGTGAAGAAGAATATTTCTTTATTTCCTTATTGACAACAAAATTATACTTTACATTTTTAAATTTTATTTCTTAATTTAGGAGTAAATATTATACTTTTTCAGGACGAAAACTAATGATTATATGAAAAGCTTGAAATATAAAATAACAACAGTTATTATTTTCCTCAAATCTACGCTAGATCAAAATTTGAACAGAATATAATTTTTAATTTACAAAAAAGACAAACTTAAATACCTGAAGATTCAGAAAATTCATATCATTCATTAATAGTAAATTCAGTCTACTCCTTAACAAGTGACATTTTACCAATGGCTATCAATCAAATTGAACTACAGTTACAAATATTTTAATAGACAATAAAGGAATGTCGATTCAAAGCGAATTCATAAATTAAAACTATATTCGAATTAATCTTTTGGTTTTGGATGCACATTACAATGATTGTTCTTAATGGATATCTATAATTTCAATATTTACTGATGGACATTAGAATTGCTGCGTTGTGTAAACTGGAATCTTAATATCTCAAGCGGATCACTCAGGCGTGACAAATAACTTTATCGGGAAGCGGGGTAGCATTAAAATTAATAACTAGAAGTAGGGAAGTGCACTTCATTTAGGATCGCCATTTCCATGCTAATTAATATGTATCGATGTTCAACAACCTGCAGTTCGGATAACAAAGCGGAATGAAAGATTACTTTCCCTTGGGGATTTCACCGATGCTCTAACTAATGGTTGTAATTTTCAGTATTTCCCTTCTCTTAATGGTCATGTAACGCTCCGATTGGAACAAGTGCACTGCCTGACATCTCCTATAAAAGGCAGCAGGAAATTAGTGCTTTATGAAGATGGCTGAAGAGAACTTTGTATGTTCTTGGTAAACATGCTTCCTCTCAACAGCATGTAAACTGAGATTCAAAAAGGTAACAAACTGGAAATACTTAATTAAATTTTAATCCTTCCCGCGATGAGCATTCTCAATTACGATTTATCTCCAGATGAAATGAAGGAATTTTTAGCGTAAGTGCTTCATTTGTGTATGCCGCTTGATTAAAAATGGAAGATATAATAAAGTTCTTATAAAACTTCCTTGATTATATAAAGTGCTTGTTATTGTGTTCTTAGGAATATTAAGAATTTGTAGAGAGACACATATTATTTTTCTAACAGCAAAAGAGGAGCTCTTACAGACTTATTTTATGTTACTATTACTTGATGTTTTTTTAATGTTATGGTGTAATATATATATATATATACATACATATACATATACATATATATATATATATATATATATATATATATATATATATATATATATATATATATATATATATATATATATATATATATATATATATATATATATATATATATATATATATATATATATATATATATATATATATATATATATATATATATATATATATATATATATATATATATATATATATATATATATATATATATATATATATATATATATTAATATATATATATACATATTAATATATATATATATATATATATATATATATATATATATATATATAGATATTTTTTTTTATATATATATATATATTAATTCAAATATACGTTTATACATATATTGTAAGTTTAGTAAAATTAATTATTTCAATTGTTTTCTATTTCTATAATTTGAAACACAATCTAAAATATTTATTTCATTTTATTATCAATTTCCCTCCCAATAATAAAAGGGATAATTAAAATGTATAATGTGAACAGTAATTGATTTTTTATTTGTTAATATATTTAAAGACTAATACAATATTATTAATCGAAGTGCATGTAAATAAATAACTAAAAATTTTAAGAAAAAATTAAATCGTTCCAGCTAATATACACGTAATTTTATACCATGGGAGAAATAAAATATCAATATACAAATAACTTTATTTTTATTGTAATTATGTATGCATAATAATATTTACAAGGGAACAATTAAATATTAATGAAAATTTTATTTCAAGAGTTGATGATCCATAAGTTGGTTGTGTCAAATAATCCTTACAAAATAAATTCTTAATTTCAAAGTAAAAGCTTGATCTTGCAAGCAAAAAAAGGGAATGCTAAGGAATAAATTTAAAATTAAATTTAATTTAATGGTTAAAATTTATCTCATAATGATATACAAAATTCCGTGCAAATATTTCATATCTGCAAAACATCTTTCGTTGTTCATTAAAAATGTATCTCCGATCTAAGAATGAGGCGCAAACCCACACCTGGCGTAATTTTACCTCATCCCTTTTTAAGTGAAATAATCAAACGTAAGACATTGTTTATTTTTCAATGCTATAACATAAGTTAACAAATGATTTGTTCAAATAATAAATTTAGAACATGGTTACGTTTTATCTCAATAAATATAATCATCATTAATTTACTATATTTAGAATATAAACAGTAATTGCATTTTTATTTGTACTTATATAATTTTGATATATATATATATATATATATATATATATATATATATATATATATATATATATATATATATATATATATATTATATATAATTATAAAACTTGATATATATTTAACGTTTTAAAATAATAAATACAATGAAACAAATAAATTTTGTAAATAGCAATTTTAAACACTTTTTATTATTTTAAAAGAAAAACATTTTTATTAAATTTTTAGAAGTGAAATAACTATTTTGAAACTATTTGCTTGTAGTTACCATAAAATAATTTATTCGTCAATTGAGCAAATTGATTGAGTTAGAGATAATATACTTTATATAACGATGAAAATGTCATATTAAAATAAGTGAAAAAAATCAATTGGCATCCTTAAAAATTTGTATTTAATTATTGATTTCATTTGTAATTCATATTTCAAATAGCTAATTTTATATTAACACCAAGTATTAAAAATAACTTTTCCTATAGTTAATAATATTATATTACTTTTGTATTATTGATTTAAAAATATTTAAAAATAGATTCAAAGTATTTTTAATATAAGTTCCCAGTAATAATTATCTTAAAAAGCTAATCAGTAAATACGTTCATTTTGAAATAAATTTTTGTTAATTGAATTTTGTAAACATTTATAATAAACTTAATGTACTAGAATGATATTTATGACAATTTTTATTCTAAATTTCTTTTTTTATTAGTTTATTTACATTATAACTTAGTTAAGGAAAAAATATATTAATAAATTTCACGATATTTATGAATGTAATATTTGTAATTCTTATGATTTTGTAACATGCACATATAATTTTATGTTGCTAAACTAGTGCTTAGGTGTACATCTCTAATTCAAAGATTTCACTGAAGCATTTTTATGAATATTAGGCATAATTCTCTTGTTATCGCGCAAATAACATTTGACTGGCTAGTTATGTTTAGGCAGTTGTAGTATATTAATGTTAAAATTAATTAGAAGTAACTTAAAGCAGATTTATTTGGTTATTAGTAAAAACATGCATTTTGTGCAAATTTGATAGTTAAAAATAGAATGAATATTCAATTTATGATAAAAGCATAAAATATATAAATGACAAAAGCCTAAATTATTATTAATGAATATAAAAATTAAAAAATGAGTCCTACAATGAATGATAAATGATATAATTATAGTACATTTTCGATAAAGTTTTCTTGAGGGATTTATTTTTAACAGCAAGCAAAACCCAATTATTACCTTTTAAAAAAGGCATTGATAAAAGTTAATTCATATCTCCACATTTTTTTAAAAAAACTATGAAATCAAATATGCTTTCCGAATTATTTCCAATTAAGAGAAATTATCAAAAACAAGAAAATTTCATAACAATATGCTACTGTTTGCTGATAAAAATTTATATTAATTATTGTACGTTAAGAAATATTTTATTCATAAATTTGTAATTTCAACAGATTTGAGAAAAATATGAATAAATCTATATTTGTAGAGAAAGCATAAATACATACGCATTTACTCGTATTTCTGTATACTATAATTTATATTTTAATACATAAAATCATAATGAAATGCAAATCCCATTAAAAAAAGCAATAATATTTTAGGAAATAATTAACCTTTCATTTAAATTTAAAATCTTAAAGAAACAAAACAAGTTTCTCATATAAAATTGACTTCAAGAATTACATTTCTCTCATAAGAATTATCGTAATACTCCGTGGAAAAAATGCCTGTAAGTTTCTTAGTTTGATAGAGATTAAGTTGTAACGAAATGAGATTGTGTTCATCATGACAAAGTGATGGTGCTCGTGTTGCTATTGATTCAATGATTATCTGCAAAATATGGAATCGATGGATTCGGAATAGAAATAAGATGTATTATATCACAATGGAAAGTTTTCATGAATGGACAAAAGTTATGCATGTTAGCTGTCTAGCAAAAATCCGCACGGGCACTTTGGTAACATTTATATCAGTGTGCACATCAGCTTGACAAACAGTTCTTCGGCTAAACTTTAAGCTGCAACACAGGCAGAAATACATTCAAAAGTGCAATCAAGGACAAAACCTGAGACAAAAATGGCTTGATATCATTTTCCCAGAGGAACACCGGTTCTTTTTTCAAGTATCACGGTGCTCCTATTGGTAGCACTGTATAGAACTCATATTGCTGGAAATAGTTCAACATCGTCATATTGATCCATCACTTGGAATGATGTTAAAGAGATCCATTTCCTACACCCTTGGAACAACTCTTATTTGCTTTAACGGAACTTAAAAGAGAGGACCTTATATTTTTGTTATGTTAAAACCAGATGGCATTCAAAGCAAAACGTTTCAGCAGGATAATACAAGATTAAATACAGATGACATTGTACGGATCGTCCTTGATACTATAAACATACAACAAATGCTTACTCTGTGAGTTCTTATGAATTGAAAAAAGTTTATCAACGATTGATAAGAAACTAGATTGTTACAATACATTAATAACTAACGTCAATAAAGCATGACATTGTGTTGAATTTACATGTGCAGCTGTACATCTACAGACCATCCAAATTTTGACTCAGTTTTAAGGCTTTTAAATAATATTACTGCCAGTGCTAGTCATTTTAAATACTGATTTATGATTACCTATATTTTCACATTTCTTGACAATTAAATAATTTTTATTTTTTGTTTAATATATAACAAATTCTTTATTCTGTTTTTGTGTTTCTTCTTGTTTTGCAATTTCAATAGCGACTGTTATATGCACATCTGCATCGATATTATGCATATTATATATATATATATATATATATATATATATATATATATATATATATATATATATATATATATATATATATATATATATATATATATATATATATATATATATATATATATATATATATATATATATATATATATGAATGTTTGTATGTATGTATATATATAATTACTTAATTAATAGTACATTTTTATAAATTTAATAATCAAATACTACATGGAGAATAATATATTGAAAATACGAAATATAGTAAACAAATGGAAGAATGTTTAACATATATTTTAAAATTTGAAATAAAATAGAATAAAGGAAAATGGAACGAAATTAAAGCGAAGTACCAACATGGCCAGCTTCATCAGGGAATGTTGACCACATTGGCACAAAGTATGGCTTTTATGCACTGGCCAAAGTTTCAATTTACTATATTTCGTATTTTTAATACATTATTTTCCATCTAGTATTTAATTATTATTCTCAATTTGGTTTTCAATTACTTTTATAAATATATTATTATTCTCCATTTGGTATTTTCTTATATTATTCTCCATCTACTATTTTATTATTATTCTCCGTCTAATATTTAATTTTATAAATTTGGATTTTGACTAACTTTATAAATATATTATTATTCTCCATCTAGTATTTGATTGTTAATCTCCATATATATATATATATATATATATATATATATATATATATATATATATATATATATATATATATATATATATATATATATATATATATATATATATATATATATATATATATATATATATATATATATATATATATATAGTAAAATAATCATGTTATTTATGAAATTTTACAGTTTATAATTAACATTATAATTAATGAATGATTTATTTATTATTATTATTTCATTAAATTATTAATTATTCAACTTTTATCAATAATATAACCCGTGCTGATATTTGGATGATAAAATATTTGGCTAAAAACTGAAATATGATTGAATTTTATTCCGTAAATAAATATTTTTAAATAATTTATCTCTTTCTTGGAAAAGATGAATGAATAACCAGAACAGCATCTACCATTATTCTAAAGGGACATAGTTCATGCATAAAATCATTTCAAATAAAATGATTGATGGTTAGGTTAACTTTCATCAAATGATTGAATTTGTTATAATATATGAAAACAAATGATAGAGTGCAACAACTTTCGAAGACTGTAATTTTCTTTGAAAGAAATTTATGAAGAAAAAGTATTACTTTAGCTTATAGGAATGGATATAGATTATAATTAAAATTTCTTGTAAGGAATAAAAAATAGCTGATAAATTCAAATTTTATATTATATTCTATAAAAAATGTTATTTATTGAGAGTGTAACAATTCAGAATTTTTAATTTATTTAAGGATTTCCTATGTTACATTTAAAACTCTTTTTGAGAGGGAGTTCTATGTATATTGCAAAAATTGCAGTATTTTATAATAAAATTGAACAAATATAATAAGAAACTAGTGAAGGTGATATCACTTAATAAGATATAAAATTTAAATGTATTGCACCATTTTTATAAATTTTATTGTGATGTATAAATGAAGTCTGAAAATTATGTTCAATCATGCGAAGATTTATTAAATTAGTTCTATAATCTATATAAATTAGTTCTATGTAAATAGTTCTAAACATGGATGTTCTTTTTACATAATGGCAGTTTCTTCTAGAATTTCCAAAAAAATATTAAGAAAATAAAATAAATGTTTGAATAGCTTAAAACTTATAGATTTTCTTGATATATTTTATCATTTGATGTTAACAATATTTTTTTATTAATTAATAATGTTTGTTTGTTTCTGCTTCATCAAACTAAAAGAATAACTTTAGATGATGTGTAAAATATTTTTATGGTGTTCCTTGCAAGTTTAGATGCATGAACATTCTTCACAATCCAGTGAAATTAGTGACGAGTAATATATATTAATGTATGAGTTTCATAAAGTTAAAATTTTTACATTAATATCGATTTAAATATCCATGTGATGCTGGAAGTGATTTCATAGAAAATAAAATGCTATGTTTTTATAACTACATTATAAAATTATTTTTGTGATAAATATTTTTAGAAATTATCGTTCGTTATGAAATGTGGTTTAAACTTGTGATGATTTAATAAAGTTTAGTTAGTAGAAGAATTTTATTTCAAAAACGAGATTTTAAGACGCATTTATATTCCTCTTGACATAAATAATGAACAATATGCATTAAAGTAAAAATTATAGAACACATTTAGTTGGTCAAAGAATGAAATAATATATCGAAAGCTATATAGAAAAAATACTATGCATTTTAAAAAAGACGAAAACTACAACAGTTAGATTATAAAAGATTTATAATTGTTTATTGCGCTAAATATATTATTAATATTATTAAAGTCTACTTAATTAATATTTTAGAAATATGTTTTTGCTAATATCAAGCGTTTTATTTATACTTCTTATAAGGATCTTGAAATATTTGCTGGCTTTAAAACATGTTTGTATGATGCACAATGAGTGTTTTACTTTATGCCCGTGAAGAAGATTTTTACTAATTTTATGAACATCAAAACCGAAATGTTTTATGTTAGCAGGATTGTTTGAAAATCTATTCGTCTGTACGGGTATTGTTAATGTGAATATTAACAATACCCTTTAATTTAAGGCAGTGTTTATTTATATTTTATAACTTAAACCATTAAATTTATTTGCTTTCAATATGAATCAGACAAGATTTGATTCGAACATTTAAAAGAAGTTTCTAAAATGAATCATATGAAATTTATGTCACACATACGATATTCTATTAATTCATATATATGCAATTGAACTGTTTTTTTAAAAAATACTTTTTTTATAAAAAATATATACAGCATTTCATTTTTTGAATTTTAAATATTATTGAAAAATCTAGCTCATTTAATTTAAATTTGAAATCACTTGAAATATAACCCGTTTAGAAATACATTTAATTTGATGTAGATATCCAAATCAAACATTTTTCTAACGCCCAGCTGCTCTTAGAATATACCCATTCAACGCTATAAGGGTGAAAGTAATGGCATATTATACAGCGAGCCACCCATTGGGTGCCATCTACACTATGAAAGTGAAAGGATAAAGAAAAACAAAGAAACATCCATGTGTGAACCATGATTCAAACCCTATTGCTTCGAAGTTAGCGATGCTAACCTCACCGCTAACAGTCAACTCAAATTTAAAATTTTAATTAATAATTTATAAAGACATATTATTTAGAATTGAATTTATTTGCTTTAAATTATTTATTTATTTTTGATTTATTTATTAATAAATACTTCAGCAAAATTGATTAATAATTTAAAGTTACAGTAAAAGTGACAGAAGATTTGAAAATACATGACTGTTTTTTTTTATAGAAAAAAAACATTCATGCATTAAGAAGATAGTATTATAGTATCTAAAATTAAAAATATTTAATCGCATTTTTAATTAATCATAAAATAAGTGATATTAAAAGATTATCACTTATAAATTAAAACTGGTGTAATAATAAACATTTTATCTTCTCTTTTTATACTGATTTCGTAATCAACAGAATTTAAAAAAAATTTTTTATAAGTGTTTACACATTATATGAATGAATGGTAATTGGATGACTACAATTATTTTGTCTAATTTTCACAAAATGTTTTAATTATATAATTGTTTTTAATATAGTAAAACTGACGTAATTATCCATCTACTTTGATTAATTATGGATTATAATGCAAAATCAAATAAATTTTTTATTGACATAACAATATATATATATATATATATATATATTGTTATATCAATAAAAAATTTATTTGATTTTGCATTATAATCCATAATTAATCAAAGTAGATGGATAATTACGTCAGTTTTACTATATTATATTACGTCAGTTTTACTATATATATATATATATATATATATATATATATATATATATATATATATATATATATATATATATATATATATATATATATATATATATATATATATATATATATATATATATATATATATATATATATATATATATATATATATATATATATATATATATATATATATATATATATATATATATATATATATATATATATATATATATATATATATATTGAAATTTTGTAATTAGAAGTTATTTAGTCGTAGTAAATTTTACTGCTAAATTTTGTTTTGAAAGCAATCCTGATTAACAGTTCCAACTCAGTTTTGAAATTTATAATCGTAAGTAAAAGTAATAATTTTGATTTTGATTTATTCATAGAGCTCAAAAACCAGTTTCACTCTAAAACAGGCATTTTCTTATGTTTTGTAAAAATAAAATTCTTATATTCCTTATAGTTTTTAAATTTCAAATAATAAAAAAGTACATTTTGAACTGTTACAAAAATATTTTTTTATAAAATAAGAAATGAGTTAGATTAAATTCCTCAGTTTAACTGGACACAATAGATCTCAATCTATAATCTAATGATGTGGTTATTATCATGGTATCTAGGAAGAGGAGCGCATCGATAAAATGATCTCAACGATATGCAACTAATTAAATTAATGTTGATTTAGTTGAACTTACTAGTATGCATTTATTTAAAGTTTAGGTCTAATTTAGAACTTGAAATTTCAGCTCAAAATTTGCTTAGTATTACCAAAAGTACTCATATTATTCAGTATCGTTTCAGAGTTAACAATAAAAATGAAACAGTAGTAAACATGAATATACAAAATATAATTTTAAAATTATCATTAAATTCTTATATTGATAGCAAATAATTCTTATATAATTTAATAAAACAATGATAAAATTATAATATAAAATATACTATTTTAACTATGGAACTCTTTTGAAATACCTGTTATTTTAACATAGCAACAAGTATTAAGCAGACAAACAATTCTGTGATTCAGGGCAGTTTATATTGTTATATATTATGTTATAGTCTCATTGACCAAAAAATTTAATCTGGCAGTTTATGCAACATTAATGACTCAAATAATACATTTTTGTTCTCACTTTTTATATAAACTAAGATAATTTTTTTGGAAAAATTGAATAGATATAGCGGGGACAGTTTATGAATTAGCTATTAAAAATTATCATTTTTTTTCACATAAAGAGTTCTTTTAACTACTGCATTATGAGTAAAAAAACGAGAACTGAAGCAAAGTGATTTTAAAAAATTGAAAGCATAAGCACCTATAGGCATCTTTGAAAAGGTGAATATCAGTATAAAATGTAATTTTTTTTCCATAAAAGATAATTTGTTAAAAATAAGACCATTCAAATGAATTAATCATACTATTCAATTTATGAAGATCCTAAATTTACATTATTTATTATTGTATTAAAATTTAAAGTACTACTTAACATTTCAAAGATATTACTTAAGCCATTATAACAATAATGCTTACGTTAATTATATTTATATCATGCTCAAACGAAATGGAAAATAGCAGCTTGGAATAAAACTAAAATTTAATTAATTTTAATCAACTCTAAGCTTCAATGGTAGTTGAAATAGTTTAAAATGTTATGGTTTGATTTCTTTGTGTTAGAATTCTTAAAGATTAATTTAAAATATTATTTACAAAAATGGTGCAACATTTTATTGCACTGTTTTCAAATAAAAATAATAAGTAAAGTTCTTAGAAATTGCTTTTCTTTTCTTTACATCTAATACAGTTTTATTCAGCAACAATCTACTTGAAAATTAAAATTAAAATTTAATTTGAAGTACCATAATATTTACACGGAGGAACCAAAATATTATCAGGTTGGATAACTTTTGTTATTACTTTTCCTTTATTACTCGTGGATGTGTAGATACATGACTATGTGGTGTTGCTATTGGCTCCTGCATTATTCTTCCGCTAGTTTCTGATTTTCAAAAAGTTGTTACTCTTAGACACTTGATGCAAATTTACAGGTCATTATTTTGGCCATCTGTCAATCTAGATTAGATCATCAGCCCTGCTCGTAAGACTCGTAAGACATAAGCGAAACAAATATAATATTTCACATTTCCTATGACTGTAATATACCACTTACCCTGAATCATATGACTCCAGTGTCGTCTAAACTGCCTTAATGTCAAGTAATTCTGGTGATCATAATATATTGGCTCTTTCGTATGCAATATTCTATTACAATTTAAATTTGCAATAGAACATTAAATACTGCTTCAAATTTTTCCATATAGTTTTCTATCAAGAATGTTTCCTTAAAGCACATTACTCTTTGATAAAGATGCTCAATTTGTTTCTAAGTATCTGGCCATTTCTATCAGCAAAATGTCTCCTATATTTTCACTTCGAGAATGCGAAGGCAACTGATGATGGAAAACGTGAAGGTTGCTTATAGGTTTCCTATATATGTTCCAGCAGGCATTGTGAGGCCCACGAAAATGCACAAATAGAAATGTTTTATACCACAAGTTTATACTTATGTGCAATTATATTTTCTATTTCACTCCATTACAATCTGCGAATTATTAATACTAATTAATCAAGGATTACTGTGTGCATTTATCAATCATAGAAAACTGTAACAAATTTTTCGAAAATTATTTATTAAATTAAAAGTAGATAGACAATATTTTTTTTTATAAAAAATCAGTGAATTTGATTTGATTTTAATTAATATGAAAATAAGCTTATACTTCAAAAAATTTTTTTGCTAATTTAAAAAACTTTCAAAATTATTTATTAATTTGCTTTTCATTCGATATATAAATGACGGTAAATTTTAAAGTAGTGCTTAGTTTCAGAACATTTATTTACATATTTTTTTAAATAGCTGACAATATTTAGTGTATTTAGGGCAGTTTTCCAACTTCTATTTAAATTATTGATATGACCTCATTTACTCATTTGATATACTTAACTTTTTAAAATAATTTTCGAAACTTTGCCCTTATTCTCATTAACAATTCATCTTTATTAACGAGTTTAACATTTTTTTTAATCTAGTTAAATTATATTTTTCGAAAATTGAAAAACATCAAAAATAAACATAGTGATTATTGTGCGACGATAAGCATTATAATGCCACAGCGAATAACATTATGTTGCCATTTTTCAGAAATTTTAAACTAATTATGTAATATTAAAACTGAATAAGCCTTCCAAAATGTGTTTTATTTATTAAAAATCTATGCACCCTCACTCAGTGTTCAGCAATATACGGCATTGAAAAATTTGATTATATATTTCTCAATAAAAACATCTTTAGAGATTAGGGTGGGGTTATTTAGTTAATCTTCTTTACAAAACATATTTATATACAATAACCAACACTTAGCAGTAACGATAAAATAAAAACAGAAAAAAATCGATAAAAAAAGCCGTGAAAAAAGTCTAATTACTTTCCAATAACGAAAAGTTGGTTTTAAATAATTAATCATTTATGAAAAAAAATAATTGTACACGCAATTGATCGTCCTGTTTAAACATTTTTTATTCCCTTTTACGATTGAAAATTAGGGAAGGGAAATTCCTATTGACTTCTAATAAAAAATATGGTTATTTATAGAAAAAAATTTACTGAATACAATATTGCTCTAAATATGAAACTATACTTCGTTTTTAATTATTTTTTAAATTTAATTTTGTATTTTTTTACATTATTGTTTTTCTACAGCTATAAATGCGAATTTCCAATATATATATACCTTTTTAATAACAACCTTTTTAAATTCAAGTCATATTTTAAAAATAATGGCTATCATATACTTATATATATATATTATAGCCATTATTTATAAAATATGTATAACATGACTTTAATTTAAAGAGGTATTTTATTTAATAACCAATCAAATATTTTGAATGAATTTTAATATCTAAAGTTTACCGAGAAAAATATGAATTGTAATTGTAATAGATAATGCCAAATGTTTGTAAGCATTTTATTGCATTTGTGTTTAAGGAATTACATGTATGTAATTATTTTGGACCATTTATAATGAATAAAAGTTTATTATTTTATTCATTGAATTCTTTTTCTTTGTTTCTTTTACTTCATTGTTTAAAAATAACACATAAAATATTTAAATATCAAGTATTATATGTATTTTATTGAGTTACATACATTTAATGTAAACGCGATATATATTTAAATTAATACATCTCACTAGTGCTAATTTTTCTAAGTATCTGAAAAATACAAAATAAGGTATTAAATAAATTAATTAGTGTACATCAGATATTCTGTACTACAGCAATAAATAGTTTATATTTGATAAAAATAATTCCCTGAAAAGTTAAATAAAAATAAATTATATTTTAACACATATTTATTTCCCGACTACTTAATTCGGCTACTTGTAAATGATATGTATTGTTACTTATGTATATAATACTTTTAATATATTTTATTTAGAAGTAATTTCAAATTTTAGTCTTATCTTTCATGATGAAAATCTTTAAAGTCATTTTGATATTATTTTAAAAGTTGGCATTTTAAATAATGTATTTTTTTAAGGATTGATACCTGCTTGAGGAAGAAAAAGTGATAAAAGCTTTTATTGAATTCCTTAGTTCCCAGCATATTTATCTATGCACAAATGATGTAGCATTTTCTGTTTTAAAGTTAAATATATTTTCAATATTTTCTGTTTCAAAACAAACTCCCATATATCTGGAATATAAATCATTCCATTATTAAAGGAAATTATCTTTCCAAAAGGACATTTCTTATAACATGTATTCTTATAAATACGAAATAATTATTTTCTTAAAGAAAAAGAGAAAATATTAAAATTTAGGAAAAAAGAATAGAATCCAAAATGCTTTGTATTAGTTTCGGTTGAAAAAAGCCTTTATGAATAAGCGATAATTTGAAGCTTTAATATTAAATTAAATTATTAATAAAAACTTTTAAATAATTTATTTAATAAATATAAATTTTAATTTCATTTGTATTTCGGAATTTAACAATTTTATGCAATGACTATTTTCTTATATATTTTTTTCTTACATTAGTAAGACATCATAGCGATTCGAGAAATGAATACAAATTAATATCTTTCTGCTGAATATAGAAATAAGAAACATTCAAACAACATTCAAGAAATTAGAAGCTTTTGCGATGAAATTTCCAGATATTATGAATGAAGATATTAAATTTTATGCTTTCAAACTAATCCCTCGATTTTTTATCAAATGTAGTCTTTGCTTGTAGATCTCAAAATAAATCGCAATAATTTAACATTAGACTTAAAAGAGCAATCACATGATATGATTATATTTACTGAAAAAAGAAAAATATATATTATGTTTGAATAATCAAAACAGATATAAAATATAACATTTGGATAAATTGCGTTTTATGCCATAAAATGTTATGTGCCGGTATTATGATTATTTATTTACGCTTATATTTGATGATAAAAGACATTATGTTAGTATAGATTTAGTTGGTCATTTGCTACATTTTGACACATGGAATCTGAATATATAACGCTCATATTTTATTATATCCTTTTTTGGAATTGTAAAGCACAAATAAATTTGTTAGTTTGATAAAATAACTATGTTAAGAGCAATACATTTGTCCTGATTAAATGTTATATATAATTTGAAAAAAAGAACATAATTTTAAACAATACCTTTAAATAAAGCATTATTCCTTCCTATAATATTTTATTAAACGTTATTGTTTTTTTAATTTTACGAATTTTTCTGATATATTCTGAATATATTCCTTACTGTCTAACATTTAAAGTACTTCAGAAAAAATATAACATAAGAAAAATGTAAAATATTAAAAAATATATAATTTCTAAAGCTTAATTTAAAATTTAGTCTACAGAATTACTGTGTCTGAGAATCATAGAATACAAAAGTATCATATGAAGCTTTTTTTCTCAATTGTTATAGTTATATATATTCATAAATCATGTAGATTATAGATAGGAATTTACTTACTGCTATATTTAATATTTCAATGATTTTGAAAGAATGTATGATGCCGGAAATAATGTAAGAAGAGTGATAAAAATATTTTTTTAATTTAAAATTAATATATTGATTAAAATTCAAAATGAAACCTTACTGCAGAGTTGTGTAAGAGTGTATTAAATAGTATTTAAATAATTAATGTATATTTATGGTAAATAATAAAATATATAGATACTGATATATTATAAACTTATAAAATAAGGATTGGTTGATATAGGATAAAAGAGAATGAAGTCTAACGTGATTGTACCTTCCACAAGAACTTGAATGTTAGTATCATCTTTTCCAAAGGCATTGATGGCTGTGCACGAAAATAATGATGAATCTCTTCTATCGGGCGATGCGACACTTAACGCAGATATTTTACCAGTGGGTGTGAGTTCATTTTTTATAACATATCTGAAAGGTAATTTTGAACAATTTATCTAAAATCTTAAATTTGGGAATAAACAATGTACTAGTTTTTATTGTACCACTTTAGATTCCTTAAAGTAATAGTATTATCTATAAAAATGTCATATATACATATGGATTTGTAAAAATAACATAATATATTGCACAAAAAATGATGCACAAACATGTAAAATATTTAAGAATTAAATTGAAATATAATTTTAATTTAAATCTTAATTTAAACATTATTTTACTTCCATTTTAGAGTAGAATGCAAATTATCCCCTTAACGATCGTATAATTTGCAAGAAAACGGTCATGAAAGTGTATAGCTTTTCAACAAGAAAATTTGAAACATGTGATGACATCAAGTATAAAATACACTACATTCAATTACATTCAAAATAGAGCAATGCTGCCACCTAATGTGTAGAAAGAGAAAATAAGTATTCACAGGGAAAACAAAAAAATTGTTATTATCATTTTTTGTGCTTTACTTTCGAATACTCGATCCATGATATACCAAAATATCATGGACACGAGAAATAAGATTATTTCGTTATTTTGATGGGAATCAGATGGAAGGAAATATTATTACGATTAAAAATTTTATTGAACTTATGAAGAAAAGTCACACACAGTTCAAGCAGATTTAATTTTTTAAAGGAAAATATAATGGAAAAATAGAAAAGAGTATATGTATATTTCTTATGATATGATACAAACTGTAATTTATGTATGATACTGTCTTATTGTGATTTATGTCTGATTCTTTTATTTTACACCAGATATTAAATATTATTATGCACTTATAAATAATTTAAAAATAATATTAATTAATTAATTCATAATTAGCTTATAATATAAGAAAAATAAAAACAAGAAATCTCTTGACGTTTTAAATCACCTTGCCGTTTTTAATGAAGGACATGACTACCGAAAATGTAGACTATAGTTAGTCCTCAAAGAAATCTCCATCGACAGCCAGCTTCATTTGCCAAATTGTTTTCAATTGTGAAATATTCTTGCGGTGAAACTCAGAGAGTTTTGGGCTTATAGAAGTTTTTGAGTGCTTGGCGAAAGTCTGCTTCCATGATGAAGGAATTTGGAATGATATAAATGTTAATACGATGGTGCAAAATCAGGTGAATTAGAAAGGAGGTACAGAGTCTTCCAACCCAGTCATTGTATGGTATTTCTGGTCATATGCGTGACATGCAGTCCCATGTTATGGATCAAGAACTGTATAACCTTGCGTTTAATTAGTATAGGCCAGTGATTCTCAACCGGTTGGGCGCGTCCCCTAGGGGGCGTGAGCAAACTAATGGAGGGGCGCGAGCATATCCAAGAGAAAATGTCATTTAAAAAATTGATTAAGTGACTGAAAGGAAAGAACACACACACACATATAAAACAAAATACATTTCGACAAATTTAATAATTAACTTATTAAATTAAAATAACTTACTAAATTGAAAACAACTTTAATAATTATTAGTGATTTCCTTGGGCCTGTCTTTCAGAGCAAAGTTTTTCGAAGGAGGGTTTAATATTAAAAATAGACACTCTCAGCTCTTTTTCTATATTTAGCTAAGATATATATTTTGTCTTCAAAGTAGCCACCACAGAAAATACAGTTTCACAAAGATAAGATGTTGAAAAATGGCAGTAGAATGTGAAATGCCCTTGTTATTAGTGCAGAAAACTCATCATCCACTCCTGCCCAAAATTCAAAGAGTGATTTATTACCCAATTGTCTTTTGGTTTCGCCACTTGCCGTAAAGTCTATGAAGGTTTCTTCCACTTCAATTGAGAGTCCTTCGGGAGTATATTCAAATGGATCCCTCACCCACTTGTAACTTGATATCAGTTTGTCGTCAGCAAGAAAGTATTTTTTAAAATTCTTTGCTAGCATTGCTAAATGATTTTCAATGGTTACAAAAACAACTTTTACATGTTGTTCTTCAGCCTTGTAAGTTTTAATACAATCATTCAAATTTGCAAACATTGTTAAGTTTTCTTGCTTTAAATTTTTGCTCCACAATTCCAATTTCCTACAAAAAGCATTAACTTTATCACTCGTATCCAGTATATGTGTACTTGCTCTTTGTAGTTGAAGATTCAAGTTATTTAATTTCTCGAATATGTCGAGCACATGTAGCTCAATTTCATCACAAATAAACTATCGCGAAAAATCTCAGCTTCCGGTCTGCTTTCATCTTCTAAGAAAAGGTGATTTTTTCTCTTAATTCATAAGCACGTTGCAAAAATTTCTCTCGTGATAACCATCTTGCTTCGCAATAAAATAGTAACGCTGAATGTACTGCACCCATGTCTTTACAAAGTGCGGAAAAGATTCTTGATTTCAGGGGTCTCATTTTTATATAATTTACTACGGTAACAACAGTAGTTAACACAATATTCAAACCAGGACTCATTTCTTTGGAAGACAAAGCTTCTCTGTGGATCATGCAATGTGTCCAGACGTACTGTGGCGATTTTTGTTTTACAAGTGCTTGAATACTTTGGAATCTTTCGAATGTATAACGAGCACCATCGGTGCATATTCCAACGCTATTTTTCCATTCTATGTTTGCCTCGTTCATAAAATCATTTAAGATACCAAATAATGCGAGAGCTGTTACTTTGAGTTCTATTGGTTTGCAGAAAAGTAATTCTTCTATTACTGACAAATCATCACAAAATCTAACACAGGCAATGAAATGAGTATTTTTATTACTATCTGTTGCCTCATCGAGTTGTACTGAAAACAATTTGTCACGTCGTCCCAAAGTCGTTTAAGTTTATTAGGTTTCATGCTGTCTGCTGCCAACATTTTTGAGCAAATGATACACAGGGTCCTTTCTTCTTCATTTATTTCAGTACTAGTGAACCCAAAATTTAAGTATTCTTGAAAATATTTTCTTGATTTTATTTTCAGAACCACGCTCGTTTGTGTACTTGTTGATGCTTGTCTATCATCTAATGTTCGCCTACTCCCGCTTAAAATTTTATCCATAATTCTGCATAAGTCTGCTGTCGTAAATATTTAATACGGTGAATTGCAATTACACGACAATATGTAAAACATACATATTCAGAATCGATTCAATAGTGATAGAAGGATCGACTCGAATGAGATTGTTTGGAATTGAAATTGGAGACATAAAACTTTTTCCTTCTCCCTATGGAAAACATTTGTTCACATCTGCGCACGCTTCTAACTTAACTTTTAAGCTGATTAGACAAATTCCAGACGAATCGAAACTTCTCGAGAAACCGTGAGAATGTCCGACATGACGGGACGCTAAAGGAATAAAAAGGCAAAGGATTCTCATTTTTTCAATGCTGATGATCGGTGTTGCAAAATGTCAATAAATTTCCGTATTTTTGGTAATTTGTAAAGTTTAAAATTAAGGTTGTAGTTTAGGTTTAGCGCCAAAATACTCAAAATACATTATTATTGTACACATTTTATTGTATGTGGTTGGGAGGGGTTGCGATAAAAATTATGATTGAAAATTGGGCCGTGAACACTAAAAGGTTAAGAAACACTGGTATAGGTTCCTTCTGTTGCAATGTTAGTTGCCTACGTTTCAATTACTGTGAGTACGTTACCGCAGGGACCGTTTGACCGATCAGTAACAGCTGATAGTGGGTCTTTGACGACTAGTGCACCGTGGATGCATAAATAATCTTGCATTGTTCGGGACAGTATTCTAGAAAGGCAATCAATGTTTGAAACCTTTGAAAGATATGTACAGGATTCACTTTTTGTCAGTGCTAAGCAATCAATTGAATATAAATGAGCTATGTAGGTGAGAAAGCAAAGATTAACAGGTTGCCACGCGTTATTGCTTATGGACTTCCAACAGCATGTGAGGAATCTACTTCCTCAGCCGATACATCTTACTTAAGCTGTGCAGACGATGTCTAATCGTATCACCGAAAACAATAAAATTTATGTTAAGTTCACCGCACATTTGAAAACATACCTCCTCAATGGCAGTCTTCAGAGCTTCGTCATCTAAGGCCTGTGGTTTTCCAGCATGAGCTTAATCTCTGAGGGACAAATCTCTCGACCTAAATTTGTGAAACCAATGCCTTTTGTACGTTCATTTACATCATTATCCATAGGCGTTTGACACATTCGGCGACTTAATACAGCAGCCGATGTGTCCACTTTGAAATCGTAAAACAACTCTGAACGAACGCCTTCGACACATCCATTTTCTTTTTTCTACTGTACGAGTTACGATTGATGAATGTGCGCAGTGGACCTGCTTCATAACGACTGATATTCCTACTCTCGACTGACCTGTGTCCCAACAATTGCATACACTAATTTGCATAGTTATTCTCACATCATTCAGTATCAACAAGAAAACGGCAATAATTTTCTTTGTAATTACTGTAAAACGTATTATATGTGCTTCTTCCCCATAGAAGAGAAAATTTAATAAATGCAATGATTAAATGGATATCAACAACAAAACATAATGAAAATTGTGACTATATAAATGTTTATGAAACTACTTAATATTTAAGAAATATTTATCAGAAGCAAACGTGTTTTTTCTTCTTAAGGATCATCACTTAAAAATTATTCAAACTAAAAAATATACAGAAAGTACAATTCTCAAAGAAATAAAAGTTTGATTGGGGTGTTAAAATGCTTGATAAAAAGCAAGCCCAGAAAAATATATGGAGCGAAACTGATATTTTAACTCAGTAAGATTGAGTAACAGTCGAAAATTTTATTTGAAAAAAAATTTAACATATTGTTAAATTGGTACTTAAAACTTCAATAAAAAGTATGCAAAATACCATTGAAATAAAATTTTCCCATATTTTTTAATTATATAAAAATATATAAAGTTTAGTTTCAAATATCTTTCACTAAATACTACATTTTATTTATTTAACGTATACATATTACATATTTAAAGTAAACAAATATATTTAATTTAATCACTTTTGGTTTTTTCTTATTTGTGTTGATCTTTTTTGCTATCAAGGAAATTTCTCATTTTATTTTTCGTAATTAGCTTAATATTTTTATAAATAGATTATGACCACTATGTACGTTTTGAAAATTTATTTCCATATTTTTTAGTGATTATGAGAGACTTTTATTATATAAAAATTAATGATATAACATGCCAACAAATTTACATGTTTCATGCATTCCTAAATTCATATTACATTGAATAATTTTCTTGAAAGCTTTCATTTATATATTTTTCGGAATACAATTTTTAATTGTTCTGTGAAAAAAAAAAAAAACAGTTAACATTTTCACCTTTTCAATCATGCTCAATTAAATTTAAGTTTAAAAGGATTTTGCAGTTGCGAATGCAAATATAATGAAATGTGATGAGAATATAATACTAAAAAAATTATCTGATAAAAATTTGTAAAAATATGTATAAAAAATTTACTGTTTTAATATTGAGTAAGGATATTTTAATTAAAAGAAACGCAAAGTTATTTCAGCAATGCAAGAAAAAAATAATGTTTTTATTAATTTTTGTATAATAAAACACAAGTTTAGCTCTGATATTTAGTTTTCTACATTTAAATAACAAACAAGCAATGAAATATTAGAAGTAAACAAGTTAGATAAGGTTTTATTAAAAATATTTTGAAAAAATCTAAGATTTAGCATTTGTTTCACGTTTTTATAATGAAGATATTCATTTAATTTTCACTTTGAATTCTTTTTTAGTATGATTTAGAAAAATATTAATGAAACTAATTTGAGGAAAACAATTGAAAATTTTCTTTTAAAAAGAACTTAATTTTTTCTTGTATTTAAGTGGCTCTTTTATTTCTATTAAAAATAAACTTACATTTTTAGATTGTCTTATGCAAAAAGAAAATATCATAATTTTATACTTTTTTTGTTTCCAGAAATAAAATTATAATGAAGAAATAAAATAAGTTACGTTATTTGAAGAAATATCATAAATTTATTAAAATTCTTTTTTTTTAATTTATAAGTATTTAACTCTTTCTTTGAAAATTTGCATTCCTGTGAATATGAATGAAATTCCATGTTTTTAAATTATAAATAATAATAAAACATACTAAAACTAAAAGCATAAAAATAGGTTTAGTGCAGTAAACTTCGTAAAATTTAATGAATATTATCTATAAAAACATATTATTCTGTTATACAAAGATTTTGATATTAATCTGTAAGAAATGAATGGATTAATTGAACTTGTAATTTAACTAAAGAATTTGTAATTTTCACTTGTAATAACTAATATTTTATTTTTTATTGGTTATATATATATATATATATATATATATATATATATATATATATATATATATATATATATATATATATATATATATATATATATATATATATATATATATATATATATATATATACATAATATAGAATGTAAAGAAAATTATTGTTCTTTTTATTTTCAGGACTTTTTGTTACATTATTTAATGATAAATAAAAAATTATTTTACAAGAAATAAGGAATAATTTTATAACTCATTAATAAGGCTTGATTTACGAAAAAAAGTACAAATAAAATGATTAAAATATACTGCATGATATTTGAAAACATACGCAGCAAAATTGTGCACAGGGTTTTTAACAAACTCTTTATAATGTTTCACAGTCTCTCCAATGTAAATTAAAGCAATTTCCTAAGTTGTAACACTCACTTAATTACTTGAAAGTGAGATTTGTTAATGAAGACATATATTACGTGGAATTACTGCAAAAGGGTATTGATTTATGGAGAGTTTAGTTAGAATACATGGAAATTGTACGAGAGTCTTTGATGGTTCCCCACCCGATATATATATATATATATATATATATATATATATATATATATATATATATATATATATATATATATATATATATATATATATATATATATATATATATATATATATATATATATATATGTATATATATATATATATATATATATATATATATATATATATATATATATATATATATGTATATATATATATATATATATATATATATATATATATATATATATATATATATATATATATATATATATATATATATATATATAAACATTGTGATTTTGTACACTACTGAAAGGCTAAGAGAGACGGACTGTGGTAACATCTGTGGTAACAACCAACCATTGTGGTAACATCTGCAAAGTTACCACAATGGTTATTTAATTATATGATTCGTTATTTCGGTTCTGGAACCTGAAGAAGTACTATTATATATTATTTATCCTTATTATTATACGTGAAGAGTTTTGATTAATTATTCACCTTTATGTTCATATACGGTGTGTAATAACTGTGGTTGGTATTACTGAAACCACAAAATTTCCTTAAGGTAATTCCCTTTATAGTTTGTTTATATTATTTTCGTCACATTTTATATAAAAAAAGACAATTTTCCTGTGGTAAATGTTTCTAAAATCTGTATTTCGACAAGACTATAAAAAAATTCAAATAAATACGTTAAAAATTATCAACAATAATTGTTTATAACCTTAATAACAATCGAGAATCACCCAAAAGTTATCAGTATTTAAAGACCAAAAGCTTTATATTTAGACAGTAATACAAACGTTTCATGTTTAAATCACCATTTTTTTAATATGGGATTTGAAAGTAATTAGAATATTTTGGCAAAATGGAATACTATTTTTGGAATCATTCTTAGCTTTTTCTATTTTTTCATACTTTAGTGATGAAAAGTAGTTTAATCTTTAGTTTAAAAGTGATAGCGCTACTTATTAAATTAAGAAAAAGTATTTTGTTTGAGGTACTATTGGTGAGACATTACTTTTGATAGTAAGAGTGAGGGATTTACTTCGATATTAAGTGTCATTTAAATGGTTTTATTCAATGAACTATTCTGGTATTAAGCTTATGAATGAAAGAATAAAATGTTACAAACTTTTTCAGAAAATGCAGGTTTTCTTAGTTTGATGAATATATTGATATAAAACAGCATATAAATATTTTTAATTATTGGAGAAGTCCTAGAAATACGATAAAATTAAATATGTAGTTATATTTTTACATATGCATAATTTTGACAATTTTTTTAACTGACGATTGAGGTGGTGGGGACCATTATGATCAAAAATATTTCCCAAGCATTGCGTATAAAGTCTAAAATTGGATGTTAGAAAAAGAAAAGAGTTATATTTCTTAAATTTATTAGGTATTCCATATAATTTGAAAAAAAAATTATAAAAACATAAAAATTTGTAACCAATAACGTTGTGATATGAAGCAACGGTGCAATTACTTTTTGTCATTCATTTAAAATAAAATGTTTTCAATATTAACTTCAAGATCTAGTATATTAGATATAATAGAAAGTACATAATATATCTATAATAATTTCAAGGAAACGCTGCATGATATAAAAAGAAGAAACTGTAATATAAAATAGTGCTTGAAAAGTGCACAGTAATTAATGATATAGAAAATGAAAATAATAATGAAAACGTATTTACTTTGGGTCTGCCATTTATATACAAATTGCACAAATACAAATAAATTAAATTATAAAAGTGTCTTAAAACTGTGAAATAATTCAATATATATGTACAGAAAGCTTTCTAACAATGCCAAGGAAAAGAGTGGCGTTTATATTATTATCATTATTATTATACAGTGTCCATTGTAAAATTGGCACCACATACTTGAAATGAAACCAGTTCATCAAATTTTAACTAAGAATAACATTGCCAAGCATGAAGTATAAATAAAAATTATCTATCTAATTAAGTTTCTAGCTAATCTAGTTTAGGATTCTGAAAAATATTATACTTCGATAAAGAATGAGAGAGTACATGCAACCTTCATCTAAATTTCATGAAAATGATGCAAATTTATAATACATCATTTAAAACTATTGGCAGAATTTAAGATAATTCCAAGGCAGATGAGAAATTGAATATTTTAAGCAAATATTTTTAAAATTCATGATAATCATGGTATACATGAAGAAACAGATCATTCCATTAAGGAATAGTAATTGATCAAATATTTAGAAGTGAATGAAAAAATCTTAGTGATCTAACATAAAAAATGATGAATTATTCAAAAATCTTGAGAAAAATATTGAAATAAACTGCATAAACAACCATATTAAAGCTAAAAAAATATAGTATGTACGATATTATAATCGCGAAAAATTTATATTGATAGTTTTATATTATTTTAATTATTAAAAAATGAATATAAAAATTGCATAGTATACTTTACGTATATGTTTGAATTTACAATTCTTGACTTTTAAGCAAAACTGTTTAAAAATTACGAATTTTTTTGTATAAAATATTGAAAATAATTATTTAAAATTGAATAAATTAAATTCTCTATTTAGCAAGAAATATTTGTTTGGCATGTAAGAAAATCCCCAATCAAATGTTTATTATAATGCGTTTAGATAATATTCGGCTTTGAAGTACTAAATATCACGATAACATAGCATCATTGAAAATTCACCAAATTCGTAATCGCTTAAATGTTGATTTATTATAGGATATTGTGTAATATGATCTAATGAGTAGTTGCTGTCTATATTAATATTTTGCACGAATGATTCATAAGAACTCGGAACGTAGTAGAAAATCATTCGCAATAAATAACTTTTTAGAATTATAAATGTAGAATTTAAAAATAAAAGTTTTTAGAATTTAAAAAATGAATTTATAGAATTATAAATGTTACATTATGGAAATTACAGCATTGTAAACTGAACATCTCAATATATATAATTTTAAAAATATTTATTTAAGGAAAACATTTTCAACATTCTTCTCATATTTGATTATGCATAAACGATTAATCTATCTATCTATCTATCTATCTATCTATCTATCTATCTATCTATCTATCTATCTATCTATCTATCTATCTATCTATCTATCTATCTATCTATCTATCTATCTATCTATCTATCTATCTATCTATCTATCTATCTATCTATCTATCTATCTATCTATCTATCTATCTATCTATCTATCTATCTATCTATCTATCTATCTATCTATCTATCTATCTATCTATCTATCTATCTATCTATCTATCTATCTATCTATCTATCTATCTATCTATCTATCTATCTATCTATCTATCTATCTATCTATCTATCTATCTATCTATCTATCTATCTATCTATCTATCTATCTATCTATCTATCTATCTATCTATCTATCTATCTATCTATCTATCTATCTATCTATCTATCTATCTATCTATCTATCTATCTATCTATCTATCTATCTATCTATCTATCTATCTATCTATCTATCTATCTATCTATCTATCTATCTATCTATCTATCTATCTATCTATCTATCTATCTATCTATCTATCTATCTATCTATCTATCTATCTATCTATCTATCTATCTATCTATCTACTATCTATCTATCTATCTATCTATCTATCTATCTATCTATCTATCTATCTATCTATCTATCTATCTATCTATCTATCTATCTATCTATCTATCTATCTATCTATCTATCTATCTATCTATCTATCTATCTATCTATCTATCTATCTATCTATCTATCTATCTATCTATCTATCTATCTATCTATCTATCTATCTATCTATCTATCTATCTATCTATCTATCTATCTATCTATCTATCTATCTATCTATCTATCTATCTATCTATCTATCTATCTATCTATCTATCTATCTATCTATCTATCTATCTATCTATCTATCTATCTATCTATCTATCTATCTATCTATCTATCTATCTATCTATCTATCTATCTATCTATCTATCTATCTATCTATCTATCTATCTATCTATCTATCTATCTATCTATCTATCTATCTATCTATCTATCTATCTATCTATCTATCTATCTATCTATCTATCTATCTATCTATCTATCTATCTATCTATCTATCTATCTATCTATCTATCTATCTATCTATCTATCTATCTATCTATCTATCTATCTATCTATCTATCTATCTATCTATCTATCTATCTATCTATCTATCTATCATCTATCTATCTATCTATCTATCTATCTATCTATCTATCTATCTATCTATCTATCTATCTATCTATCTATCTATCTATCTATCTATCTATCTATCTATCTATCTATCTATCTATCTATCTATCTATCTATCTATCTATCTATCTATCTATCTATCTATCTATCTATCTATCTATCTATCTATCTATATATATATATATATATATATATATATATATATATATATATATATATATATATATATATATATATATATATATATATATATATATATATATATATATATATATATATATATATATATATATATATATATATATATATATATATATATATATATATATATATATATATATATAGATATATATATATATATAGATATATATATATATATATATATATATATATATATATATATATATATATATATATATATATATATATATATATATATATAATTTATAGTATATTTGATAAAAAATTAATTATCAAATATTAGATGGAGAATAATACATTGAAAACACCAAATGGAAAACAATACATATAAAATACGAAATATAGTAAATAGTTGGAAAAATGTTCAATATATATCTTAAAATTTCAAAGTTCTATTTTTCTGTTTTCAATTATATTAATTATATTATATTATGCAATTTCAGTTCTATACCTAATCTTGCATTATATATATATATATATATATATATATATATATATATATATATATATATATATATATATATATATATATATATATATATATATATATATATATATATATATATATATATATATATATATATATATATATATATATATATATATATATATATATATATATATATATATATATATATATATATATATATATATATATACAAGCTGACCCAGCCACGCGTTGCAGTGGCTGAGTTTTTATTATACATTGAATCAATTTTTTACTAATTCTTGGGTACAATCAAATTAATATTTTCTAAAAAAATTTAAAATAGGTTCATTCATATGAGATTAAAAATAAAATGTTTCGCAAAAATTTAAAAGTAATAGGAATTTACATTTTATTCATCTTATATTAAATTATAGTTAGTAATCACTGATTACTTATAAAATATACTATATAAATTAAAAACATCTAAAAATAAATTGTTATAAATGAGGTAGATAACATTGACATCGAACTATTATTTTTTCAATTTTTAATTATTAAAACTAAAAAAATTTTCCGCGGTATTATACTGAAATAAAAAAAATTAAAAGAATTTATCATTTGAATAAATCAATTAGATCAAAATGTTCTACTGAATAAATTAATAATTATCAAATTATAAAATAAAAATAAAAAATAAAAGGCTATCAAGAAATACTTACATGTTTTGGAGGTGGTATGAAAATTAGTAGAGAAAAACAGCAATAAATAAAATTTTATTTTACTATTTATAATATTAAAAATATTCAAACTGAACACGCACAATAATAACACAATGCAAAGTATAATTATAAAAGTGATTCACAAAAAATTGTTATAGTATGATTATACATCATGAAAATATATGTATCATTAAAATATATGAAAATATATGTATATCATATGAAAATATAATAATAAAAATATATGTAAATTCTATATTTAACCACGCGATTGCGCGCGTACGTTAATTTTCTCGAAGATGTATAATCTAGAAAAATAAACACGTCGCCATCTGCCGAATACCTGTGCAACTTAGACTGCTAAACCGCCATCTATTAGGAACTTACAGAACTAAACAATAAATAAACATCTAATGTCGTATAATACATATTGAAAATAATAATTAAGAGATAAAAACTATTCTATCTTTTAAGTTGGACTATATTATAAATGGTTACAAAATTTTATCAAAATCCGTTCAGTAGTTTCGGAGTTTATCGGGAACATACATCGTGACACGAAATATATATATATATATATATATATATATATATATATATATATATATATATATATATATATATATATATATATATATATATATATATATATATACATACATACATGAAAAATGCTAAAAATAATATTTCAGAACAATTTGAGAAGCTTGTTAATGCCATTATAATTGAAAATATGTAATTTTTGAAACTATCTTACAATCTTACATTTGAGCATATTTATTTCTATTTTGCATGTAATACTATTCAAAAATTTAAATAATAATTGACCATGGAAAATTATTATAGTTTATTGGGTATATGCTTTTAAATATAATATAATTCAATGTCAAAACTTAAATAAAATCATCTCTTATCAACTTTAAGTTTGAATTGATTTAATCAACTTAAGAAGTGTACAGATATTTTCTTTACTTTTACTAACATTTTAATGCATTTGAAGGATTTAGGATACAAATATTTTCTAGAAAGATTTAAAATTTGACTTTGATTTTAATTAAAATATGACATAATTTCTTTTGATATAAAATAACTTTCCTAAAATCCTATTTCGATATTCAAAAAGAATATTAAAAGTTTAGAGAAAGAAACTTTTTTATGAAAGAGAAAAAATCTTATGATAATACAGCAAAATATTTCCCATTTTTCGGATATTCATCCAGTTTTTTTAATGCTTAAGTAATCAAAAAATTTAATTAATACCAAAATAACAAATCTTTTCGTAATGTGCTAAAGGAAAAAAGCTATTAAGGTTAATTTACGTTAGTTAAATTCATTTATCATTAATGAAATAAAGAAGACATACAAGCTATTCATTAATGGGGGAGAGATAGATTAAATAATTGTTACTGAAAGATTTTTAATCAACTTAAAATGTTAATGACATGAATTATGAAAATGTTGGTTCCTTTTTACCAAATATTTTGTTAATATATCCCTAATATAAAAATAGTAAACATGAAATTGAACAATAAATTCATACTAATGTATTACTTATGCAGAAGTAGATATAAATGGAAATTATGTAATGTGAAGCATTTTGCAGTAGAAAAAATTTAGTATTCAGTGTTACAAAATGATTCAAGAAAATAGGTTTATTAATGTTTTTACAGTCTATGAATATTTATAAATTTATTAATGCCAAAATTTTTATCACAATATATTAATCGGTTTTAAAATAATTAAAAGAAATGTTTATTATATAATCTTAACTTATCTTTTCACTTTATAAATTACCTAGATAAATTAATTTCTGAACAATAATAAGAAGAATTTGTACTGGCAAATTGCAACTATTTTGCAGGTATATAACATATTTTAATGCATTTACATTGAAGATATATACATACAATGGTCAATGATTTATGAAACTGAAAAAAAATATTTTGTTAGACTAATTTTTGAACAGTTCTTATCCTTTTGATCATCGATTCAACATGTTTCTAATCACTTATGCCCAGAGAATATCATGCATTAACTATGTAATTTTTAGATCTTTTGAATTAGATGATAGTTGAGAGTATTGTGACGGAAGAGTCTTTCTTTCATATCCGACGCATTTTCTATAAAGTTGAGATTTAAACTCTGCGGTAACCAAGTATGTTGTTGGAACTCAAACTGATGCTCGGAAACCAAATGCAAGCTCTTCAGGCACAATGTATATTTGTCTCATCGTATATAAGGTATCTGTCACCAACAAAGCAAAAATATAACATTACAGGGAAAATTTAATCTGTCACAGTATCTTATGGCTATTTGTTTACAATCCAGAAACATCAGGACACCACTATTATGTCATAAGAAAATACCCCATATTGTAATACTTACATCAGATTATTGCGCAGAGGAATATAAGATCGATTTAAGGTTTCGAGGAGCTCTTGTTGAATTTGACGTCTTCCATCAAGGTAAAATAACATTTATTCATCCTAAATCCATTTCTTAACTCCCAGATATTCAGTGCTTTCCTTACCGACACCACATCAAAAGAATATTTGCATTTCAGGCAGAAATGAATGTTTTTCTCCTAGGCAATTGACAGTGCATTCCTATCCACTGAAATTCTTTTAAATGTGTAGGGAAGGGTCTTATTTGGCAAATGTTTTTCATTATAGAATCCTAATAGAATTCCTGTTCAGCCTCACAGTTGGTTGGAGATGAAACCAGTCATTATCTTGGGAAACATTGCTTGAAATACATTTGCATATTCTAGTTAAGAATTGTAGACTATGCATCCAACATTTGAAAAATATTTGATATGACTGTTTTTGAGAATTTTGTGAGTTTTAACTGTAGTCGAAATAGGCAATCCTGAAAAGCGGTTGATAACATAAAAAGGCTATTTCGAATGTTGAAACATATGTCATCTGTTTCTTTTTTACTTCATTAACATGAAAGATATTTTCACAGCTTACTTATTACTATACACATTAAAAGAGATTTAGTACTGTAACCCTAGAATGCACTTAAATATTTTATATATTTATAATTTATTGGCTATTTTATGTACATGCGTATTAAAAAGTCTTGATTTATAAATACAAAACTATATAGATAGTAATTCATTCTAGAGTAAAAAAGTATAAAGTGACAATGAATGGGTAGCATTTCATTTGTAATTAAGTTTATGATTTACTATTATTTTTGGGCCGATCATAATCGTTTGATGGAAATTGTACACTTCGAACATTAAATTTTAGCTGGAGACAGATGATTGACACATCCCAGACAATCCTTGTAGACATCCTTGTATATAATATGTATAATATATTGTATACAATTTAATACGCAAAAATCGTTTTGTCAGGATAAAATATCATAACAAAATTTAATTTACTGAAATTTATCTAACTTTAAAAAAGAGCTTATTTAATAATGTGAATTGCATTTAAAAGAAAAGTTATTTCCTCTCTCTAGGAATGTTATACAAAACAGTCTACAGATTTTGCTTTATTTAGTAGCAAATCGTTTATTTTTTATGAAATGCCGAAAGAAAGTTATGTAGAAACAAGAATCAAAATAATGATTAAAGACAATATACTACTTAACATAATGCAGAAATTTTCAATCACTTCTGGAGAATCTCTAAATTAGTGTTAGATGAGAATAATTGTTGATTATACCCACGTATATGAAATAGATATATGCTCTCATCTATAATAAATTACCAGCAGCGGTATAAATTGCCGTTAGTTTATTATATATATATATATATATATATATATATATATATATATATATATATATATATATATATATATATATATATATATATATATATATATATATATATATATATATATATATAAATGTCAAATCTCTCTTACTTATAATAAAAACAAATCAATGATACTTCTGCAATTGAAGAATATGAAATTACTGTAATATTCATGTTAGTAATATTTCATGCTCTTAAAAATTAAAACGCAAGATTACATGTGTCACTAAAAATTAAACATCTCTTGCTATGTATTAGACCAAAATTGAAAAAAAAGAAAACGAAAAATAAGAAGTATTTATTTGATCACTGATGAGTTAAAACTGATCAATGTATTTGTAAAGTTCATTAATATTCAATATAATTTTTAAACTTGAAACTATTCACAAATTATACAAATGATGATGAAATTGAAATAAAAAATCCCTTTTAACTTAATAAAAAAATATTATCAATTCTGGATTATCTGGAATATATCAATTCTGGAAAACATATATATATATATATATATATATATATATATATATATATATATATATATATATATATATATATATATATATATATATATATATATATATATATATATATATATATATCACTTCTAATGAGGAATTGTTTCAACATTGCTGAAAAATAATATTTATTCACACAAGTTAATTCTTCATCGATACTTTGAACAATCCGTCAATTAATAAAGACATGAAGATATAAATATTTAAATATATGGATGAGAAGAATAACATGAGAATAAATAACAGAGATTATTAGTAACTTGAATAAAATTTGTACCTTGTATCGGCATTGGCATCCAGCTCTACTTTATCTTTTGACCATTCAATCGTGATAGGTTTTTCTCCATAAGCTTCACACTGGATATTCAATGAAGAATCTTTCGACACTCTGTGTACCCGAAAAGGAGTTTTGAAATGCGCAGCCACTGTAAAAGTAACCAGAATATTTTATTACAATATTTATTACACTTATGTTATTATTGACTAATAATATTAGCTTTTCAAATGCTTTTGCTATACTGTATGAAAAATTTCATACACAACTGGAAATAAATATATATCACGCTATATCGTTATTTTTTAGATGAGAGCATGTGAAAAATTATTTTTCAATTAAATTTTATATTTTTAAAAGCAAAAATTTTCAGTTAACATAAAAATCGTTATATCCTATCGGTGATAAATGATTTTAAAAATATTTCTTTGATTAAAATTTTCATAAATATGCAATGAATGAATGGTCTCATTAAATGTTTTCACCCCAATAATGATTTTTTTAAGTTTTGAATAGTTTTGAAATAATATTCAATTAATAATTATTACCAACATTAAATATTAGTAGCATGATTAGTTCTGATTTTATAAAGTCATCAGAAATATAGAGGTTTATAATTAACAAAACGAAAATTAGCGCATACTATCTGGTTTTTATTTCATCACTCTAATTTTTGTATCGCTTATTTTGTTCATTTTTTTACACATTTCTATTTTATGAGAATATTCTGATTTTAAAGCAACATATTTAGAAATTTACATTCCGAAAGTTTTTTTTAAAAAAATAATACCATGGGATCCATGAAAATTGTAGAAAAACTCCTGATGGTTTGAAATGTGTTTCTTTTCATTCACGAAAATGAAGATATTATTCAATAGATTTTAAAAAATACTTTGACTTATGACTATCCAGTGCATCGATGAAACTGACATATTATACAAAATATTAATGAGATCCCACAACAGATTTACAAGTGTAATTCTCTTTATTATCTTGAAAAAGATAACGATTAACTTCTCGTTATAGCAGTTAAATTACTGATTTTTTAATACAATTTTCAGTTTTTTCACAACTTTCAGTTCTACTTTAATAAAATGTTCAGTTATTTTCAGTTGGATACTTTTAATTTAAAATTAAGTGAAACATGTTATATTAATATGATGAAATGTGTATAATTCTAGCAGAGCATATGAATATATTGGCATTATATCCTGGAAAGGAATACTCACGATTCAGTGACATAACAAAATATATATATATATATATATATATATATATATATATATATATATATATATATATATATATATATATATATATATATATATATATATATATATATATATATATATATATATATATATATATATATATATATATATATGGATGCGTATTGTAGATTGTAGATTTTAATTGAAGTTTCTAACTTTCCATAATATTGTAACATATATCAACAACAAAGACTTTCGACTTTCCTACCACAATTAAAACTTAGATATATTTGACTTGTGAGAAATAATTAATTATTTGTTAATTAAGAAATAGATCTAATGATAAGGAAAAGTTTGATAATCTGTTAGATATTTTAGTTTTTATTAAGTAATATCAATTTTAAGTTTTGCAATGAAGTATAACAGTGTGATACACGAAAATTAACTCACATGATTATTGAGAAGTATTAAGATATTGCAAACAGCATAACATTTTATTGTAAATAATATTTATATTATCTTATAAAACAACATAAATGTTATTTCAAAATAACAATAAAATTAAATTTTCCTTCTAGTAAAAACTGTAAATGTTAATAATTTCCTAAAATTTCCTGTTTTTTAAAAGGGATATTAAGGATATAAAATTTAATAAAATAGTAAATGAGAAAACAAAATTTTAAGTTCCAATAAATATAATTGCTTTGGAAAATATACAAAGAAAATTTTCATTTCTTAGTGCTCATTCTGAATTCATGCAATCACACAATTATAAATAAGTAAATGTAATTTCACGTTTAAAAGTATGATATTGTTTTACTCATGATTTTCATTTTATTAATTTTTCTATAACACGATTTCAAGTTATCATATTTATTTTTAATTCCATAAAAAAACTGATTTTGTCGATGAAGAAAATTAAATCTTTGTTTTTGAAAAAGACCACTGACGTTACATTTTTATTTCTTAATAAGACATTTATTAATACTAAATAAATCTTAAATATTTAACGCTTAATTTTGAAATTTTATGAAGTAAAAGGATTAAGAATATAATTCAGATGTATTAGTGAGAAATACTATAGATTTAACTAAAATATTTTAGCAAAATTTTCTTAACATTTTTAAGCAGATTAATATAAAACTAATTAAATGAAAATATCAGATCTGAACTAAATTATTTTATTTAAAAATTTCACTAGTTTTTTTTAAAAAAATTGGTAATCTATAAAGGCTAGTTATTTTGATTTTCAATCTTTTAAAGCCTAATAATATGCTATTTATCGAAGAAAAAATGTTTTTATATTTTCTCTTACTTCGTTTTTTCAATTTCATATCAATTTACGTATTTAAATATTACGCAAACTTGGTTTGTAATCCTTTTTAATCCTCAAACACCTCTATAATTCTTATTACTGAGAAGTGATAAGTTTGTTAGAATTCCGATTTTCTATAATTGAATTTTCTTGCAGTAAGTTCATCTCATTTATTAGAATTATTTATTTGAAGGATTTTATATGTATTGTATTATTACAAGTTATCTCACCAATGAAATTTAAAATTATATATCTATCATTTCTACTGAATGGATATGATTTTTAATCCTTGTGAAACTCCACAGATTGCATTTCCTGTTATGAGAAAAATATCACTGGATTTTTATAAAATTCAGAATGTTATTAATATAAAATTAAATTTTTATAATGCAAATTTATGATGTGTGTAAGTATTAAAAAGAATTTTATTTCTTTAGAGTTATGAACCGAAAACTATGCAGTACTGTGTAAATTAGAATATCAATTTATTGAGATTATGTTTGATAGCATAAGGACTGAAGCTTATTTTAATATTTTAAAATAATTAACTTTTTACACACAGGAGTTGAATTCTTTTATATTTCCAATCTGTGTGTATGTGTATACAAGAAAGGAAACGCGAAATTTTAAAAATTTATTTCAGTTTTATAATCACATGTAGCTAAATGCAAGTCTAACAGAAGCTTAATTAAGGATCGCAATCTAATTTCAAATTATAAAATCCAATGGCTGAATATTCATTTTTTAGTCCACGAGCATTAGTTGGATTGAAAATTACTGCTTAAAAGTGAAAACCATTACAAAAGTCTAAGCACAAAATGGAATTCATACCTACTATTGATCAGATATTTTTTCTAATGCTCGGTTGCAATTTAGAATTTAATCAGATTCAGCCCTTAAAAGGCACAGTCAGTGAGAAAATTGATTCCCCAACCAGGATTCGAGCCTACGACCTATTGCTTTGAAGTTAGAAATGCTAATCCCTCTTGAACAGATGTAAAAAACCTAAATAATTTTTGAACAAATTATAGATTTATAAGAATCAAATGGTATAAGACTATACAGTCTTAACTTTGCAGTTTTAGAACTGTGTAGTTATTATCACCTATTTACAAGCAAAAATTAAAAAAATCTTCACTTTAAGTTTTTAAAATATCATCATTGAAATTTTTTAAATTCTTCACCACTATTTTTTAACCAGTATTTTTCATCAGCTTGAATCATTTTTCTCCTAAGTGCATTACATCATTCTATAACTTAATACATGAAGATTTTCTATAATAAAATCCTGCATTTCATACATAATATAGTAAAGTTAAATATTTTAAGCAATTTTTTTTGCTAATGTTATTCATTTAAAAGTCACATGTTGGTAAATACGAATTAAATTTTATTTCAAATTTCACAGTCATCCCTAATAAATTGTTTACTACAATATATTCAGATATAAGTTTTATATGCTATGATTGTCATGAAAATATATTAAAGGCATTTATGAAATTTAACATATGTATTCAAATATGAGTTATTATGATATTATAATATGCATTACGTTTCTTTTATTGAAATCATGTAAATTTTTAATGAAAAATATTATTTTTGTATTTATTTTTAAAAATTATTAAAACCTTAGTAAAATTTCTAAAACATTAGAAAAATGAATCAAACAGGTGTTTTTGAATAAATCTTTAAACAATAAATGTAACTAATGTTTAATTATCATGTAAAACATAATTGTTACAATATATATATATATATATATATATATATATATATATATATATATATATATATATATATATATATATATATATATATATATATATATATTTAAAGAATTTTTAATGTGATATATAATAATTTTCCATGAATAAGTGATGTGAAATATAATATGAACTAGCGGAAAGTATCTGCTTTGTTGCTTTCCATTTAATTCATTTTAATATTATCTTATCTAATTAAGATTTTATTTTGAGAAATTTCCATTAAATTTTAGAAATCCTATCTGGTTTTGAATTAATGAGACAAACATTTAATTAATGCAGGAGAAACAGAAGCGGCGTATTCAGTAAATATGTTTGCTAACGATAAAAACAAAATACACTTCTGACAGAAGTTTTAGCTTTACTGAGACAAGAAATTTAAAATTAAAATTATATTAAATTCGATAGTTTAACATAAAAGTTCGTATAATTGTCATAATAAAATAAATCCATAATTTGATAAAAACATAAGCATATTTTAAATTCTAATCTCGTTATGAACTGAAATGTAAATATTATACTAATGCATTAAAAAGGAAAATCAGAAACGTTACACATTTTTTGTATACGGCAAACTGAAATAGACAAAAACTCTAAAGAATTAAGTAAATTATTTAATTTTTTGGGATTTTTGTTTATTTCATTTTATTGAATATTTTGGCTTAAACGGGATTACAAGTTCTAATACTTATGTCAAAAATGTACAAATTTTTAAATTTATTAACAACTTCTCAAATTATATTTCACAACGTAATGAAGCCTAAGGCATAGATTGATTAAAAACAAGTCGAATAAAGTGCATGTTTTTTGAAATTTCACTTTAATTTTGAAATTGGTTAACATTGAAGTTATTTTCAACCATGTTTCTATATACTTCTGAGTAGTGTCAAATAAGAAAAAATGAAACTGAATTTTTGAAAATAGATTTTGATTATCAAAAAAAGAAAAATTATATCGTTATATATTATATTTTTAACACATATTTACTTTTGGAAAGAAATGGTTTATGCAGTACTGTAAGTATTTTTTCTCTACTCCCAGTGGTAATGCATAAAAATAATCTTCAATAAAGAAAATTATATACTATTTTATTAAAGTGAAAATATTAATCCAAAACTAAATATTATAATGCTTTATAGTTAATTGTAAAAAGATAAAAGCAGTTTTAGAGGGAGTTGAAATCAATAATGTTTTGAGTTAATTACAAATATTGTGATCAAAGTTTTATTTCTATTTTAAGTTAGCCAGAGAGACTAAGTCTGGTATAACATAGAGTGACAACATCTGGTGTTCCAATCTTTGCAAATGATTTTAATTCAACCATGAGCAAAGTTTGGCAGACGAATAGGAAAAAGCTTTCTATTCAGTTGGTAATGAAATTTTTGAATTCACATTAAGAGAAAATAAAGACAAGTTATTCAGCGATTGAAAACAGTGTATTTCTAATTACACTTTCGTATGCGTAATCCTGTTTTATACTATTCCTAATTACTAATTTAAGTTAAAATTGATTATAAATAATATTGATTAGGTAATATTTTGAGTTGCCTTCTAAAATAGTAACTGATTTTGAGATCATTAAATAATATAAAATTGTCTATAAAATCATAAAATTGATGTTATGATTTTATTTATAATTCTTACGTGAATGATCATTGTATAAATTATAATGGTTTTCAACAAATTATTCAATCAATCATAAGGATGATAATTCATTCCTTATTTAAAAAAGTAAACATTTTAATGCATACTTAAGAGTTAAAATATTCCTTAGTTAAATTATAATATAATCATTTAAGTAGAACAGCGTAGAAATTCATTGTTAAAATATTTCGAAGGTAATTTGTCCATGTGCGTAATTGAAACATTTTGTTAATCATTTTCCAATTTGAAGTGTATTTACTCAATTATGGAGAACTTTTAAACTTTTTAAGGCAGAAAAATTTCTAATACTTATGAAACTCCAGTTTCGGAACAAATTCAATTACTAAAATAAACTATGTGCTCTGGTGGAAAATTCAGTCTTCAATTTGCAGATCCGTTTTGACAATTTCATTCAAAACACTTGTCAGGAGGAGGACTTAAAAAAGTGTTCAATAAACTGGCTTAAGTGCTATCTGGTTTTCAAAAAGCAATGAAGCTCAACTTTCCTTCGGATGAATTTTTCATACCAAATTCTGTTTTTTCTTTTCCTCTCAGAATTTTTCATCCACGCTACAGAAAGAAGATGGGAATTCCGATCGTAAGAGACTGTTAAAAAAGTTCGAGTGCAAACCCCTCGAAATTCTGTCAAGTTTTTAGAGTTAACACAATAGCCGATCGACACTTTTGGATATATGTATTTTTACATCTTCCTTTAACTTACTCCCTATGGGAGGTTTGGGATCAAATTCTTCAGGAATAATTCATATCAAGTTTACTTTGGCATGGGTTGACAATTTTTCAAAGTGTATTTTATCTATTTAACTTAGAGAATGAATAGAAGCTTAAAATTAGTTTTGTTACATTTCTATTCCAAAAGTTGCTGTAGTTAAATAAAATGCTTTTTAAAAACTTCTTTGATAAATCAATAATTTTTTTTTAATTTAAGTATATCGTTATGATTTTTATAAAAGTTTTTGGTTTTATATAATAGAAAGTATATATATATATATGTATATATATATATATATATATATATATATATATATATATATATATATATATATATATATATATATATTGTTTCTTTTTAATATTTGGGGTACTATTTTTGAAAAGTCACAGTCACTTAAGAGCATTGCACTCATATTTAACTACACCTTTCATAAGTAAAAGGAATGCTTATTAATAAATAAAATTACTCAATTGAATGATCGTAGCTGAGATGCATGGACAGTTTTATCCTAAATTTTTTTCAGATTTACATGTTCTTCAGAATTAATTTTTTTTTACATGAAATTTAAATATTAACTAAAGAAAACATTATTCTTTTCAGACAAAAAATATACTAAAAATCTCCAATTTTTAAAGAGAAAAAATATTTTAGTACAACTCGATAAATTTCGCAAAAAATAATATTTTAATATGTTTGCTTTTATTCTAAGGACTTGTACGCTTTTAAAATTCTTTCCTTTCTTTAACTTTGTAATTACATTTTGTAAGCCAGATTTCACTCATAACCGAATTTAAGACATCGCTTTTATTGCGTTATTGTCATACCGACTTTTCTTGTCATCTGCGATATTAAAAATTATTTAACAATGTTAACTTTATACGAAGCTTATGAGATGTTTTTTACGCTACATAGTTTTTTCATGCGAAAAAAAGCACAAATGTAAAAAAATATTTACATTTTATTTGTTATTTTAAAATATTATCTTCCCCTTTATGTTTCAATCTCTCGATATTTTAAAGCTACTAAGTTTAAATAAAATGTTTTCTAACCACTTTTATCGTTTTTTAATGTTTTATTGTTTTTAGGCAATTAGTATATTTGACATCACGTTGCAACTGATATATAAAATAAATTTTGTCAAAAAAATTATATACAGTTCACGTTGGCAGTATATTAAAACATTGCAATAATAGATGAAGGACCTGGAATCGTTTTTCAGTATATATATATATATATATATATATATATATATATATATATATATATATATATATATATATATATATATATATATATGTATATATATAATTGATATTATATATAAATGAAACAAATATTTCAGATTATATCTTGTAAAGCCAGATTATATCTGTCAGAGAAAATTTACTCAATGCCAACTGTCAGAGAAAAATGTTGTTGGTAATATTTTTATATATATAAAAATAGATTTTTTTCATAATTTACTTCATATAAATTTACAATTATATTAAGTTATAATGTACGTCTAAAATAGCTTTATCTATTAAAGTGTGCTATTGTTTAACTAATAAGGAAAAATGTGATTTTCTTCACAAATTTATGTCAATAAAACAGGTTCCTTTTAATGTATATCATTTGAAGATTGGTAGCATACATAAGGATAAACTTTGTTGACTATAGAAATTGTGAAGAAACATTGATCAAAGGCCTCATGATTTGTTAGCATTAAATATGGGAATTACATTTGCATTTTCTCATAAAGGATTGATAAATATTCAGCCATTATGAATAACATACAAAACGGGAAAAATATCTTTCATTATAAATGATTATTTGGGCATTCTAATGAACAATAAGATTTCTCTTCATGTATTTATTCCAAGTGTTTATAAATCTTATTCATATGTGTTTTCCCTATAACAAATCTTTCTTTGAATACATTACGAATACATATGTCTACAAATTAGATTTCTTATAAAGTAAATATTTTATTAAATACCATTTTATGAAATATTGTTTGTGGAAAATAAATATATTATTTTTTCGAATAATTTAATTGTTTTTTTGGGTATAATTCCTGTTAGGGTATTTCGTATGGAGTAAAAATCATTAATAAAGTAAAAATCGCTTAAATTGGAGGATTATTCAAAAATTAAGATAAAAATTATTATGTTAATAATGGAATATGTCGTAATCTCTCTACGTTAATGGAAAATAAAGATAAAATTAATTTTTAGTTTTTAATCTAAAATAAATTCGTAAATGTTTAAGCCTTATTTCTAAAATTTACTAGTTGTTTGCAAAATAGCAATAACACTAATAAATTTTCCAAATTTTAATATATTTAGTGCATAAATTTAAAGATTCATAGATATATGCCGCATATGAATGCCTATTAGCAGGAAATGTGTTTTTAAATTCCATTGAAATTTTTCTTCTAGTTAAGAATATTATACATATGAGAAATGTCAATATACTTGTATTTGTTCCATAACACATAAATTTGTGCCAAAAAAACTAGGTTATAATTTTAAAACTTATTATATTTCTTCAAGAATAGATTATAAAACGTGTAATTTTGCATTGATATAAAAATAACGCTAACAAAATTTAGAATTTATTGTTTACATAATTAGGTGTAATGCTAGTAAAATTTTTGTATGGCAATGAAAAGTTGTGAAGACAAATGGTATAAAAATTATGAAAATAGTTCTCTCTAAAATATATTCTCTCATTGAGTTTACCTTCAGTAACTTGAAATATGTCTATGACAAAATGCACAAACATTTTGAATAGTTATAGTCTTGAATTTGATACTCATGCTATCATTACATACAATCAAAGTAGAAAAAATAATCAAAATAGCTTTTTCATAATTATTATAGTAATCCTTAATCTATTGAAAAGGTCATATGGATAAAAATGAGTCCTACTTTGATTTTTGCATCAACTCCAAACGTGGATCTAAGAAGGTTAGCTAATGATAACCTTACGTTACAAGGACCAATGACCGATATTTAATTTCATGGAAACACAGAAATGGAACTGTAACTTCATCTGAACTCATATTCCTCCTCAGTGCAAGCATCGGAAGGTTGATATCAACGTCTTCTGAGAAAGATTCCATAAATTTATTGTATGTAACTTCCTTTAATCATTTGTTTTTATCACTTATTTTATCACTGTCATATGCTCCTGCATACTTGATGTGAGCATATCAATGTGTTTTTTTAGATGATTATTCATTTGAGAGCAGTTATCTTTTTGAATGAGTTCCAGGTTAAACTCTGAAAATATTTCAAAAGTATTTTTGATATGGCAACAAAAAAGCAAAACCCATTACAATCCATCACCCAACCATGAGCAAGTCCAGTCATTGTCCTTGATTGAAATGGTATATCTTTCAATTTTTACACAAATCTCTATATCTTTTCACACAGGATACTTGAATAAAATTGCAGAATTATTTCATGAATGGACACAGGGAGTATCGAGGATGCTTCTTGAACGTAAACAATTCAATGCAAGGTGTGGCTGTCTTCGCAATCGAACTCGAATCTTTCTGAGCATGTTCAGAATACTATAGGAAGACCTACAACTATCCTCAATCCGTCTCCGAAAGCACCAGTGATGCTTACAACTACTTTTAAAAGCAGTGTATTTAACTTCCTCTGAAATTAATCTGTGGTGTAATTTATGACAATATGCATCTGTGCATCTTCTGCGTTGCATCTACGGGGATCATCCTCTCTACTAAAGATACTTCGTTAAACCAAACTGACATATTCGATTTGTTCCTTTCATCAATGCATATTTGCATAACATATATCAGCGGTTCTTAACCTATGGGTCGCGACCCAAAACTGGGTCGCGCTGAGTCGAACCAAAAAAGTTAGTAATGCACCCCAAATAATAAGTAATACCAACACCTCCTAGAAGAGTTATTCCCTAATACAAGTTATATCCTAATACAATGTTTCGGTTTTACCACTCTTCGCGAATGGCCTTCCCGGAAGGCCATTCACGAATCCCTTCCGGAAGTGACGTCCAATTCCTGTCCTGAGGATTTCTCTTCTAGGAGGTGTTGGTAATACGCACGCCATTGCTTTGCGTGAGCGCAGACTCAGTAAAATCTCTGTCAAAAACTTATTTTTGCATATTGTGTTATGAATAACAGGGAAACGTGAATACAAACATTTTAGAAACAAATTTTGTCTTATTATTAATAGTGGAGTGATCAAGCTGCAGTGCGTATTGTAAAATTGTAATCACCCTAATAATGGCAAAACGTGAATACAAGGAAGCATTTTTAGAATTAGGTTTTACTTGCATTTATGATCGAGGAGTGAACAAGCCGCAATGCGTGTTGCGCATGGAAATATTAAGTAATGAATTGATGAAACCGAACAAACTTAAAAGACATTTTGATGCAAAACATAAAAATTTTTCCTTTGAGGGAAAAGATCGTACTTTTTTCGAAAGAAAAGAAGCCCATTTAAAAAGACAGCGTTTGGATGCACCAAGTAGTAATGATTTTATAAATTCTGCCAAACAAGCTACACTTGCTTCTTTTTATGTAGCTTGGCATATTGCAAGACAAAAGAAACCCCATAATATTGCTGAAAAACTTATAAAACCTGCTGCCATTGACATGGCACGTATCATGTGTGGAGATGAAAGTTTAAAGAAATTACAAAAGATACCATTATCAAATGATACAATTTGTTTACGAATTAATGATATGTCATTTGATATTAAGAATCAACTTATTTTTGCTATAAAAATTGCTGGTTTATTTAGTATTCAACTGGATGAAACGACAGATGTAAGTAAAGATGCTCAACTCATGGTTTACGTGCGGTATCCAGGTTTAACAGATATACAGGAGGACATTTTATTTTGCAAACCAATGTCAACAACAACTAGAGGAGAAGATAATTTTCTTATGGTCGATTCGTTTTTAAAGAAGAAGGATTAAATTGGAATCAGTGTTTCAGTATTTGCACCGATGGTTCAGCTGCCATGACAACACCTCAAAAGGGGTTTTCAACAAGAGCAAAACAAACGAATCCACAAATTATATCGATTAATTGTTTGTTACATAGACAAAATCTTACTTCAAAAATTGTCACCCGAATTATGTATCGTTTTGGATGAAATTATTGCGGTAGTCAATTTTATCAAATGAAGAGCTCTTAACTGTAGAATTTTCCACGAACTGTGTTTCGAATTTTTTGCAGAATACGAACATTTATTAATATTATTATGAAGTTTGATGGCTGTCCCGGAGCAAAATTATTCAAAGAGTATTACCAATGCGGACAGAAGTCGAATTTTTTTTGAGAGAAAAGAAACACCCATAAGAATCTAAATTCTCCGAGTTGAAGTGGATTACTCAAGTTGCTTATTTGTCAGATATTTTATTTTAAATAATTAATATAAATACGTCTATGCAAAGACGTAATCATACTATTATTGAATTAACTGAAAAAAATTACATGTTTTAAAAATAAACTCAAATTATGGAGAAATAAGGTTGAAGTAAAGAAACTTGCTTCATTCTCGACTTTTAATTTACTTGTTTAATCATTTAGAAAAACTAAAATCAGACTTTGATCTATATTTCCCTGCAGACGCTGTTTTCAAATATAATTGGGTTTGAATGCCATTTAATTTTGATGTAAGTGATTTGCATGAGGAATTTGTTAATATTAATCAATTTCAAGAACAACTAATAGAAATACAAAGTGACCAAGCACTTCGATACAATTTATACAAAAACACTGAATCTTTATGTGCTTTCTGGTTAAAATTAAAAACCGAAAAGCCAATAATTGTTAAAGAAGCCCTAAGAGTATTATTGCCTTTTTCAACAACATATATGTGTGAGGCTGATTTTTCGGCTCTGTGTGTAATCAAAAACAATTACCGGAACAAGTTAAATCCTGAAAAAGATATAAGGTGCTCCTTGACAAGTATTCAACCGAAGTTTGAAATTCTTTCAAAATGTATTCAAGCACAAGGTTCTCATTAAAACTGTTTGACTTGCATTTAAAATTTAAAAGACTTAACATATGTATTGATATTTCTTTTTTTTTAGGAATAAGTTAAAATGTCAATTATTTTCAAAAAGTTATAAATATATTTTAATTTGGTCAATAAAAATTATTAAAAACACTTGATTATTAATTAAATTTTCCTTGGATCAAAAAGTACTTTGTTTATCATTATTATGCAAAAAATAAATAAAAAATTTGTAAGTTAAAAAAATCATCATCGTAGGATTGAAGATTTTTTAAAAATACTATCTAAAACAAAGCAATGAAAAAATTTTGATTTTTTTGGGTCGCGACATGAACATATTTCTCAAATTTGGGTCGCGGCTTAAAAAGTTTAAGAACCACTGGCATATATGATATGAATTTTCTGGTAATTGCTTTTTATCACTTTTTATAACTAATTATATTTTGATTATTGTGGGTAAATTTCAGTAAATTATACTATTTTTTAAAAAAAATTGTATTCAAGTGACATTTTCTTCATTTTTGCGGATATGTTTTGTTATCTTTGTTTTTTAAAATATAAAGTCAAAATACTAGAAATCAATTACTTCGGTATCGTAAGATTGTTAATAAATTATAAAATGTGTAAAACGGAATATATTACATAGAATATATTATTTTGTATCTAAAAAAGCTAAAAATAATTATTCTTTGATTTTTAAAAGTGTCATAAAGCACTGCTTGCACTAATAAATTTATTTATGTAATTATTTAAATTTTTGCATGATTTAATTCATCATAATATTTATAAACTACCTCGTTAGTTTATAAGAAGTATACACGTAGTAAAAAAGTAGAAATATTGTAAACATGTGTTATATTTAAGTGAATATTTTTATAACACATATTCTAATACGCATAATGTTTAGTATAAGTACAATTTACATGTATCAATGTAAGTATATATTTCGTTATTTTGTTTAACAAATTTTATGTGTGTGAAGATAGCTTGTAAAGAATATAAGAAAAGCAAAATTCAAATATTTTTTTAAGAAATATACTAATCCAGTTTATCTTGCATTTTACTTCAGATCTGTGTTTCAAGAAATTTTGTTGAGAACTCAATAACATCTTAATTAAATATTTTAATTTGCTTCCCTTGAAGTTGTCTTTAATATAATTGCTAAATTTGAAATAAAAAAAGAAGTGTTTGCTTTATTTCTGAGGAAAAATATATAAAATTAATAAATATTTGAAAACTTATAGTAAAAATAATATTCAATGCTCCGTTAGGGAAATTTTTCTTTGCAATTCTTTACTGAACTGTCGCTTTTACATAAAATTAATGCTATCGATTCATTAAAATTTAATTTGTTTTCAAAATAAAGAAGGTGGAACGTAACGGCTTTATTTGAAGTTTTTATGCCGAGAGCAAAATTTTCATCATTTTATTAATGTTGATATATCTCGAAAGTAATTATAAGATTTTTCATAAAATAAAACTATCTAGCTTCTATCATTTCATACTTCTTTTAAATATTCTCTGTTTATAAAATTTGAAAACATTATTTTATAATCTGAACAAATAACCTTAAGATGTTTTGAGCATTTTTAATTATTTTATCCTTTTTATCTACAGTAATAGTTTTGAATATTCTAATAGTTTTGAGTTTAAGCATTCATCATACTAGTTCATTTGCGTATTTATATTTTCTCATCAGAATTACAATTGAGAAAGTTAATAGTGACATCTCAAATCTAAATATCATTGCATACTAAATTCATTAACATCATTTAAACCTAAGTGTTTAATTTTGAAGTTAAAACATTCCATAATTTACGTAATTTACGAAGATTCTTACATAATTTACGAAGAGACGTTAATCGAAATGCACTCTCAAAATTTAAATGGTCCTATTGTACAACAATCATCAATCACCATCAAGGAAACCTGAAACCAACAAATTAAATTCTTTATCGCATCATCGAATCTCAAAATATTCCATTTACAAAACATCGACATTTTTAAGAGTTTTAATTTTCAACTAAAATATATACATATAGAATCAAATCTTACTTGAAGTAAAGCTTTGTTAATCAGAAATGAATTCCGCATCTACCTTTTAAATCGTTTTCCCAAAGATAACATAATTTGTGTCATTAGTTTTTTTCCGAGTTTCTTTTCTCCTTAACCTCTCCCTGGACTTATTTTAATTACATTTCCTTTTTACCCATGTTAGTGTTCCTATCTGATTCCGGCGACATTTGAATACCAGAGCTTTGGACTAATGACTATTTGATGGAATTGTAATCCAAATGATTAGGTCATTAACATTAGTACGGAAAGTAGCATTTTTTTACGTAGCCCTCTTGCTATTCTTACAACATCTATCTTCTCTCAAATGTATTCAGGAAAAGAAATCTCAGAAGATTAATTAGTATTCCACTCTAAGTTGTGGCTATTTCCTAGGTCAGATTGATTTTTTTTTAATTTCCGAAATTCATTTTTTTGTTTAGTTCTTAAAAATATTTATTTTCTCTTAATAGTCTATAGTAACACCACAAAAAGTTCTTATGATATTGACTTAAATATAAAAAATATTGTGAAGATGATTAAATGAAATTTGAATCAAATGAATTGGAAATAACTGCTCCATCAAATCCACTTTAGCTTATGGTTCAATAATGCAAGGACTATAATGATCTGTTTTCAAAACAAGGATCAGAATATTATTTACGTTCGCCATAGATCAATGAATGAAAATATTGAAGGTAATTTTCTCACTGATTTCTTTATTAAATGATCTAGATCTTACATACTTTGTTTGCTATTAACTTTTTTACATTTTTTTATCAAATTATGAAATAAATATTTGTTATTAGGAAATGGTGAAGCACATACAATGTTACAAATTATTATGTACTTATTAGAATGCTAATATATTGTTTTCTATTTATAAATATAATTAACAAATAAGTTTGGTTATTGAAATATGGATAGATATTTTTTCATGAGTTTTCGATTAAATTACGGTTTCAGACAAGATGTGATTTTCTTAAGGAAAATAATAAAACAATACCATGATTTAGCTGAAAATTTGCATATTACTTATGCACAACTGTAAAAACTCTAATCATCAAATTACAGTTAGATACTGCTTGACTATTTGGAAAATAAAGTTTTGAAAAATAACACTTAATTTAGCAATATTTAAAAAAGTTCTCATTTGTTTCCTAAGCGTTTAATTTTTAAATTTTATCAATTTGCGAGCAACCATACTTGCCATTGTTGGTATATTTAAATGTTTGGTTTAAATAGCACATATGAAACAATACGATATTCCCTAAAAAGTCAAATAAAGAATAGAACTTTGACATTATAATCATTAAAATTTAGGATTCTATTCTTGGCTCAGGAATGGATGTTTACAGATGTTCAAGATCATATTTAAGATGTGACTCATTGAAAAATTATCTCACATATTCAAAAATATACAACTGAATAATTATTATAAGTGTAAGCTAGAAGGAAGTATACAGTTAATTTGAAATTCTCTTAATGCTTTTAACATTTTATTCATTTTTTGCGTTAGCAAAGGTCTTTATAAAACTATACCATTTTCAATCCTTTTGTTTTTGGCTTTGTATGTTAGCATAATATAAATAACACTGGCTTATTTGTATAATAAAAAAATCTATTTTTGTAGCATCTCTTGATATACAAAATTCTGTTTTCAAAGTGCTATTCATTCCATTTTCAGCTTCTATTACCTTTGGAGTGTCAAACAAGTTAATTTTTACAATGTTTTATAATGAGTAGAAGAACCATCTACAACGTTATTTCTGGAAAAAAATTCTATTGTTCAATTTTTATTAAAAAGTTATAAATATTAAAATGTATTTTAATGTATAAAATAGATATCAACTGCAAAGTTTCTGGTAAAAAAAAAAAAAAAAAAAAAACATTATATCTCATAATTTCGAAACATTCAAGAATAGTTCAATTATATTGATTTAGTTTAGGTAAATGTATTTAACATTTAAAACATCTCACTCAATATCTTTATGAATTAATAATTATATTAATAATTATGTGCTGTAGAATTCAAATTTATATGTGTGACTTTATGCGCAAAAAAATAAATATTGTGTACTATTTCTCTATCAATTTATTATTAATTTCTGTCATGATTTTCTTACATTTAATTCATAACATACATATAAAAGTTCTTAAAAAAATGATTTTTTGATGAATGAAAAACATTAATTTTTTTCCAGGCATTTGTATATTATCCTTTTATTCAATTCTTATTCTATAACTTTTCTCTGTAAAATCTTTTTCAATAATTTTCCATTTTAAAATTGAAAATTGTATATATATATATATATATATATATATATATATATATATATATATATATATATATATATATATATATATATATATATATATATATATATATATATATATATATATATATATATATATATATATATATATATATATATATATATATATATATATATTTTTTTTTTTTCTGAAATGAAGTAGTTTTACTGGTCCTGATGCAAGGCAAAGATGGCCATGCTATTAAAATTAATGTAAAATTTAGTCATGTTTCATATTCATGACATGGTTTAGCGTAGTTGATTAGCGAAGGTATTACAATTCTCATTCTTACATCATTGTTACTGTCAACATATTTAAATTGAGTTTTTCTTATATTACTTTTTGATTAAATCATACAATGACTGGTAAAAGGTTCTATGCAGTTTTTCAAATAAATATCACAATTCTAAAGTTCCAGGAATAATATGATATCCCCATGTAAATAAAAACATTCTAATGGGGACACAATCATAAACCATTATATTCAGATATATGTTGAATAAATAGCTGTGTAGTTTGTAGATTTAACGGAGTTAAATTTAACTTCATCATTTAATAGTTTAAAAGAATAACTTACAGCTAGAAACTGCTTCTAAATTAATAATTGAATCTTTTTCCTTAGTTACTTCTATTGATTACTAGGTAATCCTAATGAGATGGGATTTATTATTTTTATATAAGTTATTATTAAATAAAAAATTAAGCCTTACAATTGCTTACTTAAAATTAAAAAAATTTTACTCAAAGCATTATTAATTCATTTAAAAGATAATTAGGATTATAGGGAATGAAAATTTAATTACAGATTACATGCCCCCAGTTTACATTACATCTAGGAAATATGTGAGCATTTATTGCTCAAAAATATCATTTCTTATAATGTGATTAAACTTTTCTTAGTCTTTGCTTTTTTAAAAAAAATGCTTTTCTACTAAAGTAAAAATTGTAATTTTTTTTAAAGTCAATGACTTAAATTTTTATGTAACTATGCATTTTAAATTAATGTATGAACTTTTAGTAGTTCTTGGTTATTTTAAAATTTAAAATTAATTCCATTTTTATAATGTATGATTCTAAGCTACTCATGCTTCTCAAATTCTTATTAAATATATTTTGTTCATTATATTTATAGCAGAAAACCATAAATATGTAAATAAATATTGATCTTTAAGAATATAAAGGATCAACTAAATATCATTGATATTAGTTTACTTGATATATACTTTTCAGTTTTAAATTAGTTTAGGACTGTATCCTGGAAACTTATTCCTATCAGTTTATTTCTTAAAAGTTACTTTTAAGAAAAAGTCTTTTGGTCCATTTCTTAAAAACTGTATTAAATGTGAAATTGTGATAAATACACTAAAATACTTAAAAAGGACTTATATATATATATATATATATATATATATATATATATATATATATATATATATATATATATATATATATATATATATATATATATATATATATATATATATATGAAATGATTTTACTCAAATTTCTAAAGAATCTTCATTAATTTTCTGCAATTTCATTTCTCTTTAGACACAAAAAAGTTACTTCTTACAAAATAAAACGAATATCTACCAAATTATTTGAGAAATTTATTTAAATTATAATTTCTAATTGATTATTGTTTTTGATGAATTATCAGCAAAATGAGGACATGTATAAGTTATGAGTATCTTATACGTCTTCTCATAAATGTAAATTAATAATATTTTTTTTAAATTTACGAGAATCTTCTCGAACCAATAAATAGCTTACTAAAAATATTCATAGTCTTAAATCCCATGTCGTAAAAGATTAATTTTTAAAATTTAAAATAAATATTATTTTACGTCTGGACGTACAGAAGTGAAGAAATTTACTTCCCAAACTCACCCTTTAAAATGTGTCTCAATTCACAAATGTTGTTTGAACTCTAGTAATAAATAAACTGAAATCACACATTTGAGCAAATTTTGTTCAGATAAGCAGCTTACGTAATTACAAGCAACAGTTTGTCGGACATCGTTAACGAGAGAAGGAAGTCAGCTAAAATACTCACCATGTACCGACAGCTTCACTACAGTGCTTAGGTCAGCGCCGACACCGTTAGCCGCCTCGCATAGATAGTAGCCTCTGTCGTCCTCCGAGAGGTCCTTAATGCTCAGCGAGCCGTTTTCCAAGGTCTGAATGTGATAGTTGCTAATTATGGATTTAAAATTCCGGCTCGCTGAACTGTCTCCTAAAAGTGAAATTAATGATCAGTTTCACAAAAATATAAGATTTGGTAAAATTATTGTACTAAATGTATATTTATAATGATACACTTATCATAACTTAAAAAATATTAAATGCAATGATAAATGAAGACTATATTTATCAAAAAATAAAAAAGTTAAGACATGCTATCACTGTTAAATTAATTAATATAAGAATTATTTTTAATTCATAGAGTCATATAAAATAAATTATTAAACTTAACAATGAAATAATGCTTTTAATTTAATATCAAGGTAATATGAATAAGAAAATAAAATTTATGTTTAAATTAATTAATTGGGTTAAAATGAGTTTTTTGATGAAAACATTTTTGCAAATTACAAATTTTTTTTAAAGAATATAAGTGTAAAAGTGATAATAGCTTGTTTGATAAAATAAAACTGGTTTAAATGGAAGTATAAAATTCAAACACTTATTTATAAATAATCTAGAAAATGATAAAAAAAAATATTTATTTTTTAATTTCCCATATATTAAAAAAATTTAACGTGTTATTGACTAGTTAAGCTACACACGCATAATTAATTAAAAAATATAAATTTGAAACAACTAAAATATATTTTAAATCATTTGGGAATAAAAAATAGCAAATTTTCATTATCATATGCGACAAGGAAAATTACTATTTTACCTGTATTATTTCTAGGCATTATCTTTTATTTCAAACATTCATTTAATAAATATTGTATCATTTTTATTGTTTGAGCAATTATTTAGTCCTTTTAAGTGATAGATGTTAAATAAAACTCCAAAAATCTTTGTAATTGGTTATTCTAGCAAAAATTATAGCACTTTTGTTTAAAATGTGCCATGGATTTTAATAACTTAGTTAAACTTATGACCTTTTTTGATAAGTTATTTACCTTCAAAGCGAAAATTCGAGTTACAATTTCTCAGCCACCCTTAAATAAGAAATTGATCTCGCAATGCACAGATGCAGAGAAATAATCAATTCTATGTATGTATGCATTGCGTTTGTTGGTTGTTGTGCTTTTGACTTATATACAGACATATATCAGGGTGAATTCTAGAGAGTTTTCGTGTTTCCCTCTTTTAAAGCGAGTGAATATGACTAACAATGCACAAAAAGTCCTCAGAGAGGTAGTTTTCATGTAGTAGATATTAAAATACTTTACTTAGACAGCTAAGCTATCTACTACGCTCCTGTATCAAAAGTATGAGTAATATTCGATAGCAAATGATCACCAAGTTTAATAAAATTACAAGAAGAACTACTAATGAATGAGGAGGATGCATGACAGAATGAGCAATATTACCAATACTGAAAAATTATCAATGCTTTTGTGAAACATCATAATAATTTTCGGTACGGTAATCCAGGTCTGAAAATGTTGTTGTCCAAAATTTTGCACATGATACCAAGGTAGCATGTTACTGTGTTAAAAATTATGGACTACTACTATATCTAATCCTATTAAAAGTAAGTGGTATTCATTAATATAAACCATGAGCTGAATTTTTATAGAAAAATCGCATTTAGCAAATTCTGCAGATCTACAATTACCTGAAGACATTTCCGCTGATGATGTAATGGAATCAGCTGAAAATTCAGAACTTGAGTTCAAAGCACGTCTTTTATTTGTTGAAGTATGCAATAATAGAACTATATACTCGTATAAGTTGAATAGAAATTACTATTAGAGATATTTTTTAGTGAAATCAACAACATTGTGGTACATATGGTTGTGCTTTTTTGATTATTCAATCATTTCATGTAATTTTAATCAAATGTATGTCATGGACCATTTTAGAAAATAAAGTATCTTTGGATGATCCTTTTTTGTCAAAATTGTCACTCAGTAACACTTAAAATACGGGATCGCAAATGTTTATTTTGCTATAATAGCAACAGCTCATTTTGTTAAAATTGTAAAAGGTTCAATAAATTGTGGTAATATTAATGTGAAAGGCACAAATGTTTGAGTAAATGATGCATATTTATTATCAGGAGACAATTTTTTTTAAAATTTTATTTAAAGTTTTGAAAAATAAGTTTCTTAAATGTAGCAAATTAAATATAAAATGAAATTAGATTTTCAAAAATTAGTTTCCTGAAATTAAAAATATTAATTGCGAAAATGTGTACACTAATATTTTTTACTATACATTTCAATAAAATTAAAGCAAAGCAAGAAAGAGGAAAATTTATATTTTTCTTTTCTTAAGATATGATTTTCTGTATTTAATTAAAAATGATACATCACACAAAACAATCGAATTTATGGATATTCAATTTATCTTCAAAATTTAAAATTCAAATACTTTAAATTAAGCTACTGTAATTGAAGGAATAGAAATAAATTTATTTATAAGAAGAAATGTCCCATTTAAAAATAATAACTCTAAATATTTATTTTTGTGATTTGGAAAGATTGCTCACAAATATTAAATGCATTTGTAAATCAAATGCTTAATATGGTACTTCTACCTAAATTCTAAAAATAATGAGAAGGGATTATTACACTTTTATTTAGTAATCGTATTTTTATAATAACTTTGAAGACAAATTCAAGATAAAACAACAACAGAGTTTTTGTGTATTTACTATAAATTTTACCTACCCAGATTTTCTTTTGTGTAAAATGCATGAAATGAATGAGTAAAGTTTTGAGAACTGCTGAAATGGTTTTATGCATAATTAAAAAGTTAAATTTCATGACGGTTGAAAGAGTTTTAGCTAAAATTATTCGCGGAGTAATTTGTATGCAAATTTAGTCACAGAATTACAAGAAATAAGATTGAAATTATTGCTTTTTTTAAGTGGCAAAAGACATTAATAAATCCTGTGTTAACATGTCAGCATTTTTCTTAGAGAATGTAGTACGCTAATCTAAATACCTTTTTTCTGTAAAATATTTCTCTTGAGACATTAGCATATAATTTTAAAAGCTGCTTTAGCTTTAATGAGTTTAATATTTTAAATAACTTTATAACTTTTAATTTGAGTGTTCTCAGAAGACTCATAAGTGTGGAAGTAATTATAAAATTTATCGATTTTTTCTCATGTACCAAACTAATCATACCTCTGCTTGAAATATCGTAAACATGTACGATAAATTATATATCTAATTAAAAATTGAAACATATTTTAATTGCGTATATAAGATTGATTAATTGATTAAAATTAATAACTCTGGTTATCTATAACATTAAAAGTATCTTTAAGGAACACAAAATCGAAGAGAAAGGTAAGCAAGTGTAGTGCCAACTACATTGTAAAAATAACTGACTTATGTCAATCACCTCTGAGTGTTTTAAATTTTGAAAGTTTAAAGTTTGTTTTTATAAATAAATTTTCATGTATTTAAAATTAATTAAATAATACTTTTTCTTGAATTTAAACTTATATAAGAATCCACAGTAAATTAATAACAATATTTATAAATACAGAAAATATAATTTTCAGAAATATTGATGTTGTAAATAAAATCATTGATTTTTAAAGATCAGAAAAATTTATAAATGTTAAAATAAATTTTTCATAAGCTTTTATTGAAGAGAATTTTTGAAAGGAATTATTTTACACTCATTAATGTGATATAGTAAAATAAATACACTGTTCAGGCTCATTTTAAATATTCATATTAGTTTAATAATACAGAAATATGCATTCATATATGAGTTCAATATTTAAACTTTTTATTAAAGTTACACATTTAATATATTTTAAAGATATATAAAACATAAATTCAAGAGTTCTCAAGATAAATAAAATATCAACCAAGAATTTTCAAATTATTGAGAAAAATTAGTAGTCACTCTATTATATTTTGTGTATTCTAATGGTTAGTCAATAGAACAATATAAAAAATTTAAAACCCAAATAATTGAGAAATATTGCACAGTATATTTTCTTAAAATATGCGTAAAAGATATCTCCTCTGAAACATGGAGTATTGACTAATGTAAGTGGCATAGCACTTAGTCATTACATAAACAATCAAGTTGAATAAAGACTTTTCATCAAAAAAATACAAAGCAATAAGCCTTAATTGCACAAAATTAATTAAATTTTATGAGAAAATACTCTAATGAAAGTTAATGATGCAGAAATGTTTCCTATAAGGAAAGTTTATTTTCACTAATGTTCCTCTTTGAAATTTATTTGAAAAGGACTCATCGGTGGAAATAACTTTGAAGTAGGAAATACAACTAATTAAATTAATTAATTGCGTGGCTATTGCAAATGGCATATTTATTTTTGTATTATAAAAGAATTTAATTTTATCAGAAAAACAAAATATAACATATTCTCATTGTAGGGTTAAAATATTATTATAATAAAGGAATAAATAATGCACGATATTTGTCTTTTTTAATATGATTTATTAAATTACATCACGGAATACTATTGCATTTGAATACCATATGCTGAAACATAAATTTTTGTTTAGCACTTGTACGCAATAGTATGTTATTATAAAAGCACACAATGCAGAAGAATATAAGATATTCCGATGTGTTACACCTTTGCATTGTTTTCTCCAAAAGGTATCATATCCTTGTACACAATTATATCAAGTTCTTTAGAGATCCACCTTCCATTCCAATGATATCAAAATGTTATATGAGGTAGTTTGCTTAAGTATAAATTTTTCATTTATATATTCCATCCTTGTCAGATATCAAATTCTTTAATTTTTAAAGAGAGTTAACCTTTATAAATATTTTGCCGTTGAATATTTAAATTTTTTTTCTTATACATTCTTGTAATTTTTTTCAGGGGGAATGTGTATAATGTGTTGAAATTTCAAATCATTAGGAGATGAAATAAACTGTGTATATTACTTAAGAAAAAAATGCAAATCTTTAATAATAACCTATCAATTATCAAGAGAAGAAAGTGAGGATTTTGTAAGCAACATATTGATAGAAATTTAAAAAGTGACAAACTGTGTTACATGTATCAATTCTTTAACAATGGTGAGGAAATAAATCAAAGATAGCAGTCAAATGCTAAACTTGTAAGAGTGTTTAATGTAATTTTCTTTATCCTCACTCAAAATATAAGATGGGCATTATTAAAACATTAAATTTGAATTCATGTTATCAATATTTATTATCAATTTCATTGATGAAATCTGGGAATCACTTCTGGGATAAATGCAAAGGAGGCCAATTTCAAAGAGTTTGAAATGTTGTTATGTTCAATAAATACAGATGTAAAATCATTGTTAACATGAGAAGAATTGATCACTGCGAAAAAACTATGTTTTATCAAATTGTTTAGATATTTATTTGATGGTATCACACTGGAGTAAATAAACCATGTGCATTGTGGTCGATGCTCAAGCATTCAGAAAAATAATAAATTATTTTTCTATTACGAATTACATTTAAAATATTAGAGGGAATTTTGATGCAGTTGAAGATTATTGGCCACCGTTTATTATGGAGATTAAATTAATGTAAATGAATGAGGAAATCATAAAAAATACACGCTTAATCTATATAATAAACTATTGCCCAATAATCTTTCATTGTAGATTTGTTCGCCCTAAAAGAGAAAAATTTAAAAATAGATTGTTATTCAAAATTATATGTATTGTTTTACCAATATATAATTTTTAAAAATTTGATTTTGTCGTCCTGTTTTAGTCTTCTTAAATAAATCAAATACTATGATAATTAGAACCCATGATGGAAGAAAATTGAAGTTTGTATGTAAAATAACCAATTTTCTCACTGTTACAGGAAATGACTTTTACATATTTGTTGTACCGATCAATATTTTGAAATTTCTTAAACATCTATCGAGCATTATTATTATATTATCTAGCGTTACACATTATCAGACAACAGAAACATGAGCAATTTGGGTTTTTAATAAAATTTTAAGACTTTCATGTAAATGAAATCATAAAATAAATAGGTAGCTGCCATTCGTTCTAAAGTTCTGATGTCTGATATATTAAACGAAACCAGAAGATCTTTGATTAATGTTAAATATTAAATCCATTTTTCTTTTGGATGATACAAAAGGTTCGAAATCGATTGAATCACGCCATATTTTCCCATTTATTCTTCCTTAACTCATAACAAAGAAGAATAAAGCGACTGGCAGCTTTCGTCTTTAAGATAAATGACCAAGCATAATTTCTGCGCAAACTGTTTATATCTTAGCCAATTTTCTCCTACTTTCGACACTCCCTTTCAATCATAAATGGTCAAACTTTCTTATCTAAGTCAATATAAGCACCAAGAGTGCCTTGCAGTGGTCAATACTGTTTGATTCCATGAAGTTTTCCATTTTCACATGACTTTCTAGTACGATCATCATTAAAAGATTCCATATAAAAGCTATAAAATACCACATGGTCATTCCCAATGAATGCTTTATAATAATTTTTATTGTTTGAAATTATTTTGAGCCGAAATTTCATACTTTTATTAAGCTTTTTTATTGAGAACTCTGAAGGTTTTAGATATTTTGACGACACATTCTCATATATTTTAAACTTTTTAATGATGGTTTGTTCACAATAATTGCCATTGAAATAACATATTTATTTTATAATAAGTTTAAGGGAATCAAATCTTAATCCGTAATATTAATAAAACAGAGTGAAATTTACTATTTTCAGTTTTTTTAATGTTTATGAGATTGTTTTAATGATATTTTATGATAGTATTTGAGGAATATTTTAGTATATATAATAATAATAAACAGAAAACTGTGCATATAGAATTGTACGGGATTGCGAAAATATTAATATAATCATCTATTTTATCAAACCTATACAATGAATAAAATTTTTTATTCCCAGTTTGAATTGCATCATCCTCATGAATGATTTAGCTATTATTCTTGACGTTAATTTAATGTATCAGTTTAAGTAATCTTTTTAATTTGTTTAAAGTAAATAAAAGGAAATAAGATACATTGCTAGTTGGGCATTTATTCTTTTTGTTTTTTTTATAGGAAAAGTATTTACTGAATGAAATTGGTGAAACATTGCTGTTTATTCTTACTATGATAGCGAAAGTTGAGAATTTTGTTAAAGATGGTATTTGTCTTCATATAAATACGAATTTAAAAACATTTTGTTATTATGAGAGTTAAAGGGAATCAAAAACTGTATTTCATAAGTGAATAATCAAAAAATTTATTTTTTAAAGTACTTGAGTTCAATTTTTCTATAAATTTGATATCGGGTAAACAAATTAGAAGTTATCTATTCAGAGATACTACCTCAACAATGCACACGTTATGAAAGGCATTGCTTTACGATAGAGATTTTTAATCTTGGTAGCTCAAAGAGCCAAATCTGAGGATCGGGAAGTGATTTGAAATGTAGAGATTAAAAATTTTTATGGAATGCAGAAAATGAAATATGGATGTAATCATCATGGATAATTTTTCAGATATTTCAGTAAATTTCGAATTCGGAGAACAAGTTCTTTGTTTAGTGAAATTTCAAGAATTTCTTAAATCAGAAATCTTTAAAAATATTTGATTTTCTGAAAAATTTTAATGCTTATTACTTAATAGAAAGCGTTTATTCTTGCAAACGTGAGCAAATGTGGCAATTTTGTCAAAGTACGTTTTGAAATATTTCATAATCTCATAGAGGCCATATCTGGACTCCACTAATTCGTATTATAAAAATGTATAACATTAGAAGAATAGTTTTGTTATTATTAGTATATTATATGATCCATAGGTTATTTTCAGTAGAAAATAAATTTGCTGAAGAATATTCTATGCAAGCGAAATTTAATGGAACTTTCCTAAATGGATTGAAAAATAGAGACAGGCTTCTTTACAAAAATTATATCTAACAATCAAAAGGTATTATAGAGTATTTAAAAATTTCACATGTATTTATTTCAAGAAGGACTTTTTCATGGTCAGTTTCAATTATTAAGATGTTTCAGAGGACGAAATCAAAACTGACAGAAAGGGGGGGGGGAGAAATCATCTATTTCTCCTCTGTACCTGAACTTTAAATTCCATTTCAATTAATAAAGTCATAATAATGAGATATTGTAATTCCGTGGAGGATGAATGAGATCGTGTTTTATAATGGAATATGTTTTAATGATGAATGCATAGTAACATATCTTAGCTAATTAATTTTTTTAGATAAAGTAAGAAATAATGATTCATTTCAACACTTTGAAGGAGAAAACTTTAAACACGTCAATTAAAATTTGAGGAACAATGATATAATGATCTGTCTCGAGATTTCTTATGAACGTTCTATAAAAAGTTATGTTACATCAACTTATTTCATAACACTTTTTCAGTTCTGAGCGAAAAATCAATATTTTAAGATCAAAATGAATATTAGTGCAATAAGATTTAGTTATATCGTTTATTTATTTATTAATTCAACTTTTTTAAATAAACTAATTTTAAATTAATTTATTCTACTATATTTGGAAAAAAATCAATGAAATTAAATTATGAAAAGTTTTCATATATTTTATTGGGTACATAAGTATATATCTTTAAATATAATACAATTATATCAGCTTTTTGACACTACAAGTAATCCAAGTGTAAATAAAATTGAAATAACTTGTTCTGCTACTGAGCCAAAAATATAACGCGCTCTTATTATTTCGAAAATAAGGGAATATTAAGAGCGTTAGGGTGTTGGACAAGAATTTATGCCACATATTTCTTCATTAATCTTGTCCCCCGAAATTCTGTATAATCGCGTTTTCCTCCTTATTCCATTATAGTTCCCCCCTATCTAAGCTCATGTTATCTTTCTCAAAAAAGGAATTCATTCAGATTATTTCAAGGAGGAATGCGAATTATTATTTGCGAGGGGTTATTCATCATATTCTTGGGGCTGTAATTCTTTCTGAGTGCGTTATTTATTGAATTTTTTATATTAGGTAAGAGATTACTTCACAAAAGGGCAAGCTCTATGTGAGATTTAGAAAACGGAACCAGTTAGTTTAAGTGCTTTCTAGAATCACTCCGAGTGGCTTTTAAAAGTGAGCGCTTCTTTTCAATCTGGCCTTGGAGACGTGGTTAATATAATGGTTGCCACTTTTTTCACCACATGATGAATTACTGCTTTATTTATGTTTACTCTTTGCTGAAAGTATGAATACTTTTGAAAGTGTATATTTTAAATTCTTTACTTTCTTAATTAAGTTATATGCTTTGATATAATTGCCTCAATTTAAAATGTTCAAAATAACGTTTTTGTAAAAGTATGTGTTGAAGAGCTATTTATAATTGGCCTTTCCTGAGTTAGAACAATTTATTATTTAATTTAAATAATTTTATTTTGTTAACAAGTAATAAGCTCCAATCTGTATGCATTTTAATCTCAATAATTTAGCTTATTCATTAGATTTTTTGTTAATTGTTGCACATGACCACTCACAACAAAATTGCTTTAATTTGCTTACTTAAAATCTTTAATTTTAAGAAATGTAAGAAATTTATTTAGTTTGTTTATATATATATATATATATATATATATATATATATATATATATATATATATATATATATATATATATATGTATATAAACAAACTAAATATATATATATATATATATATATATATATATATATATATATATATATAAACACTACTGGCCATTAAAATTGCTACACCAGGAAAGTGGCACACCACACACGTGAAATTTGCATGATAGGTAAAACTTGCTGTGATATGCAAATGATTAGATTTTCAACGCATTCATACAAAGCAGGCGACAGTAGTGACATCTACAATGTGTATAAAACCAGAGATTTCACAGCAGTTTTCTCATACTCAATTTCCGTTTCAACGTTGTTTTCAGCAAAGAAAGTTGTTGTAATGCCTCGTGTAAGAAGAAGAAATGCCTATCAGCACGTATCTGACTTTGATCGTGGAAGGATTATAGCCTACCGGGATTGCGGTTTATCGTACCGCAATATTGCTGCTCGAGTCGGTCGAGACCCCATGACTGTTAGCAGAATATGGAATTGATGGGTTCAGGACAATCATACGGAATGTCATGCAGGATCTCAGCGACCCCCCATCACTAACAGCAGAAAAGATAGACATCTTATCCGCATGGTCACAAGGGATCGTACAGCCACGTCACGAACCTTGAGTCGAGAAATGGAGTCATTTGCAGGGCAACAAGTTTCTGCTCGAACAGTTCGACGACGTTTGCAGCAGCATGGATTGTCTGCACGGCGACCATGGCTACCATCTTCTTCTTCGGCTTCTACAATTTCGGCTACCATTGACGCTGCGTCACAGACAGGAGCGCCTTCAATGGTGTGATCTGCGACGAACTTGGACGTGGGAATGGCATTACGTCATCTTTAAAGATGAATCTCGGTTCTGTATACAGGACTATGATAGCCGCATCCGTGTTTGGAGGCATCGTGGAGAACGTGTATTGCCAGCTTGCATTGGATATCGCCATACTGGCCCATCTGCTGAAGTGATGGTATGGGGTGCCATTGGATACACGTCTTGATCACCTCTTGTTCGCATTACCGACACTTTGAACAGCAACCATTACATTTCCGATGTGTTAAGACCCGTGGCTCTGCCCTAACTTCGAGGCCTCCCAAATGCTTTGTTTCAACAGGACAATGCACGACCACATGTTGCCCGTACTGTTCTGAACTTCCTTGATACAGAACAGGTTCGACTGTTACCCTGGCCAGCACGTTCTCCTGATCTGTCACCAATTGAGAACGTGTGGTCAATGGTTGCCGAGCGATTGGCACGCCATCACTCACCCTCCACTACTGTCGATGAACTGTGGCACAGTGTTGAAGTTGCATGGGCTGAAATCCCCGCATATGCCATGCAATCTCTGTTTTACTCCATGCCAAGGCGGATAAATGCTGTTATTGCAGCCAAAGGTGGCTGCTCTTGGTACTGATTTCTCAAGATCTATACATCCTAATTTTCTGTAAATTTAATCACTTGTTCTTTACACTATAATGTACGTGTCCAATAAATATCGTTCTGTTATTTGCATTCCGTCTGGGTGTAGCAATTTTAATGGCCAGTAGTGTGTGTATATATATATATATATATTACACTTAATCTAAAATATTTCAATCTCGTTACTGAATTTTTGACGTATTGCGTGTAACGTATTTTTATTAGAAGGATATTAAAAAAATCTACTTAAAATATTAATTATAGCAAATATATTTTATTCACACACCTACTTTAACACAATGGTTATTATCATACGTTTTACCTTTTAATCAATAATTTTTAATATACTTATATATTTCATTTAATGAATATTTTTCGATAAAATCATTAATTCGATAAAATCATAAAATCATTAATTAATAAATATACCTCTGCTCAAAACACAAAAAAATCATTTGGTTTAGAAATTTTCCTATTGTGACAATATCACAACGATGTACTAAATGAGATACAAAAATGAACTTTTCGTTTTATTTATGTGAGCAAAGTTTAAAATACAAATAATTTCAAGAACATGCGAAGATAGCTCTTATTAATATGTGATATAATAAAAAAATATTTTCCCTTATTGTTATTAAATGTATGCCAACGTGAAATTCAAAATTGTGAAAGCTATTAGCAAAGTAAATATATTACAAAATTGCATTTAAAATATTTTTATGTTATTTTCTTCAATAAATAAGTTTTACGATCTTAGTCTTGATTTTATTCTTTTCAAAGTATATAAATATTTTTTATGATACATAAATGGTTTAGAATATTTATGATCACATAATTTTACTTTTCTACAGGGTTTTTTGCTAGAAAGAGATATATGTATAAGAAATAAGTTATTTTAAAGTGCTGAAATATATATATACATATATATATATATATATATATATATATATATATATATATATATATATATATATATATATATATATATATATATATATATATATATATATATATATATATATATATATATATATATACCATCATCATACTTTACTTGAATTTCCTTATTCAATATTTATATCTATATTAAAGAATAACTTAAATGCTTAAAATGACTCAGTCTTCTGCCTTAAATTTGAAAGGGATAATTATACTTTCATTAATATAAAAATAGTTCTTTTCTGGAACTTTCTTACAGTTAATGGATTCTTAAGCCATTTACGATAGTTGTTTTTGATATTTTATTGAAATTTTTATCGTGAAACATGTTATTTTAAATTCAAATTCAGTATATTTTTGCTAGAAAAGTACATGATGTTTTAGTTTTTATATTGATTTTTTAATAAAACATAATACTAAAAGAAAAGTTTTTGAATGATTTTTGTAAATTTTTCTCTTAATGATTAGTATATTGACTGTTTTTCAAAATATAATTACTAAGTTAGATGTTTTATTTCTTATTAGTATGCGATATTATTTGAAGCAATAATGTGTAATTCTACATGATATATAATTATATATTTTACATTTTTAGTTGATTTTTATTAATTATATAACTTTAAGAAATTACTTCATGCTCTTACAAAATCATAAGTAGTCTAATTTTACATTCCTTAACTTTTTTCCATAACAATTTTTTTAAAAAAATCTTACTTTTTTTAATTATTTTTATTATTTTATTATTTTTTTATAATATATAAATTCATTTTATTAATTATAGAAGTTTTCTTCTTAATGTAAGCTACATTCTGAAAAGGAAATGTTAAGTTTGTTTCATTGATATTTGAATAATGCTTTTATTAATCATTTGAATTTAGATAATAATTAGACATATTGAGCTTATGTATTCAAATTATTGAAATATCTATTTTAAACATTGGAAATATTTAAAACTTGATGCTGCTTTCGGTGATATAAAATACGAGTCTTAGTTGTGTAAATATATAATGTAGATAAGAGTCTAAACTGTAATATGTATAATGAAGATAAAATTGTATAGGACTTTCTAAAATGGTTTTGTTCTTTCTTATTAAAAGATTGCAATACTTCGTTGTTTTCTATTCAAATTACCAAATTATAAAAATCTTATTTATTTAAATAATTATTAATAATGTTTTGTGAAGCAGTAAGAAAATAATTTGGTAATCATCTAAAATTAAAATCCATTAGTTGGTCCTCTTAATTTCTTTTTACTGCAGATGTCTGTGCACTTATATTTCCTTAAGTTTCTTACTGCTTAAAAATATTTTAAATGGTTAAAAATAGGCAAATATAGAATATTAACATCACATTTTTATTTTCTTTCATACTGTTGTTGGGTTATGTTTAGGTCTTAAGCAAATCTGCTTTATAACAGAGATCTTGCTAATTGTCTCTAATTATAACATTTTTATATTTCAATTTACTTAGATAAACTATTCTGTTTAAAAATCTTGACTAGTACCTATTATATTTACAAAGTCTGATGACCATTAATGGAGTTGAATTATGCATCATCGTAATTTGATATGATCAAAATTACCAGCGAGAAACAAGCAGACTTTCCTAGAATTTCCTTAGTATGGTATTGGAACTGCAACCTACTTTATGTGTTTAGTCACCATTTAGGTTGTGTTTTTAGTAGGGCCGATAGAGAATACGTTATATTCCAATATCGAAAATGATGACTTTCTTAACATGCCTCGAATCTGAAAATTACATAACTTGAATTGTGTAATTTCTCTTGATATTTTTTTCTATGACTAAATATTGTTCCAATTTTAATTTTACTTTAATTGAGGGATGATAATTAAGTAAAATGTAATTTTGTTAATGGGTTATATATTTATATAATAGTTCAAATTTGTTTTAGATATTTTTTTCTTAAATTCATTTAAACATTACTATTTTTATATTAGGATTTAATTTGTAGCTATTTATAAATTCTAAAACATACATAAAATAGAAATAATTTTTAAAACAATATAAAATCAAACAATATTCTGGATGCTAATTATTTAATGGATCTAGAATAGAATTAGTTGCAATCTAGAATTGCTTAATTTTGTTTTTAAAAATAAAATACTTAATTTGCGCATTACAAGTACCTTCCCTCCGAAAAAAATCTCGTATGAAATAAGGATAAAAGAAATAAGTTTCAACACTGCGGCTCTCATATAATGTATTTAATTAATTAATTTGACGAATGTATATAGAAGTAAAGAGTATTTAACTTTAATTTAGAACATATAAAGGCATGTTTCTAAACAATGTTAAAAATCAAAGTAAATATAATTTTTAATTGTGTTAAGAGAAAAGTGATTTTTTAAAGAAATATAAGAAAATAAAATCACATTATGAAATTTAAGAGCCTAAATAGAAAAATGCATATTAGCTGATTTTTTTATGAAGTATTACCTGAAGCTTTCTTCCAGCGAATTAAAGGTTGAGGATAACCTTCTGCTTGGCAATCAAAAATAGCAGAATCTCCAACAACAGCTGATACATCAACAGGTTCAACTCTCCATCTGGGTGGAACTATAAAGTATAGAGTTGCGTATGCTTACATTACTATCACATACATATTAATTTTGATATTCATCAAGAAATTTTAAATTCAATCTATTTTTTTAGAAATTTACACATAAAACGAAAAAGATCACATAACACATTAACAACTTAAATAACAGATGAGTTAAAAGAAGACGTATTCGCTATTATTTTCCTATATAAGAAATATACAATACTTTAATTTTGTAATATTTGTTTTCCATTTTTTAGTTATTAGCTGGGAATTGTTTTGCGAAACCTTTCTTAATAATTAACCTGCTGATCCTTACTTTCATGCAATTTAGATTAATTCAGTTATTTTTCTTCATAATCAATCATGTTCTTTTCAGTTAAAAATGTAGTAAGATATGAAGTTTACATGTATTTGCTTCATTTTTAGGTGCAAAAACATTAATATTATGAAGAATATAATTAAATCAGACCGACAAAGAATAAATTGCAAGGAAATTTACAAAAGTATTCCAAAATAATATCATTTGCATGTATAAAATTGTTGATATTCTTGGATTCCATATCTTAAATATTTTTTTCTGTTAACACAAATTAATAACCCACGTGTAATTTTTTTACAAATAATCTTTCGCAATTTTACTAAATCTATAATATTTTTCTTAAAATTCCTTGAAGTATTTATCAACAGTAAATGCTTATTGTCTAGAAAAATATTTATGCATAGTACAATTTCGAAATAATTGAATGACTACACTTACTATGAAATTACTTATACAATTTTGAGGAGTTTTTTATATTACCAGTATTATGAAGTATATAAACATCTTATGAAGTTTAAAAATACATAAATTATTTACTTCTTATTTTAAAATTTAGTCATAAATAAAAATAAAGGTACATAACTTATTTTGAAACTATAGTTTAACTGAATTATAAAATAATATCTTTAGGACTGTAATCACAGTGCAAGAAATTTTTTTTTACACAGTTGAGATATTATTTTTAGAACTCATTATATAAATATTAATGAATAATTTCAGTTATAAAAATTTGGCTCAACAGATGCCTATATGTCTTTATTCCTGTTGTTGAGAATCATTTTGCAACACTATGAAATAAAATGTACTATAAATTGCAAATATAAGACAATTCGATAAATTAAATTAGTAAAATATGACTGATATTTATTTATTTACAAAATTTTGAAAGAAAAAATCGTTGTATGCTGCTTCAATGTAATTAAGTTTATGTTTCAATGAAAATTATGTTAATGCTAAGTATTTTTCTGCGTACATTTTATAATTTAGTAATTATTAATGTGCATTGTGAAGAAGAGTGGTTTTGCTCTAAAGTATGATTGTTTATATATTTTGAATTTACTTTTAAATTAAGAGATAACTAAGCGATTTATAAAATCTCAAATTTATAAGTAAACTCAAAATGATTGAATTGCTTCAATAAATATTAATCATCATACTTTTTAATTTACTTATAATTTTCGTCTTCTTTATATTGAAATATATTACGCTGGTATTTCCAATACAGTCGTTAGTGTTTTTAAAATGAATTTAACAATGGATATCTGTTACAGAAAATTCTCATTTTATTGTAGTTTTGGCATCAAGCCATGTTGAAATTTTTTTACTTTGTGGGGTTTACTTGACAAATGAAATTTATTAATTTGTCGATACCCTTCAAAGCATTTAAAATCAATTCACATGAAGTTATAAATTATAAGTTTCTTTCTGAGAAGACCATCATTATTACGGTTGGGCTCTTTAATCTTTGGATTGGGGTTCTAGTAAAAAGACCTGTCGATAAAAAAAAATATTTAGGTGATCTTAAATTTTCGTGATGTTTCCTACCAGCGAAGAAAAAGTAAAGCAAAGAGAAAAATAAAAGAAGACTTCGGCAGGAACGTCAAAAGCACCTGCTGCCGTGAGAAGACGAGCAATTCGTATCTACACCAGATGGCGTTGAGGAGCTCGTTAGTCGAAGTCACAGTAGTTGAGTAAGCACGAAAATAGCGATAAACATATCAAATGAGATAATATAAGCACGTGAATCCTTCTGTCAGATTTTCCGAGGTATTCAACACTTTTATAAAATGTTTCCTTTCAGTAGAAAACTTATAAATTTTTTTCTTTCTAGGGATGTAGGATTTAAAGAATATTGGCATGCCTAAGCAATTTTTTAGTTTGCTGTGTTTTGGAAAATATACAAAGCGTTAAATTTGTGAGTTCTATATGCATAATTGGTAGAAAAATATATTCAATTGTTTAAATCAATTTGGTTTCTGTATAGTTGAAATAAGCAGATATAAATATGTAACTACATATTTTGCTAATGATTTTTTTCCTATAAATTTTAACATAACGAAATTTTTTTTTTTACAATTTTTATTTGTGTTGTAAAAATTTTTGAAAAATTATATTTCTTTAAAAGTAAAACTAAGTATATTTTGAGAAAATTTAATATCTATCTATATATATATATATATATATATATATATATATATATATATATATATATATATATATATATATATATATATATATATATATATATATATATATATATATATATATATATATATATATATATATATATATATTAATTTTTCTTTAAAATTTATTTAATTATGAAGATATACCCCTATACATATTTAATGTGAGGATACAAATGATTTAGGAATTTTTAAAATCTTTGATATGTATTTATTGACTTATATGAAAGTGAAAGACCTTGGGGAAATAATTGTTTGCAAAGTAATACCTTTTTTATAATAACCAGCTATATAAAATTTCTGATTAAAATAATTAAATGCTTCTGAAGATATTTTTTTAAGCTGAATAGTTTTTTAATTTCTCTAAACGTTTTTAATTACTTTTTAAACAAAGTTGAATACTGCTGAAAGTATTCCATTAAAATATTTAATGTGTAAATGAAAGAATATATTAAAAATTGTTAAATTTCTTTTTGTTTGTGATTAGTTTAATTTAAATAATCTATTATTACTTTTCCATTTAGTTTATTTACGTTTTCTATAGTTATTTACCTAAACATTGTAAAATAAGTTGAAGTAGTATGATAAAATATTTTATGATAATTTAAAGCTGTTTTAGATTGATGTATAAACTATGTATCATTCTGAAATCCATAAACAATAATTTGCATAAAATAATAAAAATCTAACAGAATGGGAATTCATATTTTTTATTCAAGTATGTCATTTTTTCGATGATAATAAAAGGTTAAACATGAAACAAAATAAGACATGCTGTGATAGTAATTGAACATAACTAACCAATTTCGTATAGTTTATTTCAAGAATATATTCTTTTGTATTTTATTTCAACTACTTTCAATAAAGATTACATTTTATTTTCATTTCATCTTTTCAATTTTTAATAGGTATTATTTTCGGAGTCATATTTTTTCATAAAGTCTCATTATTAAACTATTTAAAACCAATAGATACATCAGTTTGCAATGTTTTAGTATTAAGTATCATAGTTAAATACAATTTTAATAACACTTAAGCAAAAAACATACTATTTCCTACTCTTTAAAATACATTATATGTATCTGAAACACAAATAAAAGATAATTAAACTAATGTAGATTCGATGTTTTTCTTAAACATGCGTATATAAATACATGTTAATTTAATTAAAAATCATAAAAGAATGATTATTTCCCTAATTAAATAAACCAAAGTTTTCCCATTCATATGATATGTTAGCTGCAGTATATCAACAATGATTAACGAGTTGAAGATAAAAAAATGCAAATTTTCAGGGTAAAACAATTAATAAAAAATGAAACTCTTCGTATTCATCACACTAGCAGTAATGCCAAAATAAATTGCTGTTTTGACAGGATTGCTCTGAAACTTTTATAGATTGCATTAGATAATATTTATTAATGGCGTTATTACGGGAGTTAGTTGGAAATAATTCTACACTTTTTTTTCGAGCCTAATTTTCTGTGGAAGGTAATTGATTTTATGTAATATTCCAAGCCTAGCGTACTTTCCACTCTGAATTTAGTAACTTATAATTAAAAAAATATATCTCCTCCCTCGAGTAAATGATATGCTTTTTTTTAAATGGAAAGCATTGATTATTTTCTTTGCTCTTAGTTCATGCGTCTCATTGAATGTATTCATCAAAAATTATTCTAATATTAATTACTATACCACAGAATAAATCTTTCGTACTTAAATCTTTTGGGGAATTAAGATTATAAATAAATTTTTTTCTACAGTGCTCAAGCACTGAAAAACTAGATTTGTAATACTAATTATTTTGTACAGGGATATTTTGAACACCCTATAATAAAGAGATATAACAGTGAGATTGAAAGAAAAGGATGTAAGGAATTCTCATAAACTAATTTTAAAGGTAAATTCATATTTTCCTTTTTGATAAAAACGTTCAAAGACAGCATACATCATTCTTATCTCACCATTTATAAAATATTAGAATTTGAATGAAATGTTAAATTAACGCTTCAAAATCTTTTTCTACATTACAAATACAAAAAAAAAAAAAATGAAATAGCACTTCGCTATATTTGTTAAAGCGTTACTTTTTTCATTTATTTAGCTTAAAACAGTAATTTTTCATAGAATTAAAGATATCATAATAAATCGAAAAATTTGCACAAAGGGATAGGTTTTATTTTCTAAGCAAATTCATGAATTTTTATTAGACTTGATTTTTTAAAAAAGCAATATGTATTGTATATCAAATAAAATAACATTTAACAATTTATTAAATAGTCATATTTATATGCTCAAATTTACAGAAATTGAGAACAATTTTTATAATTAAATAATTTAAATTTAATTTGTTTTACTTGAAACTGTGCAATTAGCAATTTGTTTTATCATTCAGACTAATAATTGTAATTTCTATGTAGAAAAAACTTATATTACATATATATATATATATATATATATATATATATATATATATATATATATATATATATATATATATATATATATATATATATATATATATATATATATATATATATATATTAGGTCTACCAGAAAGCTCTGCCCGTTTTAGAATGAAACAAAGGAATACATTTTTTCTTTATTGAATAATATAATTGCCATCATTATTTATGACTTCTTGCTAGCGCGATGGCAATTTGTATATTCCATTTTTAAAAAAATGCCTTATCTCTAGAGGCCAAAAATTGAACCAGTGCTTGTCTGATATCTTCTTCGTCCTTGAATTGTTTGCACTGCAAGAAATTTTGTAAGGACAGAAACAAGTGAAAATCAGATGGTGCTAGGTCCGGGGAGTATGGTGGATGCGACAGAATTTCCCAGCCTAGCTCTGCGATTTTCTGACGAGTCCCCAAAGCAGCATGTGGCCTGGCATTGTCATGAAGCAGTATAATGTCCTTCCTATTGAGCATCGCCGGCCTCTTTTCTTGGAGTGCTGTTTTTAATTTATCCAATTGCTGACAGTACCTCTCCGAATTTAGCCTTTCGTTTGGTTTCAACAGCTCAAATTGTATTGGTCCTCGAATGTCCCACCATATTCACAACATTCTCTTGTGCAGGCTCAACTTCGGTTTAGAGGTAGAGGGGGCAGGTTTTCCGGATTCATAATATGCCCTTTTTCTTATGATGTTTTCATAGGTAATCCACTTTTCATCCCCAGTTATGATCCGGTCCAAGATCATAACTGGGATGTTGTGAAAAGGATTCGATTTTGTTGCGTGCAAGCAGAGATATGCATATGATGATTCGATCATTCAAATTCTTCTCACTTAACTTGTGTGGCACCCATCTCAAATACTTCCACACTAACCCTAGTTTCCGAATATGGTCGTAAATGGTTTGTTGAGCTGAATACTTGTTGAAACTGATTGTAACCGAAGCGGACAGAACTTTCCGATAGACCTAATATATATATATATATACATATACATATATATATATATATATATATATATATATATATATATATATATATATATATATATATATATATATATATATATATATATATATATATATATATATATATATATATATATATATATATATATATATATATATAATATTATGGTACTTATCTTGTCATTACCATCATGCAAAGACACATTTTACTGTGCTTTGGAACGATGTGAATTAATAAATAGTTAACACACATAATTTTTCCCTTGAGTTTAAACAAGGAATAAATAGAAAAGATATCATTTACCATTCACAAGCATTGCTGCGGAATAATTAGATTCACCAGCTGCATTTTCCGCTAAGCAAGTGTAGTTACCATTGTGACTTCTGCCAACACTGTTAAAAACTAAAGAAGAGCCTAGGTGACCCATTGACGATTCTTCAATATTTAACATTTTCTTATTCAGAGTCATACCATCCTTAAGCCACTTTATGGTAATTGGTGGATCACCCGTTAACACGCTGCATGTTATAATAACATGCATACCTTCTGCCAATGCACTTGGAAAACTGAAAGGATTGATGACTGGCTTTTCTATAAAAAAAACGAATAGATTAATTTTTGAATATATATATATATATATATATATATATATATATATATATATATATATATATATATATATATATATATATATATATATATATATATATATATATATATATATATATATATATATTTGCTATATTTATCCTCTTTGGCATAAAGTAAAATTAGAATGAATATTAATTTCATATTTCTTAAGTCTTTCTCTGCTATTAATAATATAAAAGTATAGGGAACCAAAAAATTCAGAAATCTTTGAAAATTTTTATCATTGAAACTTTTTATTAATTTCTTAATTATACCTTAGTTAATATTACGTCTTCATACATAATTACATTAATAATAATATTTTTGTTATTTTTTTGTAATTGCTTCTTTGGGTATATGATCAGTTAAAAATTAGAAATTTGATTAATCATTTTATTGAATAAGCTTTAATTGTTCGAATTTTTTTATACTTTTATGAAGAAATAAATGCAATTACTAGGACAAGGTAAAGAAAAATTTTATTCAATAATAAGAAAACATGAATTGCTTTTATTATTAAATCAAATTTTTTGAACTAGATGGGAATTTCAATTTTTATGCATATTTTTATCATAATTTGATTTTTACTTAGAAAATCTTTGACTGAGTTGTAAGGATATATTTTGAGTTTCACCAAAAAGTTTTTGCATTTAATAGGTATAAATAACTTGTATGTAAAATCAAAAAAACATAGGAGTTTTAGATGGATAATTTTTTTATATTTTTTTATAAGTAAATGCAGTTTAATTAAAATTAGAAAAAAAGCTCAAATGTATTAAAAAAATTTATGTATTGTATATTTTACAATTATACATTTTAAAATGCTACAGCTTATTAACATTACTTAAATCAATAATGTACTTAAATATGGGTAACACACTTAAGAACGAATTGAAATAATACATTAATCACGAGTGTAATTTCATAAGAATGACGTATTTATTATAAAATATTAACAATTCATATTTTACTGGAATCACAAGTCTAAGAAAGCTTTATATAATATATAATTTTTTATTTAAGGAGTTAAAATATTATTATTTTTAAAGTTTTAATAATAGGAAGCTATAATAATTAATAACAATTCAAATATTTGAAATTTGAAAAAAGAATATGAAATATATAAAAATATTTTCTTTTCAAATAATTTTACACATTCATGACTCATGCAAAAATAACATTTTAGTGTAGAATTTTGATGAATTTTCTTAATATTTCTAAAAGTATCATCTAGTGAAGTGATAATTAAAAATTTTTTTCATATTGAAAATTATAATTTTATCATTTAACATTTGAACAGTGACACATGAATGTTTTCCAAATTTAAATTATTTTCAAAATATTTATTCAAAAATATACTAAACAAAAAAATTCATTTTCTGTAATATGGGATTGAACTACATATTTTTAGAAATAAAAAGAATATTTTTCAATAAAAAACTTTCAATTTTTACTCGTAAATTCTTCTAGGATATTTGTACTCTTCTCACAATATTTTTATACTTCAATTATATGCAATTGACTAAATGCTCTCTTATCTGATTTTCTTTAAGTGAACAGACTATACAGAAAATTTCAGATTTTTTAAAGCAATTCAAAGCTAGAGAAATAGACAATTTCCTTACTCATAACTCGCACATGTAATTCTTTTTGTGCTTTTTCCTTTTGTTTATTGATTGCAGTACATATGTAGACACCACTATCTGTTTCTCTAGTAACATCTTTTATAAAGAAGCTTCCATTTGTGTTTACTTGTTGTCGTTCATTGAAAGGCAATTCTCGTCCATCTGCAAAAAATATGTATAATTATGTTGTCCAATAATATATATATATATATATATATATATATATATATATATATATATATATATATTGTTATTATTATAATATGATAGTAGAATGCTTTTCTTGTTTTAATACTCCAAATCTTTTTCAAAATACAGAATTGTGAACACAATTTTTTTTAAATTAAAATAAGTTTTCTTATATGCTTGATATATCATAGTATTTAAGTTTATGAATTTGTTTTATTTTTCTAACCGCAATGACATAATCCTCTTAACTTTAATCCTTTTAAATGTTTTAACAGGAATCATATTATATTAGAAAATAAACTTTTGAATTCATCATTACGAAAACAGATCATTAACCTTGATTAATTTTCTTTTGAATAGTTATTTCAATTTACAATCATATATATTCTCAAAACTTCATAAAATATTTTAGGAATTAAATATTTAAAATTAACTGAGTAATGCCAAAATTTTCATTCCTTCCCTTGAAAAAAATGATTTAACCGGAATTATAATTGTAGATTTTGTTTAAACATACCAATGAGCATTTTCTTTAAGAATATAATTTCGTTTTATAGCAATTAAATGTAATTAATTTTATAACTCGTCTGATAAGATTTTTTTCTGTGATATATTATCAATTGCTTTGTATAATAAGCCTTGAATTAAAGTCTGGAACAATAAAAACGTTTCATGGCTAAATACATTTTTATTTCAGTCTTACTCTGTCTGGGAATGGTGATTTTTAGACCCAAAGTAAACGCAGTTTCAGTTCATTGCTATTATATATTTTTGAACTGGCTTGTTTTAGCAAGTTCTTAGTCTTGTAGCCTTTGTAGTTTGATTGTATTATCGACGAAACGAAGGTGATACCAATGTTCCATACTTGTCAATGACAATCAGATTTTACCTTTGGAAAATGCATTTAACTAATTCTTCTAAGACACTTGTCAGCACTATATGTTATCTTGCGTTTGCCCTCTCTTTGCATTTTAATTTTGGAGAAACAATTTCATTTTTGGTTGTTAATTATTTCGGAGGTATTGGATTTTGAAAAGCCTGCAACTGTATTCTGCATAATTATAGATGTATACTGGCGAAGGAAAACATAATACTACCTTCTTTTTTTGATAGTTAATTTTAAAATTAATTTAAACATACTACAAGCAGACACCTTTCGAACAACGTCTTCTTACAACATTTGAAAAGTAACTGATGCATCAACGTATGTTGATAACGTAGTCGAAAGAGTTTACACTGATCAAGACAAATCTCCCTTCAGAGCTAGTCAGTTCAAATAAGTTTCAGTGGGAATCAGTCTCCTTTAAAAAATATTATTCTATAAAAAATAAGACTTGTACCAATTAATCAGTCTCCTTTAAAAATATTATTCTATGAAAAATAAGACTTATAGACTTATACCAATTAATTTGGACTATACATCAAAGTTAACTCACGCATCTCGGTACACTATGAGGAAAGATTGTATAAATAGATTCTAGTTGATATTTGAATCTTCTGAAAAATTACATGATAAATGTAATGAGATTTTCTAAATATTTATGTATATTTTCAATGTTTTTAAATAAAAAAAAATATTTGTGCGATGCTTGAAAATAGTATTCAAAAGGAAGTTTTGATATAATTTTGTAAATGTTTCTTTAAAGGTTTGTTTTTCACAGACTTAGAAATATAGTACATAAAGCTTGGGAATTTAGAATAATAATGGTTTAAAATAAAATATAATGCAAGAAAAGTTACCATATTCAATATAAACTGAAAATTTTATTTTCGATAATAACGTAACGATAATTGAAGTTAGTTTTTAATAAAACTGCGAAACTTGTGATTAAATTTTATTTAAGTAGTTTCGTATCTGTTGGTAAACCTTCTCAGGATCAATATATTGGTAACGCATTTTACATAGAAATGTATTTTATCCCATCGCATTTGGAGGACATGTAATTTAACTAAGATTAATTCAGTACGTGATATTAATCAAAACATAATTCAGTGTTGGATAAAACGTAGCAAAATTTTCAGTGAGAAATTTTGGCTTGGATTAACGAGAGGTATATATAAGTGAATATTTATTAAAATTTTCCCTACATATGCCAAGTACTAATATCTATATCTACGTATATATATATATATATATATATATATATATATATATATATATATATATATATATATATATATATATATATATATATATATATATACTTATTTGGATAAATAATAAATATAGAGTGTAGCAGCATTGTTTTCAAATTACTTTTCATATTCTTCTTCAAATCGTTTTAAACAAATATTTTTTTCTACATTGAAACTAATTTTCTATTGTTGAACTTGAACTTCATTAGTTAATATAAGCAATTCGAAAATTTAGAGCTGTTTGTGTTTGTTAGACTTACATATGTAAATTTAATGATAACAATTAAATTGATATAGTCTGACACCCTCGAAACAGATGAAAGATTGGAAACAGCACAACAACATATTTGTGTACATAAATAATAAAGCAGTTATAATAATAAAATCACAATAATGTTAAAGTGAATTTATACAGCAAAGTTGCAATTTCACGAATGGATACTTATATGTTAAGTAACTAATTACTAATTTGATAAATAAATATTAAGTTGAATGCATAAAAATCATTTCATTTAATATAAAATAATTTATAGTTTTATATATAAAGCTTAAAGGATATATATATATATATATATATATATATATATATATATATATATATATATATATATATATATATATATATATATATATATATATATATATATATATGAATATATGTTATATATGTATATATATTATATATATGTATATATATACGCTAAAATCCTTGGAAATAATCGTTTGTGTCTACTTTGAATTATGATGAAATTATTGAATATATCATGAGTTAAAAATTAAAATAGAGTAAGACAAAAATAGTAGCTTTTGATTTTGAGCGATAAATTAAACACAATATATTTAATATTTTGGATTGGTTAACAACATATTTTTTATTATATTATTCTGAAATTATATTTTCTGACACCCTTCCGCAAAATGGTTTTAGTGACTCCTTAATAAGTGAACTTCATTTACCAAAACCCTATAGGTATTTTTGTACACTTGATTATTTTATGTAAAGCATTTTAAAACTGAGAAAGTAAATATATGATAAAAAATATATTAAAATACCTTTGCATTACTATAAATTTAGTAAGCATTGATACAGAAATTGTAATGTTACTACATAAAATGTAGATAAACCTACACAGATATATTTTATACTTATTTAGATACGTCTATAAGGTGAACCATATATATAAATCATATATTTTAAGAAAATGGCTGAAAGTGCATTTTTCGTACACAAAGTTAATGCATATATATATATATATATATATATATATATATATATATATATATATATACAAGCTGACCTAGCCACGTTTTGCAGTGGCTGAGTTTTTATAATACATTGAATCAATTTTTTACTAATTCTTGGGTACAATCAAATTAATATTTTCTAAAAAAATTTAAAATAGGTTCACTCATATGAGATTAAAAATAAAACGTTTCGCGGAAAAATTTAAAAGTAATAGGTAAAGTATCGAAATTTTGAAATTAAGCACAAACCAACATATACTTTCTGAATTTACATTTTATTCATCTTATATTAAATTATAGTTTGTAATCAGTGACTTACTTACAAAATATACTATATAAATTAAAAACATCTAAAAATAAATTGTTATAAATGAGGTAGATAACATTGACATCGAATTATTATTTTTTCAATTTTAAATTATTAAAACTAAAAATAATCTAAGTACTACTTTGTGTACAACATTCCTGGTTAACCTGTCTTTCGCTAACACGAAGAGATTTGATGGTTTTCCTACACGTGAGCTGGCAACATATAGCTGTCCATGTGAGAAACATGCCTTTTTCAAATCCAAACCGCAAATAGACATTGTTTTGCCTATAGATTTATTTATGGTTATCGCAAAAGCTAAACAAATCGGAAATTGGAGCCTTTTAAACGGTATTGGAGATTCTGACGCTATCAGTCGAATACGTGGCAACAGGACAATATCTCCTTTAAATTTTCCCGTCAAAATTGTTGCTTCGAGAATATTTTCGGTCATTTTTTATGACTAAGCGTGTACCGTTACATAATTGAGGTGGGTTTAAATTACGTAGAAGAATAATTGGTGAACCAGTTTTCAGTTGAAGATTGTGTGGTGGCATTCCTGGCATATCAAGAGAATTCAAAAATTCAGTTGGAAAGTTTACGGCTTCGTTTTCATCAATAACTGTGTCGATTGATTTAAAAGACATCAAATCACCGGGCAACATCTGTTGTATATGAAAGTTAATTTCGTTCACATCAACGTTTCTTGCTGCCAAAATAGCACGATTACAGAGCCAATTATCAAATTATAAAATAAAAATAAAAATAATAAAAGGCTATCAAGAAATACTTACATGTTTTCGAGGTGGTATGAAAATTAGTAGAGAAAAGCAGTAATAAATAAAATTTTATTTTACTATTTATAATATTAAAAATATTCAAATTGAACACTGCACAATAATAACACAATACAAAGTATAATTATAAAAATGATTCACGAAAAATTGTTACAGTATGATTATACATCATGAAAATATATGTAAATTCTATATTCAACCACGCGCCTGCGCGCGCACGTTAATTTTCTCTGGAAGATAGTATAATCTAGAAAAATAAACACGTCGCCATTTGCCGAACACCTGTGCAACTTAGATGCTAAACCGCCATCTATTAGGAACTTACAGAACTAACCAATAAATAAACACTAATGTCGTATAATAAATATTGAGATCAATAATTAAGAGATAAAAACTATTCTATCTTTTAAGTTGGACTATATTATAAATGGTTACAAAATTTTATCAAAATCCGTTCAGTAGTTTCGGATTTTATCGGGAACATACATCGTGACACGAAATATATATATATATATATATATATATATATATATATATATATATATATATATATCTTATATATATATATATATATATATATATATATATATATATATATATAAAGTCCATAAAGCTTCTTATAAATGTGGTTCTGATGAAATGTATTTTTCAGAAAATGAGCTGTTCTTTATGAAAATCATCCGAGTTCAGCTTAAAAACATTACCAATTGAGCTTTGATTACTCTTCTAAAAGTATTTCTTGTTAGTTCCGAAGAAGTTGCGTTTTGTCATTTTTTTATTTTATTGACTTATGTACAGGAGGAATTTTTTCGCTTAAAATAGCGCCTCAACGGCAGTGGTGCGAGTAAATGAAATGTCTTTAGATGTCATGAAACCCTAGGGGTTCGAAACGTGAAATAAAATCCTCTTTCTTTTCATAAGCTGCCAGTAGTTTTCAACTTTAATTTTCAAAACTCTTTTATGCATCAGAAGTGTAAGTTTAGTTTCAAATAAATTGAAATATATAATTAAAAATAAATATTTCTGTATTATGAAACTTATTGTAATTCAAAGATGAATTTAAATCAATTTGTTTTAAGAATAAATTACAAATGTAAGTTAATTGAACTGAAGTATATCATTAAATTAATCTAAATCATTTGGTGTGTGCCATTACACGCAAGTATTAGTAAATATGGAGCAATCTATAAAATAAAATAAATGATATATTTCACGTGAATAGAATTCTTTTATGTGTGTGTATATATATATGTATATATATATATATATATATATATATATATATATATATATATATATATATATATATATATATATATATATATATATATATATATATATATATATATATATATATATATATATATATATATCCACTTTATTAATTTATTAAGTGAAAAATTAATATATTTCTTACACATAAACAATAATAAAAGAATATTTTTGTGTCATTTTAGGTATAATTTATAAGAATTGTTTGGAAACTCGCTATAAGCTTATCGAATTCATAATTAAAATTATTTTGGTAATTTTTTTTGAAAGATGAATTAACAGTCTTTTATTAGTTAATACAAGTTGTAAAAAATATTTGTTTTCACAAGGTAAGAAAATATTAAATCAAAGCAAATGAAAATCCAATATTCCAAATTTATTGGCTTACACTTGTAAAAAATTTTTAATTTTAATTAATATTACTCAAAAAGATCTTAAATGTGTTAATTATATTAGATTAAAAAATATAAAAATTAATAAAAATATTTTGGTTTGAAAGTAAATATTAAGTCTTATTTTAACTGAATGAACATTTAAAAACTCTTAAATACAATTTAGTCACAGGGAACATGAATAAAATATTTTTTCTTACAATTTATCAATTTTATTTATTTCTTCATGGAATGTTTATTTACATATCAGCATATATGCGAATTTAATACACTAATTTACATTTTAAAGTTATTTTTGAGTAAAAAAATTTCAATATTTTTTTATAATTAATTCAAGATTTCGGTTGAACACAGTGGAACTATTGTTCCAAATAGAAAGCTTGAATAAATATATATATATAAATATTGACTGTTGAGGACAGTTAAAATAAAATAATGAATATTAAATAGCACAGCATAGCTTTCTTATAATACACAACATTGCAGGAAAAAGTACGCATGATATTTTATTTTAAAATAGTTCAACGCAAGTACTGAAACATAGATTAAAAATATGTTATTAATTTGGTAAAATTTGATAAGACTTTTTCAACTAATTGCTTTAATAGCTCTAATGTTAACCTGCTTGAAAGAATTTTACATTAAATTACATTACTAAAAATGCAAGCATTAGTTAACTTCTATCACGTTTACCATGTGCTTTAAGTATAGAAAATATATCAAATATTTTCTAAATTTTCAAATGACTGTATTGATTGCACTTTCACACATAAGAAAATATGAAAAATGTGTTACGTCCTAGTTAATCTTTTATGATGTCTAATAACTTAATAACTAAAATATGATGTCTAATAACCTATGTTAGTTTACTTTTTTCAATATTTGAAAACAAACTATCATGAATAAATACATTAACTATTCTTACATAGTCCAAATATCACACAATCACATCACAATAGTACAACCCCATCCATACTCATCTAGTTTTAATTTTTTTAAAGTGAATTTAAACGATATTTGTCTAGTTATTCTAGAGAATCTGTAAATTTTAAGCTCTTATTCTGTGCTTCTAAACCTGTATTATAAGTTAAAGAAACAAACAACCAATGAAAGTTAAGATAAACTAGATATAGATTGAAACGATTTTACTTCTTTTTCAAAGCCTTTTTTAATATGAGAAAGGCAACAAAAAATAAGTAATTTATATTACAAATTCCGATGATACATGAAAAATATTTTATACATTAATATTTTTAAATAAACATTATCTTAAATGTTAATGAAGAAATGCCTTCGTTTTTTTAGTGTTTAGAAAAAATAATGGCTCATGAAGAATAGATTATTTTTGATTAAGGTTATGAAACAATTTCGCTTTCTATTGCAGAAAAGGTAAATTAAAAACTTTTAAAGCATTATAAATTTAGTTTAAATTTTTCTCCGTGAAACATATGAAGTCTAGGCTGCATAATAGATGTATGGTGAGATTTGCATAAACAATCTCTATGAAATTAAAAACAGTTTATTTTATAACTTTGCTCAAATGAAAAACTGAATGAATATTTTAAGAGAAATGAATAATTCATGGTAAAAATTTTTCATGAAGCTAATATTGGCTATAATATATCAGCTGTGTTCCATTCTTTTTTGTAAAAGTGGATATTTGAATTCGTAATAAAATTATAAAAATGCTAAGGAATTAATTATATTCTACAAAATTTTAATAAATATATAATTGCGATATTAAAATGGTGATACTTAATTGCTGATTAAAGTGTTTACTTGAAGAAAAATGAAACACATTAAATTTCAAAAATACAGAATCATTTAAAGAAAGCAGTTGAAAAATTATTCACTGTATACGTACCTAATTTGATGATGTTATTAAAATATTTTTGTTTTATATAAAGTATATTATATTTTCTATTTCACTTTATATTTCTAAATTATATATAAACATACATATAGTAAATAATTGATAATATAAATATAAGAGGTAACATGACGCGTTAAGATTTAAATGTAAGAAAATTATGGTTGTCAAAAATAAATACATTTTAAATAAACTTTTTTCTTTTCAAGATTCATTTTTAAAAGCAAAATGATAATGATCAGCCGGTTTATTAAAATTTCAGTGATGCAATTACTTACTTTCATTAGAAAACAAAAACTGTGGAGTTAATTAAGATTGCATTTAATGATAAACTAAAACAAGATTACCGATTAATTTCTTTCTTCATAGCTATTTTTGCATCAAATAGCTAAATTATACTACTTTATTTTCATAAACTTTTCTTCATAAAAATTTATTTTAGGATAATTAAAGATTTCAAAAATTTCTCTCTGTAAATACTGAACCTGAAAGATTATGCATAATTAGATTCTCTGGCTGATTATGTTGTACTCTAAAGATATTGAAATCTGCAAACACTTTGAGAATGTAATTAATATTATTAAAAATAATCAAATATGTTTTTAATTAAATAAAACAAAATAACTAATTATGGGCAGAAGTGTATTATTCATGAATGGTATAAATGAAGTGTAATTTGCCTCTTAATAACTTTTTATTTAAGCGAAATTAAACCAGAGTAAAAAGAATTTCTATGATAGTAAAATTATACAAGAATGTTATGTAACTATTTTGTAAGTGCTATTATTCTAATAAATGAAACATTTGAAGCATTTCCGACAAATGAGTGGTATAGAAAAAATTGGGGGAATATTTTTATTAGTACTGAATTTTGTTTCAGACAATTATATCAATTACAACCACCCTGCAGAAAGTATTCATTTTCAATAAAGTTTTGACTTTTTTGAATTAAAGTCTACAATATTATAACATTGCAGACATGTTTAAAAAATTTTGAATAACAATATATATATATATATATATATATATATATATATATATATATATATATATATATATATATATATATATATATATATATATATATATATATATATATACTCGAAATATGTGTTTCACAGTTGCTGTAGCAACCCACATCCTCGTAAACATTATTGTAAGAGGAGTTTAATTAATATTGAGTCACGCGGACGCAGCGACCATCTAGTTTACAGCTTCTTATGAAAAGATTTTACAAAAACATTTTTCAGATGAAGCAAACAATTTCTTTTGCGTCCCTACTATATTTATATCACTTTTATTGATTTAAATAAATATCATAAATATATTATTAAACTTTTATTTTGTTTTCAAATTCATCAAAAATTACATAAAAATAAAAACTTACAAAAATTAAAAGCAATATTTTTCGATATTCAATAAGTCAGTTTATATGTTCAGTGTATATTTATCTACAATATACATTTCAAAGTTAGTATACATATGAATATGTTTGATATCACAAATACATGCAAGAAACTACATACACAATATATGTATGAGTGTGTGCAAAATGATATAAAATATTTAGAATTATTTTAATTATTCCTGTTCATGGTATTGGGTCATTTAAAAAATACCGCAAATAAATATTTAAATACCAAATTTTTTATTTGTCACCTTTGTTTTGCTAAAGAATCTTAATAAGAAAGCCAAACTTTTAAATTTTGTATTTTATTATATAGTTGAAAATGAATCACAATCAAAAATGTTACAAAGAAAAATGCATAAGAGAGAAATCTACAAATCAGTTTATTTTCGGAATGATATTGCATATGAGTAAAGTTATAAAATTTGGAATAACTTCCATACTAAAAAGAGAGAGCTATCAAAAATGCTGAACGATATTTTTGTAAAAGTAACTCATTTCAGATGGACATTTCTTGGTCTTTAATCAATATAATTTCATTATACAAACTGTAAACTGTTTCTTAATTTTACTATTGCACCTGTTAAGTTTCAAATTAAAATGTAATATAAATTAAATATTTTAAGATAATTTTCAGACAGTTACCTTAAGAGCAATTCAGATGTTCAATACTAATTTGAAATTACTAAATTAACTGAAAAATATTTCAATTACTGAAAACTAAATTATTTTAGAAAAATCTATTTCTTCTTCATATTAAAATATAAAATAACGAATACTTTCACAATTTTTTCTTTAATATTAAATTTTTTAATTTAATGTCAGAGATTGAAACATTGTATGAAGTATGTATAAAATATATTATATATAAATTTTCTTGAAATTAAACTTGATAATAAATTTGAAGGAACATGTTATGTGATACAACCATTTCCTTGCAAAGTATCATATGATTTTTAAAATCACTTATCTTTATATTCAAGAAACAAGAAATATTACGTTTCAAACTAGACAGGAAGCACTTTAAGTTGTATGCATTTGTCTTCGTCACCATGCATTCCACAGAAATTCAGTCTGATTTATAGTTTTACAGAAGCAAAAGAAATGATCATTTTCCTCATAACTGGAGCCTTATTGTGTTCTGTCTTTCCTATCATCTTTCAATAATGATGGACGATGTTTTGAAACTATGAAAGGTTCTTCCTAAGCAAATACTTTTATTCTCATATTTGCTATGGAACTTTCCTAAAGAAAAATACCAGAAAAATTTTATTGCTTCTGTCTTAAAAAGAAATTTACTGTAGTATTTTTGGGTAAGTTTGTAGCTGAAACCACTGAGGAGGAAACTAAGACTTCCACCTAAAAGAAGTAGTTCACAGCTGATAGTTACGGTTTATGTAAGAAAAGCAACTTGGTGAAAAGAATGAAAACCGAATAAAATAATGCATTTTTTTGTACAAAGAATGGCAACAGCGACGAAAAACCGCGGAACGGAACAAAATGAAGAAGAAAAAAACTATCACCTAGTGTGGCACATTCCATCAGAAGATCAGTTGAGCGTATAGATAACCCGAAATAGAGGCTTTTCTCGTTTGTTTGGCTCTGTGTTGATGGTGGAATGGAAAGGAGGGAAGATCTGAAAGGACCCTATCAGTCCCGATTCTCGGCCAGTTGATCTCAATAGGGTGAATGAGGTTATCGTAGAGCGGCCAGCTGAGGTCCAATGACTGTAAAGGGAACAACGAGCAAAGTCGATCTATTAGGAATCGGAGGCGTGAAAGGATTGGGATATTCTAGAGCATAAAATGAAATGCTTTCTTTTTTATTATTTTCTGAAGAAAAAGCACTTTAGTTTTACAGATATAAAATAAATGATTTAAACCCATCAGCAGTTCTATTCCGTTAGCAATAATGTCATGCTGAAATTTATTGATATTTACTTATATTTCAAATTTTAGAGATTTATAAGTAATAAAATTTATGTCTGTATAAAAATATGTGTGTGTCATATATTAATGCATGTTAATGGAATAAGTATATAAGGTTGTTGATTTATCAAACGTAATATTTTATGATATTAATATTTACATTCTAAATACATAATTCTATTTACATTACAACTTTTTCTTAATATTTTCCTTATAATAAGAATTGTTTAAAATGATATCTTTTAAACTGCAATTTTTGGTAAAATAGTTTTTGTCATAAGATATAGGAGCATATAAAAAAAAGTCATCGTTTTAAGAATTCTTTATAATTTTATGTTTAGTATTTAAATGTTTACCAACAAATTTTGCACACCATAATTTCTTTTTATTTTGTTTCATACATGAACTCTGTAAAATGATACAAATTAATAAATGAAATCAAAATATTAAAATATAAGTCCTTAAGTATTTCTGATAATTTGATTTAAAATAGTCACTCTTTTTCTATTTTTGAAGATACAAAACACATGACCTAAGCAAATTCAACATCATATTTAATATAGTATTAGAAATACTATAAAGTGCATTTTTAAAAATTTCCAAGTTATTAATAAAAAACTTATTATTAGTCAAGTTATTAATCAAAAATGTTTCTGATTTTGAAATCTATATTTTCATCTAATTACAAAATAATTTTCTAGAAGTTAGAAATGTATTCCAAGTCAAATGATACTAAAAGTTTAAAATAAAACATTCTTTTTGAATTATGATAAAACAATTATTAAAACTTATTTTCGAAAATTTTAATCTTAAAAACTATTGCGAAAGGGAAAAGAGAATCTCTCTTTAATTAAATGTATATCAAAATAATAATACTTAATTCACTTTGATCAGAGAAATAAAGTAAATGCTATCACAAAATTTCAAAAAAATTTGCATTAAGTCTTTTTTAACATATAGCATTCATTTAACATTTTATTCTGCATAATTTATTTGGTAAAACATAATTCACAGGAAAATAACTAAGAGAAAATTTTCATTCACTTTCCCGTAAATAATTATTTAAATTTTTTATTAATATTTTCAATGATTATATTATATTTAAATAATAGTTAGTAGAGTTTTCATAGTTACATAAATCAAACTACTTATAAATATAGCGTATGTCCAAAACCTTTGACATAAGACGTTTGAGTAGAATAACATTTTGTTCTTCTAGATAAATAATATAATACTAATGATAACAAAAGAAATATAAGCTAATATTATAAAATTACATCAATATGTAAATAATGCGTTTTAAAAATAAGATGACAGTTATTAAATTGAAACCTTATTAATTTCCATTTAGTTTGGGAATTGGTTTATTTATTTTTTAAATATTTTCCTACAAAAAGCATGATGTTATTTTTAAAATTAAATTGAATATATGCGCCTATCAATATTTGTAAATAACCATATATAACATAAAAATAAATATTTTAGCTGGTCATTTTCAGTTCTTTTTGCATATAATAAAAAAAATTCATATATATTAATATACATGGAATCTTTACCAGAAAAATGTTTTTATTATATTTTAAAATCATTTTTCAAAAAGGAACGAAACTGTTTTTATTATTTAGATACTCTTATTTCAATGTAAAGCAGCAAATTTTATGTGCAATACTATGCTGATCTAATTATATATATGGGTTGAATAAATAATTTTTCTACAAATAAAAGTAAATAAGAAATATGAGTTGCTGTTCAAATAAATGTGTTATTGAGACAGATTCTGTGCAAGATCATATTTTCGTAGTTTAGTTATTTATTCTATTTTCCAATCCATTAAATTTTAGGTACACTTAAAATAAATTGAAAAACTGCACACAATAATTCATATTTCTATATATATCTTAAACACGTATGCCTACATTTATGCTAGATCAGAAATAGAAATCTCTAGTGAGTCTTATGGGTATTAAATTTTTAAAAGCTCAAGCCTTTGGCTATAGACTTGCATCGATATTGGAGTTTTTAAGACTTCCTTTCCGAGTTTTTATGATATTTTCTATTTTATTTCTTTTGTTGTTAGGCAGCGTAATAGGAAACGTGTTTGAAAAAACGCCCGGGAGGCAAGGGAGCGTACGAACTTTGAAGAATCTTTTGTTGGACTGTTCACTTTCGCACCTAACCTTTTAAATCTCTGAAGAAAAAATGAAATAAAATCCAGAATCTAGGTGAAAAAGTCGTTAAGTAGAGAAACGTAATTTTTTGTGTATTGTAAATGATGATTTATTATTAAAAATACTAGTACTAAGAGTAAAAGTAAAATAAACTACTTAAACGAGTTTCACACAAAGATTATACTTCCATTTATATACAGGATATTATGTTGGTGTTATGACATAGGAATTAAAACTGAATTTTATTCAATTAAAAATTTGTGTAATTATAACAAAAATATAATGAAATATATTACCAATTGTGATAAATAAATTTCCAGTTATTGCATATAGCTGAGAAACTCATAAAATAAACTATTTTTAAAAATAAAAAAAATGCTATCCGAATTAATTATTAATTTAAAGTTCTTAATTTTATATGGATATATTTTGTTGCATTATTTTAATTTCTTTAAACACACTGTAATCCAAATTTTTATTTATTACTCTTAGGAAAACGGAATTTAAAGTTAATTCCTCGTTTTCATATATTTCATCATTCAGCCCTGTATTATATCATATAATCTCTATAAAAATGTTTTTAACACATTTTGTGTTGCAACGTAATAACTAAAATATAAACAAGAGATCCAATGAGGGGAAAATACTTCAACTTTAATTTTCATTATCTTTAAATACAAAATATTTAATTAATATATCTGTTTACCTACACTAACTTACATGTTTGATTATAATAATATCATATTAATAACAGCTAATGTATACGATTAAAATTCACGAGCTTCAGACATATTTTGAGACTCAATTTTGATAACACTTCACTAGATAGGAAGACTTATATCTAATTAAAGTATCTCTGATCTAGTGGACAAAAGTTAGCAAAAGATAATTTAAATCCAAGAGGTCCTCTCCAGGGAGGAACATGTTTTCTCACCAAGGACCAATCAGAAACGAAAGTTGTGGTGACGTCAGTGTCCACAATCTCCAAAACTGTCATCGACGAAACAATTAAATATAAGACGAGCCCATTAACATGATGAATGAAGTGTCACTTAAGGGTTCGGCCTGAAATTGTGTGCGGCCTATCCCACCACCGCCTACTTTTCTCCTCTGTTATTCTAATGAGCTATAGGAATATATAAGCTACTGTTGATAGATTACTACATACTCCATTTTCAGCTAATATATTTAACGTAAATAAAATGTTCAGCTGAGAAGGTAAATCTCTTTTGGAAGCTTTGAAGAGGTTTCTACTTTACTCATGATGAGGTTATCTTTTTTTAAAATTTCTCTTCTTATAAATTATTATCTTCTTTATGCACTTATTTATCACTTTATAATTATAGTTTTTTTGTAATCTGCACTAATCTATGCAGAATATATTGTGTTAATCCAAGTTTGAAAATTATTCCCATCAGCGGAATGTATGTTATATGAAATTTCATAATATATGAATATATATTATGAAATTTCTATTTAGAGAATATATATATACATACGAGGATATATATCTTTTTTCGCAGCACTTAATATTGAATGTGGCAACACTTTTCATTACTGTAGAGAAAACATTAATTTAGCTTTAGTCTGGCATGGGACATAAATGCAAAAAGTTGAGTATTGATCTCGGGCTGAAAAATGTATCCGGATCTTTTTTGGAAGCACAATTTTGCTTTGATTATACATTGTCAGTTTTGTTAAATTTTTAGCGATGTCTGCTTTTAAATTCTCATTTATATTTGTTTTGTTTTAAATATTTTCTTCAGAAATGTTCACCTTTTGACAGAGAGTTTTCTTTAAAAATATGTTGAAATTTTAAACTAAAATTTAAAATTATTTTAAGAACAATTTAAATTTAAAAAGTGAGCGATATCATATATTGATTGTGAGAAAGAGATTTATTATATTTTTTGAAGATTAAAAAGAACCAAGCAATTTTATAAGAATTTACTTAAATGTTTTTATCATATATTTTTATCAATCTATTGTAATAACTTTTTCGTTTAATTTTTACTGCAAATCTGTTTTAATATGCAGTGTTTGCTCATTTGTATATTATTTTCGTGCTTATTTTTAAAAATGAATAATGACATCATGCATTGCAAAGCATATCAATTATTCTGTTGAATGTCTTGAAAACTAGAACCTTTGTCTGGAGAATTAAATGAGATGTAAGAATAAATTTCAGTTGTAGAGCAGTAGGCACACAGTATCAAATGACAGCTTACAAGAAGAAATCAATGTTTTCATTTTGAATTATAGTTCTACGTAATTACCAACACATTTATGACACAAACGCACAGAAAGCAGCAATTAGTTAACACTACGGATTTTGTCGTTATTTCTCTTTGTATTTTTCTTCACAGATTAAAATAAATGAAATTTTAAACAAATCTAAAATTTGCACAGTATTTTAAACTGCATGTTTTCCTATATGTAAAGTGATAAGTCATCTTACGCTTTAAAGGTCAACTATTTTATCGAAGGATTCCATCTTTGAGCCAACACTGGATCCGCTATAAGTATAAATGTTTTGTGAAGGAGAAATTCCACATTATTGGATGCGTTTGGTTATGTGAAAGTTTTAAACTAATACTTGCGCGTGGTCTATATTACAAAAAATACAGGTATACGCATTTTTACATAATTTGTTATCATATTATTAGAACATTTCATCTTATTAATAGAGCAAATGAAAGGAAATCGGATGCAATACTTATTTAATTTTTTATTTTTATATCCTACAATAGTATTTTTGACAAAGATTAATGTTTTAATTCTAATTCTATTGGATTGTAATTTATAATAAAACGAGCAAATTTATAGCTTAGTTAATCTGAATACACAATTATGATAAGGCCAAACTATTTATTTTATTCTTGTACAATATATTTGAGCAGAGGTTAGAACAAAAGTTTCATTAATCAATTCTTCATGAATGCTAATCAAGCATGAATTGATTTCAGTAATTGAAAAACATCCTGTTTAAAGCGCATTTAAAAGGTGTAAAAGTAGTCATAATAATTAAAAATGACTGAGAAAATCATTTATTGAAATATATTAGAAAATCCAAAAAAGCAATAAAGATTATGATTTATTTTAAATTACACAATAGTACATACATACACATGAAATATTTTAATTTTGAAATGTAGATGGTTAAATTATTTATATTATGCTATTAAAAATATTCTTGAATATTTTATAGTTTAATTACTATAGTTTCCTTAAAAAATAAATATTTGTTGATGATAAATGGAATAGATAATCAAAACATATTACTGTGAGTTTTTTATTTAAAAGTCTACATATGAATTTCTTTGGATTAAGAATGATTGATGTAATGTATTTAAATGTTATATGGATGAAGAGTTTTAATTTACGGTGCTATATTACAATTAGATAAAAGTATGTTAATAAACTCAAATTTTTAATGGAAATTTGAGAAAATAGACCTTTACTGAAACACGCTTTGAATTTCGTTAATTTGATCTGCAAATAAAGATGCATTTGATTTTTTAATTTGTATTTAATTACTATTTGCATTTATAATTAGCTTAATTATTCAGTTTTCCTTATTATGCTATAAAATTTCAAAGTAATCTATATTTTTTAAATAATAATATATGTATAAATACTCTAGCAAACTATTTATTTCAAAATATTTCATCTAAAAGCTTAAATATTTTATGTCATGTTTGTTTTTTGTCATATGTAATTTTGCATTTGATGCATGACTAGTTTGTTTTTCTTATACAAATTACCTTTATTTATATCGTCATAATTTGAATATTTTTCTCACATTCTTTTCATAGCAATTTATTTCGATAACACGAAACAATTCTTGCTAAACTCTGTCGTAACAATAAATCTGTGAAAAAAAAACCAAAGCATACTCATTTTAATGCTCCATTGATTCAAACTTTAAAACTCAATTAATTCACTGATGCGTGTAAATAATTTTTTCGACTGCATTCATTTAGATTTGATATATAGTTAAAAGACTCCTTAGCAATAATTTTTTTGTTTGCAGAAAAACGGAAAAGAAAAATAACATTTTATCAAGCTCACGATAGCAAATACTTTGCTCATTTACAATGCATCAAGGATACTTACTCGCTGGTGGAAAACACATGTTTCCACTCTTCTTCTTAGTGGAATGTAATTGTTTGAGAAGAAATTTTTTTCCTGGTGCTTTAAAGAAGAAAACACTTTGTACTCATATGACATAAAAGTTTCTGCTATTATTTGCTTGAGACATTCGGTTAAAAGCTTATCCTATTCAGATTAAATTGAATGAAGGGAACATTTACAAATGAAAATCAACTCAGTTAGGCAAAAAAATAATGATTCTCTTTGCTATGTGGAACTTAAATAGATAAAGCCATAAATTATAGTTGATTATTTAATTTAACTATTATGAATAGATATTATTTTTAAAATGATTTGGTACATTTTTCCAATATTTTGATGTATACTTATTATAAGGTGTAGAACATAAATAAATTAGTAACAAACTATTTAACGTAAAGTGCTTAAATAAAACTGAAAATTAAAGATGATGTTCTTCATTATGTGAAATTTAGAAGTAAATAATATTCCATATTAATTTAATTGTTAAACTAATAATAAATAATATTCATTTAATTAAGAAGTCATAATATTTAAATTAATATTCATCTGATATGAATATTTATTACTTATTTAGATAATACTGATTTATTTTTAAAAAAAATATTTATAAAGACTTGTCATAAAGTGTGGATTTAAAGATATATATAACTATTAAATATAATAAAAATTATTGAAATAAAACTTAAAATAATTCGAATCATTATTACGATAGCTACAAAATAATTTAGACTTAATTTTTTAAAATTTTATTTCAAGATATAGGAAAGTTTAATTTAGAATTATTTGTTTTTCAAAATTCTTTCAGTTTTTAAGAATTTATTTAAGGAATATGTTATTTTGAAACAAAATTTATTTTCAATTTATATATTTTCTGGAAAAAACTGATCCCAAGAAAATAATTCTAAAACACTCAGTTTATTTATTTATCTTAGGATAATCAAAAATGGAACATAGTGAAAGTTAAATGGTTTTCATATATAGTTTCATAATACTTTGGTTAAACATTCTAGACCACTCTGTGTAATCTTTCTTATAAATCACAAAAAAAGGCTGTATACAGAAATTCATATTAATTTGTTTCACAAAACTTTCTCTCTTATTTTAAATTATATGTTGAAAAGCAAAAATACATACATATATATATATATATTTATATATATATATATATATATATATATATATATATATATATATATATATATATATATATATATATATATATATATATATATATATATATATATATATATATATATATATATATATATATATATATATATATATATATATATATATATATATATATATATATATATATATATATATATATATATATTGTGTGCGTGTTTCTTGTACAATTCATGATTTTAAGATGTTTAGAATTACTACATGATTCTAAAGTGATTTTTTCTATTTAATTATAAGTTTAAATATATTCAAGGAAAAAAATTATAAATAAATACCAAATTCATAAATTAAAGATTATTTAACTTCTATTCAATTAAAATAAATTTAGAAATATGCTTACCTTTACTCCAAGTTATAATTGGTACAGGAAAACCAGATGCTGGACACTGATAATACAATGAATCCCCATCCACAACTGTTACATTGTTCATACTTCTGATATAGGGAGGTCCTAAAACATCCACTCTATCCAAATGACTTGCAGATCCAGCTTCATTTTGAGCTCGACATTCATAAATTCCCCCGTCTTCTGATCTAGATGAACTCACATTGACAAAACTCACAACTTCTGCATGTATGCTTACAAAATCACCATATTGCACTCTATGATTTTCCGGTATTGGCCTAGAATCTAATGACCAAGTCACTCTTGGGATTGGATTCCCGGCAGCAATACACCTTAACGAGAAACGCTCTCCTGGTTGAACAGTTTGCCTTTTGAAAGTATACTTCAATATAGGAGCATCTTCTAAAATTAAAAAAAGTAAATTGGTATATATATATGTATACACATTATCACATTATTTTAAGTATGTAAACATAATCAATAACTTTGGAAAATTTTCTGCATTGAAATTATCTAAAATTATTTACTAATTTAAATAGAATATTAAAAATAAAGTTTTCAAATTGTTTCCATTAAAAACATAAAGCACTTACTGAAATTTTTAAGATTTAAGCGTATTTGCCTTAAATATTCACTTTATAATTCCAATTCAAATAAAAGCCATTTGAATGAGAAATGAATGTCTGTGCAACAAAGAAAAGTCATGTACATTCAAAATTGAACGTTTACAGTTTAAACCTAAGATATTAGTAAAATTACTTATGGAAAAATTATAGTGAATTCTTTTTAATTGGAGAATTTAAAATATATTTTATTGCATTATGTACTAATTGAATAAATTTAAATAAATTTTAATTTTAATGAACACAAAATTAAAAAAAAATATTTTGATTTTGTACTTTAAAAAATATTATTACATATCAAGTAATTTATTTTTTGGATAGAAAATTTCAATATGTAAATTATTTAACTAAAATCAAAAACCTTCATATTTTTACTTTAATTGATTTGAATTCTGTTGAATATACAAGAAGCTTTAAATTAAAAATCTTTTATTTTAGTGCATTAAAAATATTTATTTATATAAGTTCAGAAAACAATACCATATAATATGAAAAATATTCAATTTCCTTGTTTCTTTTAAACAGAAATAGTTTTAATATCGATTGCAACATAACGTAATAACCAATCATGTTTATAATTGTTTAAAAACATATTTTCTACTATTTCATTAAGATTTCTGTAGTACTAACTGTTTCTAATTTAGCAACAAAACTTTCATTATCTATGCTCAGCTGCAAGACGTATCTCCAATCTACTTCTTGATTACTTGCCCATAGTTCACTTGCTGCAGAACAAATGCGAGCAAAGAAGAAATGAGTACCTTTAAAAGAGTGAAAGAACTATTGATTTGGGAAATCTTGGTTAATGTTGTTCAGATCTTGATGGTAATCAGAAAGTCTGGGCAATTGCTTTCCACTGATTGCGACTAGCTACATAAGGATAAAGAGAATTGTACCTTTGGCTCGGAAAGGATTATGGTTTGCTCTAGAAAAGGAAGGCTCAATGATAAAAGATTTGCTGACTCGCTAAGTATTTAAGATTCAACAAACCTCCGTGGTTTTGATATTTATTTGAAATATGATCGTAATTTTAGTTTTATTGCCAAATTGCCAAACTCAGCATCAGTGGATTAATAAATCATAAAAACACATCCTCTTTTTAATGTAATAGTTTATACTAAACGAGCATTTGTATAAATCTTCATTTTATTTATGAGTGAAAATTCCTGAAATGATTATAAGAGTTAAATTAAAGCAATTATAATTAACACATAAATTCGGTATTTGTTAATTAAGGGATTAATTTTATTTAAAAAATCACTTAATAAGGATATAAGTTTTTGATTAATTGAAAGAAATGTGAAAAAAGCTAGAAGTTCAACAGATACTGCAAAATAATATATATTATAACTGAAAAATATATAAACGTAATATGCTTAAAGGAAAAAATGCCCATTGCATGCGAAAAACACAAGAAATTGCATAGACTATTTATACAATAGATTGCATTAGCATTTCTCTAAAATATTGATACATGATACAATTTTAGGAGAGGGAGTAATCCTATTTACTGTAAGAAATGAAATATGGTGCATCAACTTTAGGAATCCATTTTATTTTATGATAATATGTTTCATAATATTAAATTGGCTTATTTTTTTTTGCATTCGCAAAAAAAAAGTCTTATTTATGCTAAGATTTCTTGATATTTATCACGTTTAATGGTTTCAACACATTTTAAACTGAAATTATTTGTTACTTTTTTTCATTTTACATTTGAAAATATATACTATTTTATGGATTTATGCCATTTTGTAGGTAAAATATATTTTGGAGCTGTTTTGTGATTTTAATTTAAGAGATTTTCAGGTTAATTTAGATAACCAATTTTACACGTATATATTTGCTTCTTGTTTCAAATGAAAAAATAATTTGCAGTTAAATTTTAGACAAATTTATCTATTAAAATTTATATTTTAAAAATTTTGAATAAGAAATTTTATCCTTGAAAATATTCTGAAATATAAAATATGTCCGTTTTAAGGGAATGTATATAGATGTTCTTATGAAATTCCAAGCAAATAAAAAATGAAAATATGTTCTAGGAAATTAATTTGATCACACAAATAATTATTTTTTTGCATATACTTGGGTTTTTTATTTATTAAATAATAATGCAATATTTGTTTTGAGACTGTTTATCTATAACTAACCACAATATTTTTCTTTCGATAGTAATTTATTGTACTTCAACCTTTTCATGTTCAAGTCAAAAATTGAAGTTTAATAAGGAATAAAATTTCGTTTTCAATATTTAAGATAGTTGACCTTACTTTTATTGAAAATCATTTCTTTAATAAAATAATTATTCATCTGTGTAGACATTATTTCGATTTTCAATCTTTCTTAAAAACTTAATCAGGGAAAGGAACCAAAAATTAAATTAACTCTTTAATTTGTTCAACATTGAACAAGTAAATTAAAACTATCAAGTTTTAACTAGATTTGAATTATTTTATTATATAATATGTGATATTATTTTCATGTAAAAATAAATAAAAGCATCTGTAAATATGCATCACAATATATAGAAAAATATTGATTTTAAAATAGCGTATTAATTTAAAGTAAAATTTTTAATGCTACCAAAGATATTACGTTGTTTTGATGCCTTTTTTTGCTAAAGGAATTAATAAGTTTTAATTTTCTTCCATAATAGGTTTAAAAAAGTTAAAGAAATTAACATTTAGAAAGAGGATTTTTTTGCAAGATTATTCCACACCGCATAAAAAATTGTGAGAATTTCCATCAATAATTGTAGGAGCAATATGAACCTGTTTTCTTGGACTACAATGCGTTAATCCCTTTATTGTTGGGACTATCATTGTGGAAAAATTATTTTTTTAAACTCGTGATCTTCTTTCAATTGGGAAGATAATAAGCTACATAATACACATAAAGAATGCGATTAGTAGTAATTATCTTAAATAAGAAAATACATTTCTTCATTTAAAAAATTACTATTACATAAAAATAAACTGTGAAACGTCTAATTAATGTATGAAACTTAGAAATGATTCCATCCTATCGTAAAATCGTAACTCTGAAACAAAGGATTACGCATTTATTAGAAATGAATGGTAAGACTTAGATTTAATTTCTAGAACTATTCAGCTGAAAATATAATTTTCTTACTACAAAAGTTAAAGGAAATATGTAATTAATTTTATTTAAGGGGTATGTGTTTTACAGAAAAGATATTCAAATTTTACGAAATGTGACATATATTTCTTTCATAGGTTCATATGTTTTGTTATAGTTAATAACAACTGTATTTTTATACCAATAATTAAATTATTTATAACCAATTGTAGAAAATGCATCAGGAAAAAATATTTTTAAATTTAAATAACACGATGCAATGTTTAAACCTTTTTTCTAATAACATAATTGCTTTTTTAATTTTTTGAAAATATACATTTTTTAAAATTTTAATTTAAAAAATATAGTAATTATTTTTATGAAAAGTTGGGACATGATAATCTAAGTAAAGCTTGTTATCTTCATAGAAAAGTTTTTGAACAAATGTATACTATTGTTGTAGTTTTGACATGATTAACATTCCAGAAAAATGGTATTCTGGAAATGTTAATCAAGTCAAGCTGAATTACTAATGCCTGTGCAGGCAATCTATTTATCATAATCTGATAAAATAAAATTAGAAATAGGCTAATATGGCAAAACTATTTCTAGCATCCTGTCTAACATATTCATATGAGGTAAAAACTTGTACAACAACGAAGGTTTTTCTATTAATACAAAAACAAACCACTGCTATATCCTTTACAAAAATAACAAAAACATGGATTTTATAATCACATATTTCCTTGGTGAGTAGCTAAGCAACTCCAAAAAATGACAGTTTTAAATACATTTTTGAAATGAATCTCATTGGAACAAACATTCTAAATTTTGTGCTCAAAAAACAAAACAAGTTTCATCGACTTTTTAAATTGCAACTGGGAGAACTTACAGCTTATATAAAAAATTTTTCATTGTATTTACACTATGATTAATTATTTAATTATTACTTAGGATCAGTAACTGATGCTGATGTAACTAGCTATCTTTTCTAAGTATACCTTCAAAATACCTCGTTGTAGATTATGTTTTTTAGTTTTTGAATGTTGTTAAATATGTCTCATTATGTCAGATATTTGAGAGGAGACTGAAATAAATTTTTTAGTGGTAGTGAATATTTTACCTACTGTACATTGAAATTTTAAAATTATATTTTAAGGTTAAGGTCTATATTTGTTATCTAGTTTATGATTAAGTTACAATTCCTTTCGAGGAGGTATGCAACCATACTGGTCTTCAATGATCATTGTTATTTTAATATGACGTAGATATGTTTGGACATAGGGTACTTGTGTAAGAAAATTACTTATAAAGTTGAATAGATGACTTTACAGATGTCCACTTTGACTTTTGTTCATATTTAGGAATGCTGCTTTATTCAGCAAAAAATAACAATATTTTTTTCCTTTTAATTTGCATGGCTGGGTTCTACAATCTGGAATTTTTAAGACTGAGTTTCTGATGATTTAATTATAACTTGTTTAAGAATATCTTTTTCAAAACATGAATCAACCTTGAATATATAAAATAAACATTGCAGAGGCAGAAGGTTAGACTTATTTTGTAAAAAAAGAAGTTCTTAAATTAGATTAACAACAGTGATCAAAGAGAATCAAGATCTTAAATATTTTGTCACTTTAAAAGACCGAAAGATAATTATTAAAGACAAACAAAAATACCTAAAGAAAAAAGTAATACGTTTCATTGGACACAGCTTCCTTAAAAGATATACATTATAATAACAAAAGTAGTTATTAATTCCTTATAACAAAGCAATTGTTCATTGCATGGCGTCTTTCACCATTGATATGCTGACAACAATCCTCGTATGTCCCTATTATGCAATGGCCCTCAGATTTTTCAAATGGCTATAGGAAAAGTTAGAAATGGCCATCTAAAATATATCAGTTTCTTATATTGGAAGAGGTGATTCTCTCTTAGATCCCCCTTTGCCAGCCCTGCTCCCCTTCTTAAATGCCTTAACAACCCCTAGAGGCAGCTGTTAAATGAGCACGATCTGATGTATGAGGATCTGGCGTAAAAGACTTTTTGGACATGGGGCATGTTTTCCTACACCAGAGGGATAAGTAACAACAACAGACCACAAGATAATTTTAAGTGCATGACTTGTATACATTTGAAGGAAAACTCTCTATATATTCTTTACAAATATAAAAATTTTTCTACTCATTGATTCAAATAGCTGTATATACACTGCTGGACAATTGCTAAGGACGGATCATAAATTTTGATGTAGCATAACATTAAGCGAGACATGAAGCCTAGCAAGATAAAATTATAGTTGCCACAATGTTCAGATATTAGAATAAAATATATTTATTTATCTGGAAAGTACAAGTACAAAAGCTGTGAAACATCTGAAAGAAAATAAATGTTCATTTGATGCTGCATACGGAAAAATGGAATAATGCATCTAAAAGTCAGCAGGCACCTTGAAGAAAGGTATCAGTACGGGATATGTCCACCGTGGAGTGTGATGCAACATTCCACACGTCATATCATAATTTGCACAACATTATCCAGCAGCTGTTGAGGAAATTTTTCCCATTCCTCTGGGAGTGCACAGGAAGAGGGTGTTCTTGTTTGTCGGAGGATCGTATCGACCAGCAACTTGCCTCCACAAAGCATCCCACATATTTTCAATGGGGTTTAGATTTGGAGAAAATGATGGCCATACGAGGCGTTGAATACCCTCGCTGTCTTGACAATCCTGAACAGCGATTGTTCGATGGAATGTTGCGTTGTCGTCCATAAAAACAAATTTATCACATACAGCACCACGGAAAAGACGAACATGAGGAAGTAGAACTTCACTTATGTATCGTTGGCCCGTCATAGTCCCATTCGCAACCCCATGTGAGTTCGTGCGGCCATTGATCATGATGCCGGCCACACCATGACACTGCATGTTGGATATCGGTCCCTTTACTGGATATTTTCTGGACGATAAGCAGTACCACTCTCGCGCCAGATCAGTTGGCGTCTACAATCCGATGACAGACTGAACCTACTCTCATCTGAGAATAGTACGCATGCCTAGTCATGTTCAGTCCAATTGCGATGCTCACGGCACCATTGCTAACGGCAGTACGGTGCTGTCTGGTCAATGGGACACACACAACAAGTCTGCGGACGTATAGTCCTCCTCCCCTCAAACGTCCTACAAGAGTTTTTTGGGAGATCTGCTTTTCTGAGACAGTAAGAAACTGATTTGCCACCTGCTGAGCTGTCGTGCGCCTGTTCTTTTTTGCTGATAGGGCTATATATATCTGTCTTCTGTATCCGTCGTACTTCTAACACGACCACCCCGTGCCGCCTACTACACATTCCAGTAGTTTTAAATGATATCCACAGTCGTGAAACAACGCTGTGAGCGATGTCGAACTCCCTGGCAACATCTGTTATTTTTTGCCCTTCTTCGATCTTTCCAATAATTCGGCCACGCGTAAAATTATCTAAGTGATGTCGGGAAGACATGCCAAAAATTTCAAGTTTGTCTATTAAATCATTCCTGTAAAACTTTGACTTGAAACAATAACTGTCCACACGCCTCAAATCCTTTAAAGCTCTTATGAACGCTATCACGTGATGAACAGACGTGGAAAAAAATTTGCTTACGCATACCTCTTCTTACTATATCCCGCACTTATTCTAATTTTCCACATTTTGCTTTCTTTAATTTTGTGGTTGCTATGGATGATAGTGTTATCCGTCCTTAGCAATTGTCCAGCAGTGTATATATCTATATTGTCTTACATGTCTCTTAAATGATCTAGTAACGATTTTCGCTGTTAAGTAATCAATGTAGTGAATGCATTTGTAATTCCCTTCTCTAATTATTCTCAGAATTTTATCCTTATTTAATTGTTCTTTCATTAACTCTTATAAACCATCCATCATTTTTTGCTAATTAATGTTGCAATAATAAAAATTTCTAAGTTAATGACAGGACATTAGTTGTCTACCAGTAATAAAACTTACTACAATAATATCGCGAATTCATATTATTTTTATATGAATATGAAACAACTTCAACATACTTGGTATTATGTTATTACTTATTTTGTAATTCCTAATTTAAAGATATTTAAGTATATTGTAAATGTTTTATCTGTTTATTTTTCGCCAATTAATGTTACTAAGAATTTGATAATCTTTATAAATTATACTTCATTTATTATTAATCTATATAGTTAAGTTATGTCATAAGATAAACTGCCATATGAAGTTAGGTAAAGTAAGCCATTTTTGAATGAAAATTAATTAAATCCATCTCTCATGCAAGTCAATTAAAAGCTTAAATATTACTTTTTCATGAAAGTTAAAAAATGATGGATAATTCTAGTTGCGAAATTTTCCTTGTTTAAGAAATTGAGCTAATTTAAGAATCAATATTTAAGAGTAAGCAGATAAAATGAGAAAGATACTTACTTCTACTTTTAGTAAACAAACTAATGATTGAAATGATTATGAGTAAAAAAACTAAGTAGCTCTATTTGTTGACTAAGTTAAAATGGCTAGTAATTTTTTGTGTAATGAATATAATTATTTTAATAATTAAAACGTGTTTTTGTATAAGGAATATAATTTTTTTACTGATGTTATTCTTCATTATTATAAATTGCTGAGTGTACTATAAAGGATATGAATAAAAATGATACGTTAATAAATCAGAAGCTAACCGACTGTGTAAATAATACAGCACTGCTTCATTAAATATTTAATATGGATAAATTGCAGAAGAAAATCATTGTTTAAGTAGGCTTAATTATGTTTGTTGAATAATTATCATACAACTTTTATAGCAAGATTCTTAGAGTAATTTTAATATTATATTATTGTTACTGAATTCAATACTCATTCGAGAAAAAAAATGTTGATTTAATGTATTTGGGACTTTAGTATCACAAAAAATCAACTTTAAAAAATACGGATTTCTATTTTTAATATTGTTAAACTAGAAGGACAGTTTTTGAAGTTTTGTTTAATGTAACTATAGCATTGCAGAGCTTAAAAGAATCGAGAAAAAATGTTTATTTACATCATATTTGCAGTGAAGCTCTGTTGTTGTTCTAGTTACTTATCTAAAATGTCTAAAAAATGTGATAGGTCTCGAAGTCAACGTCTTTTTTACAATTTAGGCCGGATAAGATATGTCTAGGGGAGGCCGAATTGACGGAACACCAACGACAGCCTGGAAATGTCCTTTGCCCCTGCTGAAAGGCAATTCCTCTCGTGTGCCCACTCAGATAGTGGGAAAAGGGAGTTTGATAAGATCTTGGTCAAGATTGAAGATCTCAGCCGGTCTTTTGGCCAGTGAAGCTCTGGTTAATTATAATTAAATTTTTCTTTAGAGTAGGAGTAATACTTTAAATATGTTCTGAAAACACAAAACGTTTCGAATAATATAATCTTAAAAAGATTCTTATCTGTAAATCAGTCTATTACGTTAAATTTTTAAAAAAATACAAAGTTAATGATTTTGAAGATACTTGTGAATTATTTTTCTAAATATATTAGCAAAAATAAGCTGTGAATATTCAAGAAAAAATGTTTTTTTTAAACTCAGTTTTAGCTAATTAGTGAACATTTTTCTACCGAAGCTGAAACACATTTTCTTTTTATTCATATTATTGTTCTGAAAATTTCCTCAAATTAATTAAATAGAGCTTTGATATACATGTAGATATTTAGATGGCAAGATTAGTGTATTTTCATGCATAATTGATCTTGTATTTAGCTTTAAGATTAATAATTTTATCCATCATTAGGAAGAATTCTCAGAGAAATGACAGAAACTTTTTTTAAGCATCTATTTCAGTTGATACTATTTCTAATTCATAGACTAAACCAATAAAGATTAAGAAATATAGCTATTAAAATTAAGTTATGAGGGAACTAAATTTATACACACACACACACACACACACACACACACACACACACACACACACACACACACACACACACACACACACACACACACACACACACACACACACACACACACACACACACACACACACACATATATATATATATATATATATATATATATATATATATATATATATATATATACATACATTCATATATATGTATATAATTTTCTCCTTATGTTTGCCCACCAAAAACAGAGTGGTTCAGAATGGGTTTAAAATTATATCTGCAATTTATCTCAAACTTAAAATAAAATCGCACTTTCTCTTTGAAATTTTGATTAAAAGCGCAAAGTAAAAATAATAAATTAATTGAATAAAAATAAAAACATAAATAATGAAATAAAAATAATTAATATTTAAATAAAAATAAAAACTAAATAAATTAAATAAAAACATAATAAATTTTGACTGGACTTTCCTGTAAATTTTACTTATGATGCCATGCACACTGGTCTTCAAAGTGAGAGAATTTGCAAATTATTTTGAATTTCTTGAAAAGAATTGAGTGAACTAACACTAACTTTTCATTTAGAAAATTAATTTTTTTAAAACATTACAAAGCAGAAAAAAATAATTACATTTTTTCAAAAATTAAAAAAAAATTGCATTATTTTAAAGTGACAGCAAGCTGCATAAGATCGAAATCAAATGTGTTTTCTTCTTGTAAAAAAACATTTTTAATGTTTAATTGCTTTGGAGACTAAATATAAAGTATTTGAGTAGGTAAAAGTTAATGGTTAAGTTTAACTTCAAACAAGAAAGGATGTTTTTTTACCAAAAATGTCTTGAAACATTAAATTTTCATAAGTTAAATATTAAAAAAATTCTATTTTGTTGTAATATTTTTCTTACTGTAAAAATTATGACTTATGATTTTTAAGAAGCGCCCCTAGAGATATCTAAGAGAAAGAAAATATTTAATAAAAATAAAAACTATATATTTTAAGATTGGGGAATTATGTTTTCACAGTTGTCAAACTATAAATTGTGAAATTTTTAATTTCATATATTCTTGGAAATTTTTCCACACTTATTAAATTCACTATACATGAGCTTTTACCATATCGTCAATTCTGCAAATTATATTTATAATATATAAATCACCTTGCATACTTTTCGCAAAAATTATATTTTATTTGTTTTTATTTAAATGCATTATATATATATATATATATATATATATATATATATATATATATATATATATATATATATATATATATATATATATATATATATATATAATTTCTAATAAGTATTTGAATAAAATTGTAAGAATTCATCTTTCTTCGACAAGTATTTTGTACACTCAGATAGTCTTTGGATAGAAATTAAAGTTAGAAATTAGTGTAACTAAATTCAAGCTTAAATATACGTAATTTTAATTTTATATTTTTACTATCTAAATTCAGACTTTAAATTTTATTTAGTCTGTATCTTACAGGGACACATATTTAACTTTTAGATGTGATTTCATTAAATTACAATGTTAAACTACATTAGATTTAAGCTTCTCTGAGTAATTTTCTTTATTTCAAACCATTAAGATATAATTTATGGCATGTTTTTTATATGTAAGTATTTCTACTACATTAAATTTTTAATACATAAATCCAAACTTTGATTTATGTTTGGTTAAGGCGTTATGCTGATGCATTCTTTATTTGGAGATTTGAATGTACAGTGAGTGTAAAAAGTATTCGTACAGTATGGCAATCTATTTAAAAGAGATCCGTTCATAAAAATTATAAACATAAATTCCATTTTAATTAATTATAAATACATAATAAAACATATTTTCACTAGTTTCATGTGAAATTTACACAAAATATTTTTATACATAAATAAATATATACAAAACTGTAACAATCCAACATCTTGTGGTGTAAAAAATATTCGTACACTAAAAGAAATGCAATTTTTTTAAATTGTATTTTGTGATTGGTTTGGCCATTAAAATGTAGTTAATTGACGTCATCTTGTAAGTTACTTAAAAGGTTCTTCAGTGGAAATTTTAATGTAGTGAGGAACTAGAAATTCTGTAATGGGTCGTAAAAGTAAAGAAACAAGTGTTTCCGAAAGAGAATTGATTTTAAAGCTCCGTAAAAATGGTAAATCGTACAACAAGATTTCTGATCTGGTTGGTAGATTCCGTTCAACTGTGCAGTCAATCATAAAAAAGTTTGCTGCCACTGGAACGGTTCTAAACAGTTCTCGTACTGGCAACCATGTCTATTGACATCATCTGACAGACGGTTTCTGGTACGTTCATTAAAGAAAGATCCCAAAATAAGTACTCTTACATTAACATCAGAACTGAAGAACATGGGAACAGCAGTCTCCGTAAGTACTGTTCGAAATACATGCAGAAATGAATGTTTCCATTGCCGTGTTGCGAGACGAAAATTCTTTGTTATTGAGAAGAATCGGAGGCTAAGATTGTCTTTCGCCATACCTTGATGAAAGTCCAGATTTCTGGAAAAAGTTTATCTTTGCAGATGAAAGTAAATACAACATATTTGGATCGGACGGGAGACGAATGGTATAGAGAAAGCGCAATACAGAAATGCATCCTAAGAATTTAGTGCCAACAGTGAAACAGGGGGGTCTGCTTGTTTGGGGGCGTATGAGTGCTTCTGGGGTGGGTAAATTAGTCTCTATTAAAGGCATTATGAATCATCAACTTTATATTGACATTTTAAACAATGATTTAGGACATAGTGCAACAAAAATGGGCTTGAATGGTGATTACGTTTTGACGCAGGATAATGACCCCAAGCACACAGCCCTAAACACAAGGCTCTGGATACTTTATAATACTCTAAATTTCATGAAATTTCCTCCTCAATCACCGGACCTTAACCCCATCGGGAATTTATGGGATGTTCTTGATAAAAAAATATTAGATCCAAATATATTTCTAATAAAAATGATTTGGAATCAGCTCTTAATCAAGAATGGGACGCCATATCTAGTTCAATAACAGTAAAATTGGTGGAATCGATGCCAAAGAGACTCAAGGTAGTTATTCGAGCTAAAGGATATCGTACAAGGTATTAGCTGAAATATTATGATTGTGTTGGCCAATATATGCCTGATGTACGAATACTTTTTACACCACAAGATGTTGGATTGTTTCAGTTTTGTAAATATTTATTTATGTATAAAAATATTTTTGTGTAAATTTCACATGAAACTAGTGAAAATATGTTCTATTATATATTTATAGTTAATTAAAATGGAATTTATGTTTATAATTTTTACGAACGGATCTCTTTTAAATGAATTGTCGTACTGTACGAATACTTTTTACACTCACTGTAAGTCATTTTAAACTCTAAAATACATTAAACATTAAGATATTTTATTCACATCAGAATAGGGAACTGTGTAATTTTAAATTACTTCAGGTTTTTAATATTCAAACACAGACGTTCAAACGTATTTAAATTACGTTTTATATTAACATTTTCAAGATTTACACAAATATGAATATATATTATGTTATTAAAATTAAACTGAGTTATAAATTACACTCATTTAACTAGAACATAATTAATTATATATATGAGCATAGTAATTTAACGTCTTTTATTGATGATCTAGAATTAATATCTTTTTATGTACGCATATATCGAATGGTGTTCACATCATTGGTTTATTATTCTATGTTCATAGAGTCAAAATAACAACTTAATAAACTATGTTCATTAACATTTTAAAATCAAACCTTTGTTGATAACTGGTTTAAAATTATATTTATTCTTATAAAACTAATCATAATTTGTATGATGTTAATTGATATAATGTTACCTGATAGTACAAGTTGAGCCGCACTTTGCATTGATTGCTGACTTCCATATACAAAACACTGGTACATTCCTTGATCTTCTCGCTGAACTGCAGTGATGTGAAGCACCTGGTTAGCTATTAATCTGACTCTGTTGCTCGTGATTAAATGGCGAGTATCTTTAAACCATGTAATTGAGTGGATGGGGTATCCTTGCACACTGCAATTAAGCGTTGCTGATCTGCCTGATTCTGTAGTCATTTGAGCAGGATGGAGAGAAACGGATAAATTACCTGTAATTTATAATACCCGAAGAATAAATAAATTAAACCATAATCATATTAATTTCATATATTTGTCTGGGACATTTATTCCAATTTAATGCTCGAAGTACTAAATCAAGTGTATTAATTACTGAATTAGTATAATATATTTTTTAAATCATTTGTTTTATTCTTTGAGCTGCAATTAAACGTTTATTTAGATGACTTAACTTCCTATTCTTATCATGCATTTTCATAAACTACACATTTACTTCGTTATTTTTTAAACAGAATAGGGATTAAAACTTAAATTTTTGTAGGTTTTTTTTAATTGCATAATATTAAACATTTTTACATTCTTGAAGATTATTTTGATTTAAATATAGAATAAAACTTTTTATGTATATAAAATAAAACCATTTATAGAAGAAGATGTATTTATAGAAAAAAAAACAAGTTTTGTGTAAGCCTTTTTGCAAAATAAAAATTCCGAAGAATCTCAAAGTAAGCTTACCATACACTGTTAACTCTGTCTCTACCCTAACTTCACCAATGCTATTATTTACAGTGCACACGTATTTTCCGGAGTCTTGAGCTCGAGATCTTTCTATAAATAAACTGCCATTTACTTGTAGCAGTCTATCTCCTAACAGTAAAGGTATTAATCTGTTGTTTTCTTTTTTGTACCAAGTGTACTGTGGTACTGGGTAACCCTGAGCTGTGCAAGGGAGTTCAGCAGTTTCACCCTCTCGAGCAATTGCGCCAGGTCTGCCGCTAGTTATTCTAGGTGGTATGCTGCCAGTTGGGTCTAGAAAAGGAAATGTTTACTAAAATAATATATAAAGTATGATATTTACTAAAATCACTGAAAAATTAGAAAATTATAGAAATTAAATACGAAACTAAAAGTAAAATCTTACATGTAATCATTTTATCTATATTTTGATTAAATTTGTAATCTTTTGATACATAAAATGTATGTGTTTATGTTTTTATGGTAACCTATATGTGTGATAATACTTATACATAATACGCATACTTCATACACAGAATATCTTAATTTACATGCATTATAAATAATAAAATATGTTTGATTTGAATAAAAATTTTATGGTTTTTCTATAAAAATATTGTAAGGATAAAAAATAAAATTTTATTGTTACTTTTAATTTACAAATTTATGTAAGCCATTTTAATAATACAATGAAAACATAACGAAAAAAATTACCTACAGACACAGGGAGAATTTTTAAAAGATAAAAGTAAATAAATTTGATTAATGTCTGTGCAAAAATAAAAATAGAAATAATCTTTGAAGACTATTAAAATATGAGAACAATGAAATGGGGAAAATTTTTCTTTTTAAAATATCTTTCAAAGGACAAAATACATCTACAGTTTTACAACAATTTTGCGTTTAAGACTAAATCAAAATAAGTAAAATGATGATAAATTAACGGGAGAAATACTTTTGAAATTGAGTGAATATCCCAGAAAATAATCAGTATTATACACACACTACCTACTGAATCGTACAGCATATTTTAATATAATTTTCATCATGATTATTACAGCAGGAATGAATACAAGTACATAATACTTATTAAATAAAATTAATACAGTTATTAAAAACCATTAATAATGCTATGAAATAATGATAAAAGCAAATATAATACTGTGAAAAATAAATAAGAAATTATTTGTAAATACATTTTTGACAGTTACAATAATAAAATATCTTTAAAAGTAATATATATGTAATATAATATTTAATTTCTAATTTCATTTCATACACAAAGTAGGAAACAAGAGTAAAAATTCGTGTTACACAGATTGTTCACAATTATTTAATACCTAAGCCAAAAATTAAAAAAAAAGTAAATATCTTTATTATATTGATTAATTCATATTTTATGGAAAAATTCAACATATAATACACTATATAAATCTAAAAATGTTTATATAGATATTTCTATTGTTATTAAGTTAAACAAAATAGGAGATGATTGCAGTGATTTATACATATTTAAACTTTTCCAAATGCTTTCACAATGATCTATTTTTTTATGAAAAATCATCTCTTTTATCGTGGATTGTCTCTAATATTATTTGAAGAGAAAAGTAGAAAATGATTTGAGTTTTATTTGAAATATTTGCTCAATTAATCAAATGTAATATCATATTTGTTTGATCTTTAAGGGTAGAATTTACTTGTCAAGAATTAGATTATTCAATTTTTCCTTAATATGAACGAATTTATTCAATGCAGTTTTTAAAATATTAAAAAAATGATAAATTGATTTACTTATATTTTGTTCTTCAAAAATTCAATAAATTTTGCTGAGTGTAATTTTTATTATTCCTTTAACATGTGGGAAATCACACATACAATTCACATACTTTAAATTATAGTATTATCTGAGATTTAATAAAGATTATATTCAGTTGTGAAGTGTTCATGAAGTATTTTGATTCACGATAATACAAATTGAAACAATTGTAAATCACAATAAAAACAATCGATTAATTCTATAAAGTTTACAATCGGTGTTCCTGTTTTATACAATAAAAATAAAATATGCTATTAATTATGATATAATTTAATGGGAAAATAATTTGCTCACGCTTATGTACTTAGGATATTCAGAAATTTTTTAAATGATATTTTACTTATTTCCTCTAAATATTATTGGACATAAGATATTGCTACTTTAATGATAACTTCTTGGTAAAACTTAAATGGCTTACAATTAAATTATCTGATGCCATAAATGTGTGAACTCATGAAATACAGAATATTTATTACCTTCTTATTTCTGAAGTTTTTCAATAATAGCTAATTTTCTTTTAAGTTTAAAATATACATAAATGACGTGATGATTTTATGCTCTTAAATGATTTCTATATTTTAATATATAATTTCGTTTCAAATATAATTTCAATTATGTATTTTAATATGTCATAGAAAAACATATAAGTTCATTAATTGTAAACATGAAAAATGATAATTATTTTCGTATTTGAATATTTATTAGTATACTTGTAAAGCTATATGAATCCTATATTAATTTTGTAATTTGCAATTTAATGAGTAAACCCCCTTAACTCATTAAATTGCAAATTACAAAATATATATATATATATATATATATATATATATATATATATATATATATATATATATATATATATATATATATATATATATATATATATATATATATATATATATATTCAACACTTTAATCTCATTATTCATTTTATTTTTAATAGATTGAAATAAGATGGGTTATATAATTGAAAGATTATGTAAAATTCTTATAAGCATTATATGAATAAATAACAATATGGAAGAATTTTTCATTATAAAATACTAATGGAGTTAAAATGCAATAGGTAAATATAAAAAAATGAAAGTACAATATGAAGATATGGATTGAAGATAATGAAATGTACAAGTAGAAGAACGGAAGTGGGTGTTTCAGTCACAAGAATTAGACTGCACTACTTCATCACTAAAAACTTCAATATTTGTAAGACTTTCAAAATATATTAACATAATTATTTAATATACAATGATAACATTTTTCATTAATGTCGACTTTCAATAATTTTGAAAATAACGCTAATTTATAATGAAATAATTCAATATTTGACTTAAGGGCTAACTGATGTTTCCAAATAAAAGTTGAAAGTCATTAATTCTCTAATAGAATATTTTTACGACTATTTGAATTTGATAAAAAGCATCTTTGATTACAAAATTTTCAAAGCCTTTAAGTTAAATATTTACTACTGAAGGTGGAAATAAAATTCCTTACTTAATAAGAATATCATTTAATGAAGCACTTCTGATTATGTATTATTTTTAAAATTATTTTTTTACTTATAAAGTTTTTTTTTTTATAAAAAGATATACAAAATTATTTTCTCAGCTTTTTAAATGTTAAAGATTGAAATGTCTTTCTATTAATAGTGGTATTTTATTTATAATTTTAAATTTACAAATAATTGAAATAAAATTATCTACCTTTCATTAAAATGGTGAAATCATTAAAGTCTTGAAATCAACAACTTAAAATATCATCATTTATGTATCTTTATTTGAATTGTATAAAACATATTATCTAGATTTCATAATCTGTATAGAGCTATTTAAACTACAATAATAAAATTTAAAATAATAAATTTCTTTGGTAAAAAATAAAGCTAATATTCCCAATAAAAAAAATGAATAAAATTTACTTTTAAATACGAAAATTTCTTAAATGTCCTTTTTATAATTGAATACAATAATGTTCTAAATATTCATTAAAAACTTAAAACACAAAAATAGAGAACTTGAAATTTATAAAAATGTTATTTTAAATAATAAGGATATGTGATTATTGTGAGTAAGTTTTTATAGAACTATAATGAACATAATTGCCACCTATATTATTATGTTGCTATTTAGAATTCAGTTGTGGCAGTGAGATTGATTTTTAAAATGTATTTGTAGAAGAATTTATTTAAAATATTTTGTTAGAAATGTATATTTGTTTATGAAATAAATGATAGTAATAAATGGATATTAGCACAATTCTCAAAAAAATTCAACTATAGTTGAAAAATAAATTGAAAATAAAGATAAGTTAAGCAATGCTAGTAAATTGGAATATAAATGGTTCTTGTTTCATAATATATTTAATTTACAATTTATTTTTAATTCTAATTCTTGAGGAAATCATATAGTAAATAATTGATTTATACAATAAATTCAAACTGAAATTAAACATTTTCTATTTATGATATTATATAATGAAAAAATAAGAAAGTTTTAGAAGACATAAAAAAAAGAAATTAAAAGAAATCTTAAAAATATTATATTATGACAAAAATATCAAGTAAAAGTTAAATAAAATAACAAGTAAAATAAGAATTCAAATTGATTAATTCATGACTTCCTAAGGTTTCTTTTCTATCACTTGATTAAAACCGACAATTTAGTTGATACTGGAGAAGAGAAGACTTTATTGACTTTGTTGCTGCTTATTTTGATTGAATATACCTCATGCTCACCTAAAATTCTTTCTTCATATTTTATTGCTATACAGCCACGTATACGGAAATGTTTATTATTTTTTAATCTGCTCTTTTTCTTTTTGATAAAAAAATGTATTTAAGCTTTAAAACTTCGTAGTATACATATAATATTATATATATATATATATATATATATATATATATATTATATATATATATATATATATATATATATATATATATATATATATATATATATATATATATATATATATATATATATATATATATATATTACTATATATATATAGGGGGGTGAATTTATTTCGATAATGTTATTTAATTTTAAAAATGGTGATAGTCATTTTTTTAAAATGTAAAGCACAATTAACAGTTTTAATTAATTAATTTTTTCCTAATGATCGGCTGTGCTTAAAATAAACCTATTTCTCGATACGAAGAGCGAACATCTCATATAGTGTAGCACTTTGAGTATGTTCCATCTTTGCCCCAAAAGTGAAGGCATAAAGAAACACTCACACACGCAGAGAAAGAGGAGTAACCATGCCTGATCTTGGATTCAAACCCGAGAATTACGGCTTTGAATCTAGGGATACTAATCACTCTTCCATCGGTCGGCAATATTAATTTATTATGTATAACTTTTCTGATTAATTTCCAATGTTTTCAACACTATGATGCATAAAGTAGTTTTAAGGATTGAAGGATTTGAAATAAATTATTTTCAAAATGTTAAGAACTTTAAGGTGTAAGAGTGTGAAATAACGAAAGCATGTTTTTAAAATAAATCATGAATAAAAGTCAAGTAATTTTAATCTTCCGTTAAATTTTTGACAATGATAAGTAATATATACAAATTTACAATATCTTAATGCATAATATTTTACATTTAAGCCACCATTTAATAATCTTAAATAAAGAATACAAATTATTGTATAAACGGCTAAAATTATTTCTAATTTAAATTTACGCCATAAATATTTATTTATAAAAATTAGAAAATGCGAAGAAACATCATAAAAATCCTACAATGTACCAGAAAATTTAAAAATGCAAACGGTTCTACTAATTAAGAAAGTATTACTCTTAATTATAATCTAAGGGATTCATAAATACAAGAAGTTATTGTTATTATGATTAGAAACATTATCATTAAAAACTATTATGATTAGAAACTAAAATTTAATGAAATTTAACAAAAATTTGGAAAGATTTTGTTTGATTTGTATTCATTAGTTCATGTTTTTTTTATTTTTTAATTTTATTGAAAAGAGATAAAACAAGTTTGAGACAGAAATAGCTTTATTTAATTGGATATGCATATTTTCTTTTATAAAATCAAGGATATGAGAAAGTATTTTAAATAGTGGATTCATATAATTCAAAAATATGAATTTCATAAACATATTTTTATCATTTATTTGCATTAAAATATAATTATCAAGCAAATCTTAGGAGATAAATAGAGAAAAAATGATAGTGAAAATAATCATATGTACAGCAACCAAACATTTAACTGCTTTTACATATTCCACATAAATTTATTTCTGTGAAACTTAATCTGCAGAATTTAACATGCGTTTACTTTTATTGACACTTATAAAAAACTTAGTTGTATATTTTTAAAACAGTCAGGGTTTCTTGATAAATTGACTTTTGTTGAAGAAATATGAAGAATAAGTATGCAAAATGTAAAGTTAAGAAATTTTCAGCATATTTCAATAAACATAGTCACAAAAATATTCTACAGACTTATAAGATTAGATTTTTTTTATCATATATGACAGTATTTACAATTTCCTAATTTAAGATAATAAATTAAAATAAATATTGAAATTATTGGTTTTAAGTAACAATAATATATATTGGTGTCAATACCATCTGTAAGTGAATTTACTGTGTTTAGTGTATTAATTATGCTGTAATATTTATAAGTATTGCTAAATAAGAGATTTTTAATAATTTTATTTGGAGCACTAAAAAAGCTAAAAATAAATTGAATAAAGTGCTATTAATTCCAAAACTTTGAATTATTTAGCAGCCTGCAATAACTATGGTGGTCAAGCATGATATATTTTATTTGTTTCTTTAATTTTAAAAGGAAAATTTCTAGGCATTTTTGAATAATCAAGTTATAAGTTGTACTGTTTGAGTTTTCTTAATTTTCATACTTAAAATATGGAAGTTGTTACTGCTTTTCAAACAGAATAGTAACGAAACAAAATTGAGTAAGTGCAAGGAAAAAAAGAAAGAAATATATATTTGCAATTAATTATATAAAACAAATGTCATATTTTCATATGATTGTTGTTAATGAAAGGTTAATCAAAATAAATAGGAGTTAATTTTGGGAGTTCATTCTAATAAACCCATGACTTAGTTAAATATTGAAGACAAATATGGAATCATTTTCTGTAAAATTGTGAATTTTTAACAAATTTATTTTACATCTTAAACGTAATTTTTTTTTATAAAAGCATTTTATAAATTTGTAGATGTTAGAAATTTAAGGCAATAAAAACTTTTATTTCACTAGCCTTACTCCAGATAGAGTAATTTTTAATTTCATCTATGAAATTTCAATAATGTTAAATAAAATATTATATCAAAAATAAATTTACACGTGTGTTCTGAACATTTTTTACATTTGTTTCTGAACATTTGTTTCATCTATAATTAAATAAATAATAAGTGAGACAAATTACATGCATCGGATTAAATTTAATCAATATTTATTCACGTGCATTTTATAAATGCATTGTTCACTGAAAATAAAATTTTGAATGTCAAATACGGATCAAATGGATTGACAATATATCAAAAGTCCTCATCAAATCTACATTAAAATACAGTTATTTAATAACTGACAAATATTAAACAAAAGTAATATTGCTGATTTAGTCATAAAATACTGTGAAAAAAGAATTATTATTTTTAAAATGTTTCAATTTATAGCTTTTTGTGATGTTGTGCATAGAATTTTAGCAAAATTACATAATAACTTACACACACATAATATCTTACATTTATGTTATTTTATTCAATATTATTGTTTAGCAATTTACATAATATTAAGAATAGCTTCAGAGATAAAAATTTATAAAAAGAACCGTACGTATTTATTTAAAGCAAAAGCGTTAATAAATTAATAAATAAAGCGTGCTTCTAGAAAAATTTCATAATATTCTTATATACGTGTATTTAGACATAAAATCATCCGTGCATATATACATTTAAGTATATAAGTATGTAAGATTGCGTGTGTAATGTATGGAAGTAGTTGAACAAAATATTTATTGCTTACAAAAATACTATAGTTTTTATAAATAAGAATATTTTTTAATTTGAAAAAATTATTTTGATGCAGAAACTTTCTAACTATATTAGGAATAAAATTTAAATTTATGTTAGCAATGAATTTTATAAGTTTTTACAAAAGAAATACATAGTAAAATGCAAAATTAGCAAATCATTATTGTATTCTTCATTTAATATAATTTATTTTGTATTTCTTACTTTAAGAAAATAGTTTGAATAATTTAAACTATTCGCTGAATATGGATTATTAAGTTTCTTAAAAGGTGCACAAAAAATGTTTTTGTTTTACAAAGGAAACGAAGTTTGTAAAAAAAAACCTCGGAACAAAAAACTCTGCATAAAAATATATACAAGTATTACGTCAGTGAATGTTTGTAATTTCCATTTTGATAAATTTAAAAATGATGGAAAAATATTTTTAAACATATTAAGATATTAATGAAGATAAGTATTTACCCAAACACATTCTTGAAAATAATTTTAATGTAATGTAGATTTCATTTCATTTACATTTCACATATGCTTTCATGAACTAAAATAATTTTGAAAACATTATTATATGAGAATGTGCTTTGATAATAACAAATTTTAAAAGACGTTAAGTGTGATTTACATTCTTGAAAGAAAATTTAACTTAAATGTGCTGTCAATGTCCAAAATGTATTATTTACACAAAACATTTCAAAAATATGTAAAATGATTTACATAAATTAATCCTTATTGATAAGCAATATTAAAAATATTTAACTGTAAACTATGAATTTTTAAATTTAATTTCCTTGTTAAAAATGCAAGGCATTTCTGAACAAAAATAACATAATTACTGTTTAGAAATTTTGTAATAAAGAATTTTAAGTTAATAATATTTTTTATATAAGGCATTATGATATAAATATTCTTTAAAAAATATTTAATATAATGCTTGATATAAAATGTGTAGTATTTTTAAATAGTATGTATATAATGTTTGAAAATATATCTCATTACATATATTTTCATACATTAAACTAATTTTGTAAGCAAGAGCATTCGAAAATTTCATATTGAAAATGTTGAGCAACGGCATATGTATCCTAATATATATTTTGTATCTAAACAGGGAATTTTAAAGAAATAAAATATAAAAAAAATCTTTTAGCTGAGCAGTTGTTTTCCTAATAAATATATGTAAGAAATAAAAATAATAATTGATTAGAAGTAATAGGAATATTTGGGGAAGTCATTATACCAGAACTAAAAATTTCATAATAAAGCGTTTTATTATATTTTATACAATAAAATGTTCAAAAATATAAATATATTTTAAAAATATTTTGCTTTTTCAGTTTGTAATTTTAAAATATTAGTATATGTTTCAACATTTGATTGATTGGCTGTAATAGATTATATTATTTCCAATATTTAAATATCTCATAATATTTTTTGTGCAAATTATGGGAAAAAATGCAAATCAATTATCCAAATCTTTATACAAAAATTTACATTTCTATTATATGAATCATTTTACGCATATATCTATAAAATAATAATTCATTATATACAGATTTGTAAGCTACCTGTTTACATTTAAATAGGCTGTAAAATTTCAATATTTTTTATATCATCGGAATTACGAATACCATGATTAATATTTAAGTTCAAAGGTCTGTCTCAAAATGAAATGCATTTAACTTTAACTGTATTTATTTACAATAAATATTTCTAAATCATTTAATTATTAAGGCTTAAACTTTAAAAAGTATTACTATATATATTACTGATGTTTTTTAAGTTAAACATCTTGAAAATAGACATGATCTTCAGAGTGGCTGAAAGACTTAATATCTCAAAAACTCTTCTCTAAACGCCTCTCACATTTTGTTTAGTTTCTCTCTATATCAGTAAGACCCCTTAAATTTCTATTGCTTTCTCAAGGGGAAATAATACTTTTTCAGGTTTTAAGTAAAAATACTTTCTTCTTCAAGAAAATAAAATAAAGTAAAGATGCAATATAAAACTCCATTGGAATTACGAATACCAAAAATTTGCCCCTTTACATTCAAAACGATACACTGCCAACTTTAAAATATTTCGTCACTAGCATATCAATAAAAGAGCATACGCCTGAAAATAAAAGTGTGGCAGAATACATTTACTTTAAGTAAGGCTTTGAATACGTGCTCAGGGTTAGTATAAAAAGAAAACTGGTAACGCTTGGTGATTTACGTACTGACATGCAGAAATTCTTAACTTCGATTGAATTTTGAAAGTAACGGTAACTAAGTTACGTTTTCAGGATTATTTCCTGTACACCCGATTATTTCCTACAGTACAACTGCTTTATTGAAAAAAAATGCAACATGGGGTGTGAGATAAGTTAATAAAACTAAATGGCTTCAGACATTTGGGAAAGTGATAACGTCGCTACGCAACTAATGAGCCTAACTATCTTAACGAGTTTTATGAGTTTTTAAACATTAATTGCTCTAAAATTCTTCATCTTGTTTTGCGGAAAATGCTTATAATGGTAATATGTTTAAACTCTGTAATTAACTTAATAATAAAATGACGCATTGCATTATTTTTACATTCAGATAATGATGTGAAATGGGTTTTAACGATTGTTAATAAATTCGTTTGATATTTTGAATTGATAAACAGAGTTCTTAGCATTAAGATAATGTTTAAGTAAAGTATTGGAAGAATGTTATTTGTTTGCAAAACAACTAAAGTATTTAGAAGATTATTATACGATAATGACAAAATAGTACTATAGAGAGTTCATTAATACTCGAATTATTAAAATTTAAGTTTATATACCATGCATTATAGAGTTTCAATACACAGCATATATAAGAAATAATCATCATGTGTTGTACATATTTTATTTGAAAAATTATTTACTCTATTATTTTGTTAAATATACACAATTCAAAAACAGAAAAAATCTCTCATTGATGAAAACCCATTCAACTATAAATCCTTAATGAATGTGTGTCTGTCTGTATGTACTAGATAGATTCAAAAACCATGCATCCAATCACCATGAAAAATTGGGAAATGAGGTATTTTCCTAGGAAGATTTTTGAAAATGTTTTTTTTTTTAAATTAGAGTTGGTGATCTAGAACAAATATCCAAAAAATATTAAAATAACATTTAATTAATTATATTTGTTAAAAGTGTACCCATGAATAAATTGTAAAATTGAATTTTTACCCATGAAATTTACTCATAGAATTATCTTTTATAAAATAAATTAAACTGTAAAAAATAACAGACACATAATAAGAGTGTAATTAAATTAAAAATATAACTCACAAGGTAAGTAAAATATTGAATTGATCAATTTATAGATTTTCAAATATTGATTGAATATTACAAATTAGATTAAAATTTAAAATATTTTAAACACATAAATTGTGTTACCTTTACAATTTCAACAAATAAATATAAAACACAAAAAACATTAATAATGTGTTTGACGTTTGATTTTTTAACATTAATGTGTTTGACGTTTCATTTTTAACATTAATGGGCTTGATTTTCGATTTCAGCAAATTCTAATAAATACAAAAATACAAAATATTTTGCAATTAATAATTCGAGAATAAATAATTAATACGGGATAATTAAAAATTTTATTTATTTCCAGCTGAAGAAAATAATTGAAAATACGTTTTATTAAACGTCACAATTATGCCACAAAAGCGAAGTGTCATTGGTCAACATACAAATCAAAAAAAAAGGAAAAGTTAAGAACGAGCTTCAAAAACCAAGTAAGCAGAGAAAAACTAGGCTAAATAGAGATCGAGATCATACTGTTTTTGCTCGATCATTAGAAACAAGTGCGCAGAGACAAGCTTGGCAAGAAAGAGATCGAGAGCTCGAGAGTTCACACAGCTCTTGCTCAATCATTAGAAACGAGTGAACAGAGACAAACAAAACAGCAAAGGAATCGAATTTGCAGGACACATACAAGACGAACAATACATACTAATTTGAATTTATGTGGTTTCAATTACAATCCCCATTACAATTATAGTCTTCGTCCAAGTGTTATTATTGGAAAAATAAATTAAAATTTTACATAATGTTGTGTCCAAAAATTTTAAAATGACACCAGGTATGCGCCATGCAGGTAGAAAAGTAAATTTACCATACTAGCGTTCACCACCTGAACCATTATTAACTTTAGTATCAAGTGAAACAAGTCAATCAAAAGAAGTTTTTGAAAAATATACCCAAGTACAATTTATGCTTTCAAATCATATGGTTCGGGGCAACGAATATCGTTAGCACAAATTATATGCTAACATTTAAAGTACAAGGGAAAATTTATAACTATGCATGGATCACAATTACACTTGCTAAATGCTGATCATAAATATCTTAAGATATATTTTATAGGAAATACTGATGAACAAATTAACAGACGGTGTCAATTGAATCTTAGTACTAAACAAGAGATTGTCCCTGAATTACAAAATTTGTTTGAAAAACAAAATGAATTAATTACATTATTTAAAATTGAATGTTGAACAAATGTCATCTTATTATTACAAATTAATAATAAAGGCAGATAAAACACCCATCGGTGAACATCGAAGTCATTTCAATGCACTAACGATCAATGAAGTAACAATTGTCATAGTTGGTGAAGAATTTAATTCTTGCAATGTAATTCTTCATCGTAGAAATGGTAAAGCCCAGGATATATGAGAAACGCACCGTTCGTCTGAATCATTACAATATCTCATTTTATTTTGGCAAGGAGAAGAGTGACATCATTTAAATATGAATATGAGAAAACCTACAAATAATGTGGACATTAAAAAAAGGTCAGTGCTATGAATTATTATGCATATCGGAAAATGATTCGTGATAATGCTGATAATTATATATTGAAATGTAGACAATTATTTCATCAATACATTGTTGAAATGTATGCACAAATATAAAGTGAAATACTCCTCTACATACCATTAAATTAAGTCAAACTACTTTCTGAAGAGTACATCCATTTACGTGATGCAGTTTTAAACGATTGCAATTTTAGGGAATTGTGAAAAATGGTCATTTTACCATTCACACTTACAAGCAGCTGAAGGCATGCATGAATATGCAATAGATGTAATGATATATGTTCGTGCATATTATCTTCCAGATTTTTTCATCAATTTTACATGCAACCCAGTATGCATTTTACATGCAACCATTTTACATGCATGCATGATATTTCTGCAAGTGTATTTAAACAAATATTAAGATATTTATTGAATTTTACTGTCAAACACCATATATTTGGAGATATGCGCAGTTGGATGTATTCCACTGAATCATAAAGAAGAGGTTTACCAAATGCGCATATTTTAACATGGATGATGGAAAACATAACACGAAACAGAAATGAGGATATCGTTTCTGCAGAAATACCAGACTTTGAAATTGATTAAGACTGGCACGATATTGTCTCAAAAATATGATTCAAGGTCCATGTGGCATACGAAATAATAATTCGTCATGCATGTCAGATGTAAAGTGAACAAAGCGGTATCCTAGAGACTTACTTGCTGAAACTATTACAGGCAATGATATCCAATCTATCGACGACGATCTACTGAAAATGGTGGAAAATGTGTGTATTAAACTAAAAGCATTTAATAATACTATTGAGGATGATAATCTTTGGATAGTACCATATTTTCCATTGCTACTAAAAGACATAACGCACTCATAAATATTGAGTACTGCAATGCAGAAAAATCTATAAAATATATTTGAAAATATGTGAACAAAGGAAGCGATATGGCAGTGTTTGGAGTGGAAAATTCAAATGCATCGAACTATGAAGTCAACCAATATCAATTGGGACGCTACATAAGTACAAATGAGGCTGTATAGTGTATTTTATTATTTTCCATTCATGGGTGATATCCAATGGTTGTTCATTTAGCAGTACATCTTGAAAATGGACAGTGTGCGTATTTTACATCAGAAAATGTACGTGCAAGAGCAATGCCATTGCTGTCAATAACATTAACTGAATTTTTCACATTATTTAGAAACTATACCTCTGCAATAACACTACTGTACTCTACAGTACCAACTTATTTTGCATGGAATACATAAGCAAAAAATTTCAACTTCGTAAACAAAATAGAGCAGTACAAAAACACCTAAATTTTTATTCCGCAGATGCATTGGTTCATCTGTACACTAAACACCCAAATAACGCAGAATGCTTTTACCAAAATTTTATATTAATCAATGTTCATAGACCAACATATTTCCAAGACTTAAAAGCAATCAATGGTCATGTGTGTGCTACATTTTGTGAAGCGTACCAGAAATTAAGTATCTTAGAAAGCGATGCTAATTGGGATATTTCACTCGCTGATGCTTCTGATACAACTCACCCACAGCGGATATGTACGCTATTTTCCATCATACTTATATATGTTTACCGGCTAAACCAAAGGATCTTTCTGAAAAAAATATAAATTGTATGATTGAATACATTTTACATCACATGGGTAGAATAAATGCTAATTTCAATATTCAATTTAAATCAAATATATACAATGAAACATTTATTTAATTGAAGATGTATGTTTGACAGTATCTAACAAATCACTTATAGAATTTAGAACGATTGCTCCAAATAGACCTGGTAATGACATTTTCTATCGTGATATACAACGAGAAATGCACTTTGACGTTAACGGATTACAAATATTTGTTCGAATTAATCTGCAGAAACAGGTATTATAGCAGCGAGTAGCAAATCACACAATTAAAAAGAAAAAGAAGCACCTGGAGGCACTTGCAAAACTTTTCTTACTTCAACTATTCTGGAAACTATAAGATCACAAAATAATATTGCAGTTGCTATTGCATCATCTTGTATTGCTGCCACTCTTTTGGACGCTGGTCAGACAACACATTCAGCATTGAAATTGCCATTAAATATGCAGGTAATTGAAACTCCAACATGTAATATTAGCAAATATTCTGGGATGAGAAAAGTACAGAGAACATTTCAGCTTATAATATGGGATGAATGCACCATGGCACACAAGAAATCATTGGAAGCACTCAATTATTTATTAAAATATTTAAGAGGAAATGAGCAGCTCTTTGGTGGTGCACTTATTTTGTTAGCTGGTGATTTTTGACAAACTCTGACAGTTAAACCACATTCAACACCTGCAGATGAATTGAATACATGTCTCAAACCATCAGTGTTATGGCGGTATGTTGAGAAAATATCTTTACAGACGAATATGTGTGCTTAATTACAGCAAGATAAGTCTTCTGAACGATTTGCCAAACAATTGTTAGATATTAAGAATGGAAAAATGGAAATGGACGAAATCACACACTGTATTACATTACCAGAAAACTTTTGTCACTTTTTAAAATCTACTGATGAATTGATTGCCAAAGGTTTTTCCTAATTTATGACAGAATTATAAAAATAACCAATGGGTTAGTGGGCGTGTTATATTGGTACCTAAAAACATTGATGTGAATTTAATAAACTGCACAATTCAAAAAGAAATACCTGATAAAGAAAAAATATATAAATCCATAGCTACTGTTGTTAATCACGATGAATTAGTTAATTATCCAATATAATTTTAAAATTCATTTGATCTACAAGAAATGCCACTACATAATTTATCTTTAAAAAATGGTTCCCCAATCACCTTTTGACGAATTATGAATCTACCTCGATTATGCAATGAGCCTAGGTTATGAGAAAAAAATTAATCAATAACAACCATTTTAAATGAAAAACACCGAGAGGAACATGTACGACCTACATGCATTCCCATGACTCCAACGGATACTCCATTTGAATTCCAACGTCTACAATTTCCTTTACGACTAGCCTTTGCAATGACCATTATCAAAGCACAGGGACAATCTTTGCAAGTATGTGGATTAGATTTGATGAACTCCATGCTTCTACATGCACAGCTGTACGTTGGTAGTTCACGAGTTGGAAAGCTATCAAATTGTTAGCTACATATGCTAAGTTAAGTAGTAAATTAACTTCAGTTTAACAGATTTTTATATAATTTCATGAAATCTTAAATTCCTGAAAAAATACATATAAGAAACAACAATGTAAAATAATAATTCAAAAATTTGCAAAACTATTATTATACTGTGTGTATAGTTTGAAAACCATATGAACCATATTTTTAATTTTTCATACAATGCCGGAGATTGCTGTAAATAAACGATGTGACTTGGCGGCAGATTTTTTTATTTTTGTTTTAGCTCATAAAAGTACAGTAAACATGTTATTCCAATTCTATAGTACTTTTAATTGATAAAACAACTTAAATAAATTATGCAAAGCTGCATTTGTGCATAGAAATATTTAAGAAAATTAATAAAAATTGTTAGTAAATTCTAAGTTAAGCTTTTAATAAAAGGAAAAAAATATTTAAAAAATATAAATTGCAAGTGCTCAATTTGAAATACAATTCGCGATTCACTAGAGCCAAAATACGACGGTTGTGAAACAAAATAGTTTCATTAAGAATTTATTTAATTAAATTGAACGCTTCTTTTAGTCGATTTGCTGAAATGATTCGTTAATTACACTCATAGAGAACAAGTTCAGAAAAAGCAATAATACCATTACGAAAAAATTCATTATTTTCAATAAGGCTAAGTATTCATAAATATCATTTGAATGAGGTACATTTTACTACTTTTTCAGTTCAATTGAATTGATTTTCCTAGAACCACTAAATTGCTATATTTAATTGAAAAAAATAAAAGTTGAATAATACGCAAATTAGCATAAATAAATGAAGGTGAATTGGAGAATCGGATGTTATTTGCATTATTTTAAATTTCAAAGCAATTCAATTGTGATGCACAAAATTTAAAAAAAAAATGATTTAGGAATAGCAAATCAATAAAAAAGGCATAAGAAATCTATCAATATCTATCTTTCACTTAAAATTAATATCAATAATTTTACAAAACTTCATATAAATAAATGTTTTTCTACATAAATATAACAGTAAGATGACAAAAATAATTTTTATAGAGAAAAAATGCTCTTAAAACTCATTGAAACGCTTTATTAAAAAAGTTTAAATTAAAATTACATTTTTATGATGCACTACAAAATTTATGAAAATGAATCCTGTTCAAGAACGTTAATCACATAAAATCTTACAAATTCATAAAATTTAATATGAAAATTCCTTAAACATAAGTTTTATCATAAAATGAATATACATGTTTCATGCTTTACAAAAGTATTTTCTATGCAGATTGAGCGAATTCTTTTCATCTAAAGATTAAATTGATCTATATCATTATTTTATACATATAATAGATAATAAATTCTATTATTAAAACTAAGTATCAAAACTCTTATGATCTGTTTCTTATTAAAATTTTCAGCTTTCTTTGACAAGACATTGTTCGCCGTATATATTAAATTGTGAGAGGCATACTTTTTATAGGAGGCAATATTTTTAGAAATATTAATTATATTAATGCTCCAAACAATGAAAAATTCATTCCAAATTAACTACCAATTCATATAATAATAATTACTGTTTATAAAATTTATAAAAAGCCATAATTAATCAAACTAAAATTAAATTAAAAATATCAGATCAGTTCATTTTTATAAAGTTTTAGTTTAAATTGTAATGACAATTAAAAACAAATCATTCTTTTAAAAGTATGCATTAATTACATTTTTTTTGTAATTTTCGTTGAGTATTAAAGCTTTTATACACAAACATTTAAACAAATGCACATTTTGCATTTTTTTACACTTAAATAAAGATTAACAGCTAATTCAATTAGAGATAAAATATTTTAATATGTAAGAATTTTTTTAAGCTTGCAGAATTTTCTGTTGTTAGATATAAACTACACTACTGGCCATTAAAATATCTACACAAAGAAGGAATGCAAATAACAGAACGATATTTACTGGACACATACATTATAGCGGAAAGAAAAAGTGATTAGATTTACAGGAAATTAGGATGTATAGATCTTGAGAAATCAGTACCCAGAGCTGCCACCTCTGGCTGCAATAACAGCAATTATCCGCCTAGGCATGGAGTGAAACAGATTGTATGGCATGTACGGGGATCTCAGTCCATGCAGCTTCAACACTATGCCACAGTTCATTGGCAGTAGTGGATGGTGAGTGATGACGTGCCAATCGCTCGGCAACCATTGACCACACGTTCTCAATTGGTGACAGATCAGGAGAACGTGCTGGCCAGAGTAACAATCGGACCTGTTCTGTATCAATGAAGTTCAGAACAGTACGCGCAACAAGCGGTCGTGCATTATCCTGTTGAGACAAAGCATTAGGGAGGCCTCGAAGATAGGGCAGAACCACGGGCCTTAACACATCGGAAATGCAACGGTTGCTGGTCAAAGTGACGGTAATGCGAATAAGAGGTGATCGAGACGTGTATCCAATGGCACCCCATACCATCAGATGGGGCAGTAAGGCAATGTCCAATGCAAGCTGGCAATGCACGTTCTCCACGATGCCTTCAAACACGGATGCGGCCATCATGGTCCTGTATACAGAACCGAGATTCATCTGTAAAGATGACGTAATGCCATTCCCGCGTCCAGGTTCGTCGCTGATCACACCATTGAAGGCGCTCCTGTCTGTGACGCAGCGTCAATGGTAGACGAAGCCATGGTCGCCGGGCAGACAATCCATTCTGCTGCAAACGTCGTCGAACTGTTCGAGCAGAAACTTGTTGCCTTGCAAATGACTCCATTTCTCGACTCAGGGTTCGTAACGTGGTTGTACGATCCCTTGTGACCATGCGGATAAGATGTCTGTTTTCTCTGCTGTTAGTGATGGGGGTCGCTGAGATCCTGCATGACGTTCCGTATGATTGTCCTGAACCCATCAATTCCATATTCTGCTAACAGTCATGAGGTCTCGACCGACGCGAGCAGCAATATTGCGGTACGATAAACCGCAATCCCGGTAGGCTATAATCCTTCTTCGATCAAAGTCAGACACGTGCTGATAGGCATTTCTTCTTCTTACACGATGCATTACAACAGCTTTCGTTGCCGAAAACAACGTTGAAACGGAAATTGAGTATGAGAAAAGTGCTGTCAAATCTCTGGTTTTATAAACATTGTAGATGTCGTTACTGTCGCCTGCTTTAATGAATGAAAATCTAATCATTTGCATATCACAGCAAGTTCTACCTTTCATGCAAATTTCACGTGTGTGGTGTGCCGCTTTCCTGGTGTAGCAATTCTAATGGCCAGTATTGTATTTTTTGCACTTATCTCTAATCATATGATATATTTAAGCAAAAATTTACAGTTGAAGCATACATATTATCATTTTAAAACATACTTATTGATTTCTAAATCTAAATCCTAATGTTTTTGCAAATTAAATTTCAAAACATTTATTTTAAACTATACATATAAGCATGTTTTGCATCAAACATGAACTCAATATAATTAAATTACAATAATAGAATTCATTTATGAAATATGCGGAAACATTTTCGCTATAAAAGAATCACAACATATTACTAAACTACGATTTAAGGAATATTATATTATTGGTTTTTTCATTTGTTTTTAAAATAGTTTTATTTCTTTTCACAAAAGAGTATTACTATTCTGGGTAAAAGTTTTATAAGGCTTTTGTAACTTAGATAAAGCTAAAGTGACTGGCAGAACTAAGGCCGCAAATTATAGTTATATTCTCTTTTCGGAGAAAAAAGCATGAATTTCGGAAACATTTTCCATAAAAAATATAAAAAAGTGAGGTGCCTTCCGAAAAAATGAAAGGAGATATTCTTGTCTCTAGCAATAACAAAAAACTATATAATATTTGCAGAGAAAAAAAAATATTTTCTGCAATTTTTCTTGTTCAGAAAACAGGAATTGCTTTGTTTTTAATATACATTAGGTTTCAGATTTAAATTGTACAATTCTATAGAAAAAAGAAAACAATGATTGCATTTTATTTTATACTTATTTTTTTACTTTAAATGCACATTTATTGGAAATTATTATAATTTTATGTTAATCTTTTTCTTTTTTTTAAATTGTTATTTTCAAAAAAACACATAGAATCTGTTTCTGAATAATTTCTTAGCTCAACTATAAGTTGCTTTATTTATTACATTAACTATACAGTCATTTGAAATAAAAACATGCAGAAGTGAACATTTACTTCATAAATGATTTTAATTTTATACAGTAATATAACTGTTATTATTTTTTTTAATTAATTGTCTCCAAAAATGAAGGATTTTAGCCATGCAGTTAAAAGTATGAAATGATCGCAACCTATACTGCTATGCTTTCTATTCTATTTTTTAAATAAATATACGTGCCTGATCAGTTATACATTTTTAATTCTTACTTTATTTCAGTAAAAAAAATACTATATTTGACAACAGCACAATTCGTTGAAGATTAAAATATTCCATTTATTTTGGTGTTTAAATCTATTATGTAATTTAACATTGGTTATTTGCAAATGAATTAGTTACGTTAAAGTATAATTTTATACAAAACACAAATTAAAACACAAGAGCTTGAGTGTTTTAAAGTGAAATATTTTAATATATTCTGAGTCTGCTTGTACTATTAAAATTATTTTACTTCATAAACATTTTCTCAAAATGTACTTTGGTCTATTTATTAGAAACTGCAAGAATAATCGAGTTACAATAGAAGAAAGGCAATAAATTTTTAGATTATGATTTCAAATTTGCTGCTTCGGCTGAATTTATGTAATGAAATAAAATTAAAAGTGAAAAGGAAATGAAAAAAAAATATAATTCATTTAATAATTAATTTATTATCCTATTATCTAACTTAAATTTCCAATAAAAAATTAAATGTTCAATGAAGTATTATACTTTGTAAATATTTTTAACTATTTTCGGATGTTTTGCTTGTAGATTCACTGTATTATCTAATTGTGAAATGTAGCGATTGCAATAAAAGTCATAAAATTTATGGAGAAAGAGTAATGCATTTTCTATCATGCTTCATTTTAAATATGCATTCTTTAAATGTAAAAAAATCAGTGAGGAAAACTACTAAAAACAAAATTGAAATTATTAATAATAATATATAATTAAATTATTATTAATAATTATTATTATAAATTATTAGTAATTTTATAATAATTACTAAGATGTTATTAATAATTTCATGCATTTGAAAGATTCAAAATAAAAAAATTTAACATAAAAATTACTGTTTATTTATTTTTAATTATGTATTTCATTAAACTACTTAAATTCATTTGTTCTTTTCAAATTGAAGATGCAACTTAATGTGTTTCATAATTCACATTAGCTTTCTGATATAAAATTCATTGGAAATACTTTAATGGTGTCCACAATTTTGTTGGGAATTTCGAGTAAATGTATCAATTGAATTAAAATTGTAACATTGATATTCTAAATTTATGGCATGGAGATTATCCTTAAATGCTTTACTAACTATAACTGCCATCTAAAATAAAATTATTGCAAATTTACATAAATTTACTTAATTGTTAACTTTAAGCTTAACAAAAAGAATAAATTCATACAATATTATTTTAATTACAAATTGCGAATGATAAATCTTAAAACTTTACTAACAATAACATAATAAACTATTTCCTTTTATCTTATCTAATTATTATAATTATGTTTTAGTAACAAAAATATTGATTGAATATTGACTTATTTTTATTATCATTAACACAATTGAATTAAACAATATAATTCATTTCAATAAGATTGCTAGGAACAAATTATTGCTTAAAAATTTTGTAACATAAGCATTTAACCAGGCAAAGTAATCTTTTACATCATTGTTTTATATAAACGTTTAAAGAATTACTTTAAATTTTTAAATGATTACTTCAAAATGAGGAATTAAAATCTCAATTATTAACTAAACACCGAATGAATGAAGTAATTTCAAAATAAAATCTTGGCTCTTAACTACATCGTCTTCCGCATCGAAACATAAATCAGCGTTTTTAAGATACGACATTAAACTTCCCTGAATATTCTAAGCATGAAAAATATCTGTACCATCATGAAAATAAAAATCAAATCATATGATGGAAATTGAATTAAATTCGTTCTTTTCCTCGCTTTACCTTCTAAAATGCACATAAAATAAATAGAATCCGTCGGAACACGTGTCAGAACCGATTCGCTGACGCGTCCTTTCAGAGAAGCGACGCATGAAGTGCCTCTTCTTGACAGTTAAACCTTGCCTGTCTGCGTTTCTATCAGGCAAAGCTTTTGCCGCCGTCCCTTGAATCTAATCTACATCTTCACCGTAATTCTGATACACTGAAAGCGTATTTCTGGCGGCTTTCGCTCACCCCTCTGTATTGCGCCCCGGATATTACGCTTCCACAGATCTAGATCTAGCTGAGTCTCGCGAGCTTATTTTGGTGTTAAGACGAATCCTAATGAATAGTCGTGAGGAAGTAGAGGGAAAAGGGCCTCTTTATTTGCATGAAGTCAACTGGGGGAAGTGTAATTGTGGTGGCAGGGGGTTTTATTAGAATGCAAAGAGCATGTTACGCCACGTCGCGTCTTGTATGTCTGGATTTAAAACAGATTTCACTCTCCTAGCAGTGAAATTCCTAGTTATTTGCATATAATTCTTCGCACTGGCATTTGAATTTATATGCAATGTTGCGTATTGCTTCAACGGTGTTACAAGTAAGAAGAACGGTGTTCAACTGCTTTGAAGAAAGGTATAAATACGCCAAATAATATGTAATGAGTTTAAATTAAACTGCTACAATTTCTAAAATCTAAAATAAGATGATGCCATAAATGAGATGCAAATTCATAATTTTTATGAGCGAATTAAAAAATATATTATCATGTATTATAATACTGTGCTTTAGATTTATACATTACTGTACAAAATTTAAAAATGATATTTTAATATTTTAAAAACAGAGAATTAAATTGATAGGAATTTAAATATTTCTGTGTTTATAAGAAATATCAAGATGATTTCGAAACACATTGAAATTAAAATTTATTCAATTATCTGTCAATTAAAAAAGAAATTAGTAGCATTCACTTAAGGTGAGTAAAAACTATTCATATTCAGAATTTAACTTTTTATAAAAAATAATTTTTTATAACATTAATGTTTACTTAAAGCTGTTGAGATACTATTGTTAATAATTAAAATACAAAAATAAATATCGACTATCAAATTTAACAATAATTATTTATGACTGACAATTTCCATCAATTGAGAAATACAAATGATATGTGTAAAAATATTAAAGTTAATGAAGAATACTTAAACAATGGTAAACAAAATCAATTTTTATGTTTTTAAAGCATTTAATGGAATTTTTTGCAATTTTAATTTGTGTGAGACAAAAATGTTTGACTTCAGAATTTATTTAAGATGAAATAGTGTAAGACTAATCTGATATTGTAACCGCTATACACTTTTTGATTTTAATTATTTCTAAAAAATGCTTATAGTATTTTAACTTAACCACATAACAATGTGAATTCAAAATTTTAAATATGTAGATAAGCGAAATTTTACCTGAAATGACAGAAATTTATTTAAAAATAGCTTATGTAAGGTAATTTGTAACGTATGCAAAAAGAATCGTTTTTTAATAATCTTTCATGCTTAAAAATAATGATTAAGCAATATCAGAAAAATCAAATGACTTAATTAAAAATTTATAAAAAAGGTAATACAACGTATGTAAAATTTTAATTTTTCATTTTGCAAAATAAATTTATTAAAGTTTTGTTATATTATAAAAATGAAATAAATATTTCAAATAAACATAACTTATTGAAGTTTCAATCATTTATGGTATTTATTTATTCAGGTCCTTTATCATCGTTTTATATTACTATTCTATTTAATCTCGATTATTATAATGCTGATTTGATAAAAGTGTAAAACAAATGAAAATTTCATACTTCTCCATGACTATTTTGTTTTCACTTCCCATTTATATTTTTTAGAGATCGTAGTGACTGAAAATGCTAACATTAAATCATCGCTTATATCATTGTAAATGCATTTTAATCAAATTAAGATTTTCACTGATATAAGTATTTACTTGATTTGAATAAGGAGTATAAATGCCGTTCACTTTTTATCTTAAATTTTCAATTTATATATGCATATTTAATTAAATATTTCTATATATGTTTCATTTTTATTTATTAGTTCAGATTATTTTAGGTTAGTTTTCAAAAGCAATTCTTTTTAGTTTTAAAATTCTTTATTTATATGAGTTAAATATTTATTATTACTTATTTTGTGAATATATCATGAGTTCATGCTTGATATTACAACAATATATAAAATTTTACTTACTCTTTTAAAAGGTTTAAGATAAAATAAAATAGTCTTATATTTACATAGAGCAAATGTACATATATGTAAAAAGATTGTGAAAAATTAAACAGAATTTTTCTGCTATGTATATTACTTTTTAATCATCTATATTGTTTCATTTATTTTTTTCTTTAAAACAAGAATTTGATATTAAATGTCAAGTCACTTCAATATTAATTAGACTTTTCATAATTAAATTCAAAATTTAACACCAAATTTACTTGAGTAACTTTTCTAATTATTTTTGTAATTTTATAGTAAAAAATGAATATTTTCCTAAAAATATTTCTAAATGAGCAACCAAATCTCCCTAGACCACAAATTTTTATCAAAAAATGCTTCTAAGCCCAAAAAGGACTTCAATTAACAAACCAGACTAATTCCTTCTCCATTTACTTTTACGATTCGTGCAGTGATAATCTTTTCACCTACGTTCGAGAGATAGAAGTGAATGTAAATGATACGAGAAGTATGCAGAACTTTTAAATTAGCTGAATAATTACTCCAATGATAATGAGATGAGACAAGAATGCTGGAGTACGGAAGGATGGAGAAGAAAGATCTGCATTGTTAACTTTTACATTTGGAACTCAGTATTTTAATCTCTTTAGGATTCAAAACCCTTGCATTCGAGTGGTCTTCGTAATTTTTAACGACAGGTGTTGTAACAATGATATATTACAAGGAACTTTCAGGCTTTTATAGTTGCAAATAATGCTTTTCAGATACTACACACTTTCATGTAAGTATGGTGTAACTTGTTAATGATGTGAGAAAGAACTTGATAAAAAAGACAGGCAATTGTCAGTTGAAAATTTATTCAAAAGAATAATTATTTATTTCTTGAAATTCAAAAATTAAAAATGATGTTTTCAAAATATTTCTGAAAGTTAACAATAGGGTTTTTGCTATTATTTATTATTTAAATATTTTTATATATCTTGAAAATACAAAAAGTGGCTGACTAATATCACCTGAAAATCTGCACAAAAATAATTTAAGACATCACTTCAATAAGGCCATTTGTAAAATGAAAGTTTGAAATATATTAATATACACACATTGGATTAATAGTAAAACCTTTTTTATAGAATATATAGTCAAAAAAAGACACCACATAACAAATGAAAATAAGTTTGAAAACCTATCTCCGATTTCAAAACAGATTAAAAATTCACAAAGTAAAATTGCTTTTTACGCAAAACATTTTGTACTTTCCCTGAGAAAATTTTATTAATTGATAAATTCAGCTTTTTGAAAGATAAAACGTATTAAAAAAAGCATTTTTTCATTTATGGACAAAAAATAAATTACAATGTTAAAATCCATATGAAATCGAATTTAACGTTAAAATATCAAATTGGATTTTAATTCGCAATTTGTGTTTGCTTTAATGTCATATTAAGTTTAGTATATGCGTTATTAAGACGGAAAAGCTTATTTCATAAGATTTTAAATTATTCAAAATATATATCATGGATATTAATTCATAAGTTCACATTTAGGGGTTACAAATTTTCAAATTTCCTAAAATATTTGATAATACCATATAAAGTAATTAGACATGTTTTTATATTGACAACTACCAAATACCTTCGATAGATTGTGTATTTTATGTTTTAACTCTTAAAGGAAACCTCAGGAGATATATAATCACTTTTAGGTGAAAACCACGCAATTTGAACCAAACAACAGGTGCGGTAGACATATTTATTTGATTCACGTTTGCCCGTTATAAACACATCGATTCCAAAACTTGCATAGTAAGCAAATTGAGGGTTTACGGTACAGTAAATACATGTGGGCCTGTCATATACGATTCTTAATATAGTTGAATGAAATATATTATTCTCTCTTGAACTGTGAGTAATTCGATTTCGTTTTGGATAATGTAATTTGAAATAAGTTTATAACGTCACACACAGAAAAGAATGGAACATTGAAAAATTTAAATAAATAGAATGTTGAATAGTATTTTTTTACTGTATATTCGTAATTAATTTCCTAAAATATAAATGCTTTGCAGATATGTTTCACTACACTAGACTAAGAAGTGAAATTTGAAATAAATATAAGTTTTACTTTTTTAAAATTTTATTTAAATTAATTAATATAAGATAATACAATTTTGTAAATTTATAATTAGATTATATACACACACACACACACACACATATATATATGTATATATATATATATATATGTGTATATATATATATATATATATATATATATATATATATATATATATATATATATATATATATATATATATATATATCACAGAAATGTGTACCTTATGGAAATATGTTTATGAAAATAATAAGCTTAGTTAGAAATATAATAATTACTCTTGCATACAAAATTAGCCAATGTTGTAAAATGTGATTTTGTAACATAAAGATGTTTTAGGAAAAATAAAAGTATTTAAACTCCATTAATATTTCAAAAACATTCAAACTAAAATGTAATAATGTTCTCTGAAAGAATGCTTTATTGGTTTTTAGCGATTAATGAAATTTTTTTCAAAAAAATAAACTCGTAATAAAATTATAATTTTCATTATTTATAAATAATTTGTATGTAGTCATATTTGAAACTAAGACTGTTTTTACAATAATTTTAGTATGCAAAGCAAAATTAGAAAACTAGGATAACTATTTCTCTAACATTAGTGTTGATAGAAATTATTTACATACTACCATTATATAGTATTTTGATTAATAAAATAAATATCATTTTTTATTAGTCTTAATATTCAAAAAAAAATTCAAATTTCTTTCTCTGTATACGTTAATCAACTTATTTTCAATAGCTTGTGAATCATAAAGGAAAACTACTGAAGTTACGATCTTAAATATTAATATTTGATGTCTTTATATAGTTTTAAATACATCAATTTCGATATACTTAAAATTTTGATTTGACAACAGATAAAAACATTTAAACGTGTTTTATGGAAGATATAACTTCAATACCGAATTTTCAAATGTTAAATACTCCTATTTTTAAATAAATGTATTTTTTTGTAATGATGAAGGCTTACCATATATTATTATTTAATCAATTTAATAATTTCTTTCAAATTTTATGTATACATGTTAAAAAATTTCATGAAATAAGTTTTTTCCTTGTCTAACATTTTCCAAACTGCTTTGAAAACAAAAATACTTTATTTTATTTTTTAATAAAATTTTTTAGTCATAGGCATATTATGTGAAACAAAGTTTTGTAGGATATCGCATTATACAAGTTTTGTTAATTTACTTTAATTTTATTTTAATAATATTTTCAATTTAATAACTTTTTACATTTGAAAGAAAATTCATGAGTGAAAAAGCAATGATTACGAGATAATTTAAATTTATGCATATAATTAAGAAAGCAAATCTATGCTATATAAGCAATGCATTCCAATGCTGTGGAAATTATATTAATCGAAAGTCATTACAAGTCATTTCAGCATGTTTTTCACATTACGGTTAGTGAGTTTACTTCTTATGAATGGTGATCTAGGTTTATTTTATATAAATGGGAGATTAGAAAGCTTCCAAGCACTCACACCTATTTATACACCCGCAATATGCTGCAGTAAAGTGATTCTTATTTCCCATTTTCCAGTAGTGAAAGGATAGAATAGAAGATTCCTTTTTTCTATGAAAAATAATTGTTTTTACAAGAAATTGGTGAACTACAATATAAAAAGTACATTTCAAACTAGTTCATGTCAAGATTTTAAAATACAAGAAAACAGTGATGCATTTCAACGCTTTTAATTTGAAATATTCTTACACTTATTTTTATTATAGATGAATTTACCATTAAGTTGTTTCGCATATTTTATCAACGAAGAGAGTAATTATTTAGTTGTTGAGAATATATAAATATGTTAATTAAAAAATATTAGTTTTAGAGTCCTAAAATCGTAAAAATTTAAAGCTTTTATTTACGGCAGTATCTTTTTAACTTAAATCTGTAGGTAATAAAAAATACAAAGGAAATAAATTCTTCTAAAAGCAGGTAACTTTTTTACTCCTTTTTTCTAATAAAATAGAAAGAAAAAAAGGAAGCGAGTGAAGAAGACTCCCTTTCTTAAGTGCTGTAGTCATCATCCAACCAACTCACGTATCAAAGCAAGGGCTCCGTGTTACAACTCCATCAAGTGACTCATTTATCGCGAACACTTCTTTAAGCTCAGCACAGATTATTTGAAAGAGAAGAACATAAACGATCCACGTTTAAAGATCACGTTTCTTCGATAAAGATTTGGCTTGATTCTTCAATTGTTTCTCGCTCTTAAAAGAAAGAAAGAAGCTGCTACTCTTATTTAAAGAGAAATCATATTTGGAAAATAACACTTAGTATAATATAGAACTGTCAATACTTAGATGAACAACTAGTGAATGTAAAGTCACATGCAAAATAAATTGTTTTTTGTTAGGTAGGTTGAAGGGAAATACTTTCCTTTAATCTAAGGAAATCTTCAAGTACCATTACTTGGGAAAAGTAAATGGAGATCATTTCCCATTTAATGTTTTATTTTGAATTTAAAGCATCAAGGGATTTTATTGCCCCAAAATAATAGTAGAAAAGATTTACAAAGCAATCAACCATGAATTTTCATGAATAATTTATATTTTCATGAATGTAAATAGGCTATGGTACAATTAATGTTATGGGAAAGCTATACATTATTTACTTTATCTATACCTAACATATCTATCAAATGATAGAGAGTCTAACTAGTTTTTTGAATGTTATTTAGATAAACAAAAGAGAATTTATTCTCTGAAATTTTTAAACTAAAAACTAAGTTTATATTTTTAATTAATGCAAAAACTGTTAGTTAAATCAGGTAAAAAGCTAAATTATTATAAAAAGTATTTATAAGTTTATTGTTAAATTATTTTCATTTTTAAAACTATTCATAAATTAATTAAAAAATGCTTTGAATTTCTTGTATTTTACTCGAAAAAAGCCGTTTTTATTTAAAAATTATTTCTTTAATATCTACATTTTAAAACGTCCGTAAAATCTTTACTCATGCCATGTATAATTTTATTTCAAATTTAATAGTAAATAATTAAGAACTACTATTTTTTAAAAAGAAATAAATGAGAATTAATTAGTGGATATATAAATTTCAAGGAGAAAAATCCTCCTTTCACATCTTACTTTCTATTTCAACAAAATTCCTAATGTTGGGAATATTAAGAAAAAATTTTCACCAAACTATTCAACTTTTATAAACCTAAATAAAAACGTCGGTAATTTTCCTTCATTTTAATATTAATATTTTAAATAAATTTAAATAATTCATTCATTTAGCGTTACTTAAGAAGAATTTTACTCTACAAACTTGTCAGACTTTTTTAAACTTTAATAAATTATTGTATTGCTTATTTAAATCAGAGGTTCTTAACCTATGGGTCGCGACCCGAAACTGGGTTGCGAAGCATATTTCTTGGGTCGCACTGAGTCGAACCAAAAAAGTTAGTAATACACCCCAAATAATAAGTAATACCAACACCTCCTAGAAGAGTTATTCCTTAATAAAAGTTATACCCTAATACAATGTTTCGGTTTTACCACTCTTCGCCTTCCGGGAAGGCCATTCGCGAATCCCTTCCGGAAGTGACGTCCAATTCCTGTCCTGAGGCTTTCTCTTCTAGGAGGTGTTGGTAATACGCACGCCATTGCTTTGCATGAGCGCAGACTCAGTAAGCTCTCTGTCAAAAACTCGTTTTTGCATATTGTTTTATGAATAACAATGAAACGTGTATACAAGCATTTTAGAAACAAATTTTGTCTTATTATTAATAGTGGAGTGATCAAGCTGCAGTGCGTATTGTAAAATTGTAATCACCCTAATAATGGCAAAACGTGAATACAAGAAAGCATTTTTAGAATTAGGTTTAACTTGCATTTATGATCGAGGAGTGAACAAGCCGCAATGCGTGTTGTGCAGTGAAATATTAAGTAATAAATCGATGAAACCGAACAAACTTAAAAGACATTTTGATACAAAACATAAAATTTTTTCTTTTGAGGGAAAAGATCGTACTTTTTTCGAAAGAAAAGAAGCCCATTTAAAAAGACAGCGTTTGGATGCACCAAGTAGTAATGATTTTATAAATTCTGAGAAACAAGCTACACTTGCTTCTTTTTATGTGGCTTGGCATATTGCAAGACAAAAGAAACCCCATAATATTGCTGAAAAATTTATAAAATCTGCTGCCATTGACATGGCACGTATCATGTGCGGAGATGAAAGTTTAAAGAAATTACAAAAGATACCATTATCAAATGATACAATTTGTTTACTAATTAATGATATGTCATTTGATTTTAAGAATCAACATATTTTTGCTATAAAAATTGCTGGCTTATTTAATATTCTACTGGATGAAACGACAGATGTAAGTAAAGATGCTCAATTCATGGTTTACGTGCGGTATCCAGGTTTAATAGATATACAGGAGGACATTTTATTTTGCAAACTAATGTCAACAACAACTAGAGGTAAAGATAATTTTCTTATGGTCGATTCTTTTTTTAAAGAAGAAGGATTAAATTGGAATCAGTGTTTCAGTATTGGCACCGATGGTGCAGCTGCCAAATCAGCATCTCAAAATGGGTTTTCAGCAAGAGCAAAACAAATGAATCCAAAAATTATATCGAGTCATTGTTTGTTACATAGACAAAATCTTGCTTCAAAAAAATTATCACCCGAATTATATATCGTTTTGGATGAAATTAATTGCGGTAGTCAATTTTATCAAATCAAGAGCTCTTAACTGTAGAATTTTCCGCGAACTGTGTTGAATTTGATGCAAAATACGAACATTTATTACATGTTTTAAATGTTTTAAAAATAAACTCAAATTATGGAGAAATAAGATTGAAGTAAAGAAACTTGCTTCATCTCCGACTCTTAATTTACTTGTTGAAGACAATGATATTGATATCACAGATTTTGAAATACAGAAAATTATTATTAATCATTTAGAAAAACTAAAAGCAGACTTTGATCGATATTTCCCTGCAGACGATGTTTTCAAATATAATTGGGCTCGAATGCCATTTAATTTTGATGTAAGTGATTTGCATGAGGAATTTGTTAATATTAATAAATTTCAAGAACAATTAATAGAAATGCAAAGTGACCAAGCACTTCGATACAATTTCTACAAAAATACTGAATTTTATATGTGCTTTCTGGTTAAAATTAAAAACCGAAAAGCCAATAATTGTTAAAGAAGCCCTAAAAGTATTATTGCCCTTTTCAACATATTGTTTTTTATTAGTAATATTGTATTTTTATTAGTAATATTGTTAGCAATATTGTGAGAGAAATTAGTCAATATTGTTCCTATTCTTGGAAGTAATCTTTTATTTAAGGGATAGCAAGTATATTTTGAAGTTTTTTGAAAGTTTTTTTACATATTAGTAAGGTATGTATCCAATTCTCTTTTTTGAATGCATGTTATATAGCTTCTAACTTTCATTGGATATATTATCTGCAGACACTACTGTGAGAGGTCATTTGAATTCAATAATAATCCTACCAACATTTCATTGATTTATAGATACTTTGTATTCTTATTTAATAAGATATAGGGGTACTTCTTTGATTGTTTTTCGGCTCTGTGTGTAATCAAAAACAATTAAAGGACAAGTTAAATCATGAAAAAGATATAAGGTGCTCCTTGACAAGCATTCAACCGAAGTTTAAAGATATTTCAAAATGTATTCAAGCACAAGGTTCTCATTAAAACTGTTTGACTTGCATTTAAAATTTAAAATTCTTAACATATGTATTGATATTTCTTTTTTTTAGGAATAAGTTAAAATGTCAATTATTTTCAAAAAGTTATAAATATATTTTAATTTGGTCAATAAAAAGTATTAAAAACACTTGATTATTAATTAAATTTTCCTGGGATCAAAAAGTACTTTTGTTTATCTTTATTATTCAAAAAATAAATAAAAAAATTGTAAGTTAAAAAAATCATCATCGTAGGATTGAAGATTTTTTTAAAAATACTATCTAAAATAAAGCAATGAAAAAATTTTCATTTTTTTGGGTCGCGACATGAACATATTTCTCGAATTCGGGTCGCGGCTTAAAAAGGTTAAGAACCACTGATTTAAATATTATAATTTTGGATAAAAATCTGATATTTATAATAACTTATTGTCCAGCATACTTAAGATTATTATAATTAAATATACTTAAAAACTATATGCATAATATATGTGATAGTGTAAATAGACATTTACAAAAGATTTAATATCAAATAAATATAAAATTTCTTATTTCATAATATGTAAGTCCATGAAAATGAATGTGCTGTGCTTGTTTACATAATGTAACAGTAATAAATTAAAAAAACATTTCGAAAACTTGCAAACATAACATTAAAAATCAAAAAGTATATTTAATCTATAAATAATTTTAAATATATAATACAAGAGACTCAAAAATAAATAAAATAAATAAAAGAATTGCTGGTAAAAAATATAAATCTCTACTCTTGAAATCAATATGTCCTAAGCATGTTATAAGGCAAGGAGAAAAAACGTTTTTTTTTTCCTGAAAATACATAGACAAAGAAAATGAATATTTCAAACATAAAAGTATATTAGGACACAGAATTGAATATAAATATGATATAAGAAGGTATTATCTGATCCACTGCGAAAGCAGGATCTTTTTTTAGACATTGCCATAACAATGGAATCTTTTAAAGCAATGCAAGTTCTTCAAATTGGAAGAAAATATGATACCATCTCAATTGTATGTGAAAAAGAGAAAAAATCTCTTTGTATGTAGAAGGAATAAAAAAAATATTTCAAGAGAAGCAATTCGATCCGTAAAAAAGTCTTAAAATAGTTGTTCTTTACGGAGAAACTTTGGAACTGGTAGTATTTCATGTCATTTGAGTTCGTGATGAAATTGTGAAGGTGAATATAGGATTAAATTATAAGACTCGGAAATAGATAAAGAGTGTTTAGTATGCAGTGTTTTAAATGAAATAAAATATTTAAAAATGTATTTCTTTGTACCGTATCTAAAAGAGAAGATATTTGAATACTTCTATATATTCTACAAAGAACATTCTTAGTCTTTTTTAAAAAATTATGATTTTTAAGTTTTGTAATACTAAATTTTTTATTGAAAATAAATAATTATTATATTACATTATATGCATATATTTACTTCATATATTTGTGGAATATTTTGATAAAATACTTCTTCTAGTTAAGAAATTAGAGTTTGATAATTTTGACATTTTATGCAATTAAAGGTAACGAATTCGTGTATTTGAAATAAAATATTTAATATTTTAGTTATGTTTAAAAATATGTTATAAAATACTAAGTCAAAGTATAAATGAATTTTAAATCATTCACAATTTCATTCTAAAATCAGAAAAAAATATTGTTTTGGACTTATATCGTTTGATATTTTCGTTTATGTATAAAAATGATGCACATAATATTCTAGTATATAAATAATAATTCGCAAATAATATATTTATAAATAAGAAACTATGTTTGGAAACAAAAAAGTCATTATTTATTAAAGTCTGCATATATTTTTATGTCACTATTGTAAAGTTCTGAAACATACTTGTGTTATTATGTTTACTCATGTAAATTTTAGGAATTATCTAGTTACAGACTTGGTTCTAATTAAAAAATATTTCTACTAATTTATTAGTAACAGTAATTCGAAATTCCATTTTTGATGAAAAAATGATCTTTCTTCTTTGATAAATGTTTGATCTGGTTTCTATCTTGAAAAGTAAAAGCGATGCTATATTAAATGAGTCTGTGAATTATTATACAAAAGCTGTTGTTTTTCTATCAGAATTATTTGTGAAATTTATTTATTGCTTACTATTCTGTAACTTAATCAGTTGTACCAGTCTACAATAACCAAGATATTTATAGTTGTAATTTAAGTAAGTAAATTATTGTACTTTCTAATCCATCAAATACACCTTGAATGTTATTCGTACTCTTTTGCAATGGATTCCGCCAACTGCCTCGAAACTGTACACACTGTTCAGTAAACTATAAATATTTTTCAAGCCACAATCACATTCACGACTCAGTGATTTTATTTATAATAATATTTATATAATGAGCGTTTTAAATAAAATAACATTTAACAGTTTACGTGATTCATTTTAATTTTCTAATTTTTAGAACTGTTGAATGTATCTCAATATATTCTAGAGAGAAACCCAAAACATATCTGATAATTTTTGTGACATTATTTAATCGTTAATGTACATACTTTGAATAGTCCTTTGTCTGATTTCAACTCTTGAAAGAGATATTGTTTTAACTCACTAAATATTGTATTTTCATGAACTTATAATAATTTCTTTATTTACTACAAATTTCAGCCGATACTTGTTGAGAATTTTCACTTTTATTTCTTTTTCAGTTTTGTGTTTTTCTTTATCTGTCATTTGTATAGGACTGTCAAAACTATTTAAGATTATATTTAAAATTGGTAATATATACATACATAAACATACATAGATGTTTGTATGTATGTACTCATTCTGTTAAATCATAGGAATATATCTGACATTTATTGGATTTTGGATAGTAAAGGAACAACAATTAGTCAGGATAAATCTATTTTTTGCAAAATTTTTGGAATCATTTAATGCTTGGACATTGATACAAACATTTAAGCATGGGCTAGAGCAAGAACAATCTTTGCGGAGCTGAATGTTCAGAGTTTGAATACCGATAAATTGAAATTGTGCTTTTGGTACGTACATGATCATTTGAAAGCATTGTCATTTAAAATATTCCTTACCATCCTGCTTTGAATATTCACTATTTATAGTTTCCTAACCGAATAACAGTTGCAGTCTTCAAAAACAGTTCTAAAGACAATGTACTGTGTATATTCAAATGCCTTAAAACCTTTCTTGGTTTCCAGTCTATGCATTATCAGTATTAAACCTGAATAAGTTCCAAACTTACGTGATGCAGTACGTTTATATAATTATGGTAATGGCCAATTTAAGAATGAATATATATTGTATGATTTCGCGAAATGTGCTGTTACTTAGCTTCTTTTATAGGTATCTTAAATTCTATTTTTGTATTTTTTATGTAGAAAGATTTACAAATCTTTAAGCTGCTTCTCAAAATTGCAAAAATTAGATGCAATGGAATCGTTAGGAAATCATCAATATAAGAGAACTTTGGGATTAATAAGTCTGGTATATTCAAACTGCGAGCAATGATACTTGCTGAACCAAATAGATTTAGATTAACTACTACCGTAACTGCTTGAACAGATACAAAATCATCCACAACATGAATTAATTTAAATGATTAATATACTTAATTATGTAATATCTTTTCTCAAGTCCTTATCTTAGACTATCGTTTAAAGACTCACACTGTTACTTCATTATTATTTCCTTCGAGGTAAAGTCTTTATCAATATTTATTAGTTTCCAGAAAAATGTTTATTCCGAAGACGTTAGAAAAATAGTATGAAGAAATGATATATTGTAAGTTTTCTAGCTAACTTTTTCAATTAATTCTTTATTTATATATTCTGTAGAGTATTTTATGGGCTACTCCTTTTAACTGAACGAAATATCTCATTGTTCCTTTTCCTACAATTTTATTCTCAATGTAAATGGTTTATTGAATATTTTTATCATGCACATATCGTTCTAATTCTGTTTATAATTTTTGAAGCAAACAATTAATTTTAAATGAAAAAAATCAATATAAAGAGTTGATAGAAAATTTTATAAAATTTTCATGTTAGCAGATACCGAAGCAACTTTCTTGTTATACATTTATCGTCCCAATCTCGAATATTTTCTTGAATTATTTTAATATGTTCATAAAATAAGCTAATAAACCTTAAGAATTTATAAGTACCAAAAATTTTTTAAAACCATACTATACATACATACACACACTCACACACATATATATATATGTGTGTGTGTAAATTTTCTAATAAAAGATAACTTTAAACTAGTTAAGAAAAACATTTTAAGTTTAATTATTACCTTTACTTTAATTTTCCTATTTCATAACATATAGATTACGAAAAATATCTAGTCAATGCCAAATATTAGAAATTTCAATTATTCTTTACATTTTACTGGTCTATCAGTAAAATTATAAGTTTAAGCAAATGTGTAAATATTTTTGTTTCAGTTTCTCAATTATAGAATAAACACCAACACTTATTTATTAACAAGAATTAAATTTTCTTAAGCCTCATTTAATCTTAAATATTCACTATTTTTCAATGTTAAAACACATGTTTGTGTATGATTTATTCTGATATACATTTATTAAAAATTAATCACAAACGAAAATGGCTGCATTATTTACGACATACGCATACTCCATCACAAATTTTACTGAAGGGAGATTTAATTTGATAGAGAATAAGTTAATAAAGAGTATTCCATTAATACGAAAGTATTTCACGCGGACTTAATGCTCTTGTGGAACAGCAATACCATTGTACTGACACTCCATGGTAGTCTTTTAGCGTTAATTTTATGACTTCGATACGGTTCTCGGGTAGAATGTAATTAATGTAAATTTCCTTAGCGGGTTTATTTCGCACGGAGAAAATGATTTAATGTGAAAGCTTTGCCGAGTCCAACACTTTTCTAATCCTTTATCTAGTGCTTCATATTTAAACTTATGTATAAAGCCGTAAATTTAAGATTATACTTAAAATGTCTTAAGTAATTTCAGAGAAAATGTAACCACTTCTTAGATAAGATAACAGAAAAAATCTAGATTTACTCATCTATATTAAAAAAATTCTTATGACAGCAGATCTAATTACAAACATAGGTTTAAAATTGTATTTTATAGTTAATGATTTTATTTTTGTTCTTGATAAACTTATTTAATCCCTAATTATTTTTAATTAATTCTATTAATTAAATAAAAGACTAGTATAATAAATCTAATGACGTCATTCTAACATTTGTAATTTTGGTAAAGATTAGATCAGTGGATTTTTAACAACGGATAATCAATCGTTGATATTGATTTCTTATCATTTTATGTGACATGTTAATTTTTGAACATAGCATATTATTTGTACATAACAATTTAAATACCAAATTAATTTTCTAATCTCATTAAGCTATACTGCTCTTAAAATCAAAATAATTTATTATTCATTTTTTAAAAATTATTGTAAATTGGCAGGTATATATATATATATATATATATATATATATATATATATATATATATATATATATATATATATATATATATATATATATATACAGGGTGATCCAAAAGTCAGGACGAACTTTAAAAATGAATATTTCGAAAACGAATCACGATAAAAAGATGCGGTTTGCACCAAACGAATGGAAAAGAAACCGGGTTTTGTGTGGCAATGTAAAAAAATAGTTCTGTTGGCGACCAACAGATGGCGCTGTCGGATTTTTGATGTAGGATTATGCAAAGCAACAAACGATATAAAAAGAAGAAACAGCAGCAGGTAATGGTAGTCGAAGGTGGAATGCATCGCAATGCTGTCCATAGTTGAGAAAGCCCTCTTAGTTAAACTGTTTTATAAGAATTTTGAAAGTGCCATTGTGGCATTGCGAGCATATCGCTACATGAAGGGTATGCGAGATAGCAAAGGACCAATAACGTCTTCTGCATTGAACAAAATTGTGAAAAAATTTGAAGCTGCAGGTTCTTTGGCATCACGTCTAAGAAGTTGACGTTCCTCAACTGCAGCTGCTGTTGCCACGACAGAGGAACAGACGGTGCAAGCCATGTAGGCGGTTGCTGCACATGGGGAGTGCAGTGCTCGAGAAATTTCGAGGCAGACAGGAGTGTCGTACGGAAGTGTCTGGAGAGCGCTGCGAGTAACTTTCCAACGGTATCCCTACAAATTGCAACATAACTAAAAACTGAAACCTCCTGACTTCGACTCTCGCCGACATTTTGCGAATTTGGTCTTCAATAAGATGGAAGAGTAGCACGACTGGCTTCACACTGTGCTTTGGACAGATGAAGCACATTTCACACTCTCTGGCGCTGTTAACACCCACAATTGTCGAGTGTGGACCACAGAAAATCCACATGTTGAGGTACCCTTGCAACAGCCTAAAGTGACAGTCTGGTGTGGCTTCACTGCTGATTTCATAATTAGTCCATTTTTTTTCGAGGAAGTCACACAGACAGGTTTCCAAACAGTTTCTGTCACCGGTAAGCGATATCTAGCACTGTTACAGAACAGCATTATTCCTGAACTGCAAGCGCGACAGGCACTCCAAACAGTCACCTTTATGCAAAATGGAGCACCACCTCATATTGCTCTGCCTATGCAACCCCTGCTACGCTCAACATTTGGGGAGGATCGTATTATCAGTCGCTACTTTAATCACGCATTGCCTCCAAGATCTCCCGATCTCACACCCTGTGACTTTTGGCTGTGGGGCTTCTTTAAGTCAAAAGTGTACAGCGACCAACCGGCATCACTAGCGGCACTGAAAGATGCCATCCGCCAAAATGTGTCTGCCATAACGCAAGAAATACTACTAAATGTTGTGAATGGTGTGGTGACTCGTCTCACAGCTTTACTTCTGAATGATGGACAGCACATTGAACATTTACTGTAGTAAGTACTAATTAACTGTAATTAATCTGACTTCATTAATCATTGTTTCATTTGTAAAACATCTTTGTTGCAATAAAACACTATAGCGCCATCTATTGGTCGCCAACAGAACTATTTTTTTTTCATTGCCACAGAAAACCCGGTTTTTTTCCATCCGTTTGGTGCAAACCGCATCTTTGTATCGTGATTCGTTTTCGAATTATTCATTTTTAAAGTTCGTCCTGACTTTTGGATCACCCGGTATATATAAAGTACTGGAATTTATACTTATTAATTGCGCATTTTTTAGTTTTATTTTAATTTTTCCTTTTCTTAATTTATGAAGTAAATAGATGCATAATTATAACAATTTCACTAAAATTTCTTTCTAAAAATTTTACTCGTTTTTAAGAAATGTAAATACTTATATAAATTTCTGTATAAATATGTTATTTTAATTTTTATTGCGTTTTCGAATCTCTATTAAATAAACATATTTCGCACACAAAACGGATACACTAACTAAAAAAATCGGGTAAAATGTAACTGACAAAAATATCGTGTAATATCATACGTTGAATGTAAACATAAATTGTTTTGTAAGCGTATAGTGTACATTGAATAAATAAATTTGCTTAAGGTATGTTCCTTATAATCTTTAAATTGAAAGCAAATAAAAATTGGAATGTTTTAAGGTCAATATAATAATATCCACAGATATAAGATATAAACATTAATAAAAATACTAAAACATCAAAGAAATACTAAATTATTTGTTTGTCTTTAAATTAGAATTAAGTGCAGATTCTATAATAATCCTAAAAATATAAATATGATTAATTGATCAACTTTAACATTACACGATTTAATTAAAAATATCAAAACATTTCAATTTGTACATGCTTTAAACCACGATACTAATATTTTTTAGTTGCTTCAGGATGAAGATAGCTTTATCTCAGGAGAGGTTTTAGTGGGATTAGTTCCTTCAGAACAATGCAATTACTGTTGTTTGTTGCCTTGGGAATTGTAACAGATAAGAAGATTAGTCTTTTGGTAAATGACCAAAACAAAGATGATTATTTGAAGACTATTAATTTATTTAACATTTTTTTGCTTTGTACTAAACAAAATGAATTAAAAATACACAAAAACGTTATGATGTTAAAGGAATACAGAAAGAATAATGACATGAAAAAATATTTAACATGTTAAAAAAATTGTGAATTCTACATTTCACGATTTACATGTAATATTTGCTTAATTTTTTGACAACCAAATACCAAAAAAAAAGATATCATTCACTTAATTTCTCTTAATGTATTTTTAGCAAAATGTAAGTTTTATAGAATGAAAGATAAAAATATTTTATAGTAGATATTTTAGAGGAAATACTTTTTAAATGTATGATACATTTTAAGAAAATTGAGGAATATTATTATGTGAAGCGGTTTGTTGAAATTTATTATAATTTTCAAAAGGATACCAATATAATCATAAATATGAGAACTAGAATCTATTTTCTGTATGATTAAATTCTCTCTGTAAGATTATAATTGAACTTTTAAACTTAAAATTATTGTTTTTAGAAAAAGATGAAATTGGGTAATTTATATATATGTATATATATATATATATATATATATATATATATATATATATATATATATATATATATATATATATATATATATATATATATATATATATATATATATATATATATATATATATATATATATATATATATATATATATATATATATAATGTATATATATACATATTTAATTCAACCGAATCTAAAGATTATAAGCATTATTGAAAAAAATGGAATACACACTAGAATACAGCAAGTTTACTGGATACCTTTAGAGTGTAAATATTGTCTTTCATATGGCTCTAAAATCGACTTTACCAAACATTGAATGCACATGAAAGAAAAAAAAAACTTATTTTGATATTATTACAATAGATAAAGACATATTTCCACTATTAACGATTCCCTGATAGAACACTCAATGTAGTGCAGCTGTAAAAATGTTTGCTTTAACAACATAACTTATTAAGACAAATATGCCTTATTAGAGAATTTTCTAGACTATATTTTCAGGAGTGTATTGAACAGATCATTAAAGCATAGGGCGAAAGGAAGTAGAAGGAATTAGAAATAGTGGAACTGGATGCAAAATTATTAGAACCATATCCCGTTAAAGAATGATTCAGTTTGAAGTGATTTAGATGTGTTTTGGTATGAGGAGATAGTAAAATTTCAAAAAGATATATTTTGCTTAGGAATGATTTTGACAGATAAAGTTGGTTGATAATATAGATCAGTTTGATTATAAGATATTATTCATTTAGAAATGATCATATTTCAGATAATGTTGATTGATGATATTTACTTGTATGATCATAAAAATATGTACCTACTTACACTTGGAATTTCACTCAGCAAGAGCAAAATCACTTTGTCGGTGAATTTTGATTATAATAACGTAATAATAGTGGACATTGTGCAACAGATTTTGTGAAGAACATGCTCGATGCTTATAAAGTATACCTTGTTAAGATAACCCCCTGTAACTTAATTCACTCGATAATATTCTATGTTTCTTGTTGATTAAAATTTTTTTGGATAGCATTCTTGCAAAGATAGAATGATGTTCTCATACGTTTTATAGATAAAGCATTGCATACATGCTAGTGGTTTACTGTTGTCCATCAGTTTCAGCCTTTTGAATTTACAGTTTAGTAAATAATACCTATCATATAAAAATAATTTTATCAACATTACTTTTGAGAGCATTTTTATTTCTTTTAAAGTTTATGAGATCTGAAACCCATTATATTATTAAATATAATTTTCTTACTGTACCTAAAAAGCAAGGAAATGAATATAAACTGGCGGATTTCATACAGCTGTCATTCCTCCCGTACTCATATTTTTAAAGTGTGACGTCTATTATAACAACAACTTTGTAATTATACTTCATATTAATTGTAACAGTATTTATCATTCACTTAAAAAAATCATTAAATTTCAAGTCTCTTTGTATTAAGCATTCATTTTTCAAATATGATTTCCAATCCTATAATTACTGTATCAATGGAGCCTGAGCGGGAATAAAAATTTCCATTAAGAGCAGCAGCTCTTATTACAGTACGCATACAATATCTTCATTTGTATTATGGGCTTAAATTCTGCAACAAAATAATATGTACTTATACGTTTATGCTTGAATCTTTTTACAAATAATTAATTTGAGATTTAATGAAACATTTATGAATAGAAAATACAACCTTTGAAAATTTTATAAGAAACTTTAAAATACACTTTTGTGTTAATGATTATAATAACAATTTACTTTGATATAAAATTATTTTTATACAATTAATTTGTTTGATTAATTTTATTTTTTCACCAGTTAAAATTTAATTTATTTAATTTTGTTTCAGTCTCATTGGCTTAAATATTTAATTTCTATTTCCTTTTGGCATCTAAGTTTTTCCTAAAATTAAAATTAATTTTTTAATTATGTCATTAATAAAAATTACTTCAGATATTTTAATACTTTTGAATATATTGGCATGAAGTATTTAGACTTTTTTATAAGCAAAATAAATATCACATTTATTTGTCTTTGTCAATCCTTACCTATGAAATTAGAATTGTGAGACTTTCATTTGAAGTATCTTCTTTTGAAGACAGTTGATTATTTGGAATTTTTAAAGTAATTTAAAAAGGAGCTTTTAAATAAAATTGTATAACTTTTTGATTAAATTAAAGTAAATAATTTAAGATAATTATTTCTTCCCAAGGTTATTTAAAGACTAATGAATCTAAATCAGTTCAACTTTCATAAAAAATTTAAATAATAATATTTAAAAATACAAAATTAAAAATGGATTGATTAAAATTAGGGAATTACATTTGAAGCAATAGATTCGTTTAATGGTGGAAATAACATACATGTCAAATACACTTCAGCTGTATCTTTTATTAAACTTTGTAAAATATCAAAAATATATTTGTTTACTTAAATTTCCAATAAAATTTGAAATTGATTATCCGATTCTAATGAAATAATACACATTTATATACTAATAAAGTTTTTACGTTTATTTAAATAACTGGATTATATTTTAATGTAAAAACTATTTCAATAACATATTTAATGACATTTAAGTTTCAAAATAATTACTGGGGCAATGTACAATGATTGAAACTAAATGTTTTTATTGTTATAATATGCAATCAGGAAATATCATGCATTTAAACTTTCTAAGAGATATATTTGATCCTTTTAAATAAAGTATATAAAAAGATTCTTGGAAAATAACAAATAAATTTTCTTCGTAAAAAATGATATTCGTATACATGAACTTTGACAAATACATGTGTTCTTCCAAAAATATGTGTCACAATTTGATAGGCTTCATTTAACGTCTCCTTTGCATTTTTGGTCAGAAGCCAATAAATTCATGGGGCATGATCAGCTATTTTAAAATCTTTTTCAAAGAGTCCATAAAACCTTTACTTTCAAAATATTTTCCAGTTCTTACAAATGAAAAAGATACTAAGTAGTTTTTCGAGTCCGACAAAAAATTATCTTTCTTCTTTTATAAGCCTGAGTCTCCCAAAAATGCTTGATACCGTAGTTGAGAAATACGCAATGTTTGACTGTGAAACTAGAATGAACATTTAAACGTTCAGAGAAAACTAGAAGTATGTAATATCATCCTAAAAAGGGAAAACTATGTGAAATGCATGAATATAGATTCATTTTTATGGATGTCTTAAACAGCTAGAAAATAAAAATATGTTATCCTCAGTTTTATGTTTCCAATTGTTGTTTTCTCAATCTAAATCATTACTGCCATGAGCACCCCTGTCTCTACAGTTTCTTTAACAACTCATAAAGCTTATTTTCTAATGCTGTTTAACACCAGTTTTCATGCTATTTAAATCATTATTCAATGCTGTGTAGTCTACTCAGATTGGATATTAATTATGTGAAATTGAAAGAAGTGTTTTTTCTCATATTGGAAATGTTTCATGACTTCATATTTTTCAGAAAGAATAACTGAATGTTAACAATTTATCAAATCTTAATTTATATTTTGTTTTGTTTCAGATTATTTTAGAAGAATAGATTTACTGATAATTATCTCATCTTTTCTGAAAACCCCCATATTAGCTTTAAAATTAGAACAATTTTGTAACATTTTATTAATATTTTTTGTATTTATACCTTAGTTTTAATAAAAATAAAAACTGAACCCTCATTTAACTTATGCTACATTTTTATCAAGACAATATATTTATTTATAAAATACTTTAACAATTTCTTGAATGAAGTAGTGGTCACAAATCTATTTTCATGAAATTTAAAGTAAGAATAAAAGGTAATAAACTGTGTTATTAGTCACTCCCTGCGGTACTCTCGTCTCATGCACTACTTTACAAATTTTATTTAATATAAATATGTTAAATAAAAAATATGGAAATAATGATTATATTGAGTTTGTAAAAATACAAGTGACGATAAAAAATAAATCTAAATCTTCTGAATCAATGCAAAAATAAGTACATTTCATTAAAATATTAATAAAAATTAATGAATAATTTTTATGGCTATCTTAAATTTCACTGCAAAAATATTCATTTATTTATAACAATAATGAAATAAATAAAAATTTTCAAAATTCACATGATCTTTCACAATAAGCTTTACCTGGACATGTTCATTATTTAATATATTCATAAATTTTTCATGCAATTCGTCAATAGCTCAAAGTGTAAAACTTATATTTTGCGTTTAATGTCTAAAATATTTGAAAATCTGGAAACAAATGAATTTAAAATTATTTTTTTGAATTTTATTGATCACACAATTGCTTTTTAGTAGAAATAAAGTTTAGAAGTTGATTTTATATTTACTAATTATTCTTAATTAGCAAAAAAGACTTAAATAATTAATTACCATTCTTTATAAAATGATGTGGAAAAGTAACAAATTAAATAATACATCGTACCAGTGGGTGATAAATTACCTCATGACTATAAAAATCCTCGTAATTTAAAAATAATCCATTATATAGATTACGGGTTTTATGTATTTTTTTAATTGTCCTACTTAATGATAATCATATCTATGTTTTGGAAACATGAGTTTAAATTTTAAATGTTAATGCAATGTTGGAAATGATTGGTAAAGTAAAGTTTTATCGTATCCTAAAACAAATATTCATTCTTATGCTAAATTATTTTCTTACCATTTTTATATTTCTTTTTGGAAGAGTAACCAGATAAATTTGACTTTAAATAGCAAATTACTTAAACATATCTCAATTTCAACTATTTATTTTTAAATTAATTAATTAATTAAGATATATAAAAACATACATGATATATTAACTTGTTGATAAAATGCTAACAAAAATAAATATTACAATTTTTTAATTTATGGTTTAAATTTTATTACAACATTAATTCATGCTTCATTGTTTTTTCATGTATTGTTAATAGAATGTTTGTTATTTCTACTATAAATTTTATATCTTAAAATTTTTATCAATATAGAAAACTAGTATTGATATGTGTACAAGTGATAAATTATCATAGATAATTTTTCAAGGGAGTTAACATGAGTGATATAAACTGTATCTATAAGAGATAAATATATTAATATTTAAATATTTATTTTAAATAATCTGTTTGCCGTTAATTTCATATTACTAACTATTATAATAGTTTAATCTAAACTATATTTAAATTATTTTAAGAAATTAGCTTTCCCTAAAGAACCTTATTTTGAGAAATAGTATGATATTCAATAATTTAAATATGCGTTTTCATTAATTTCGTGTCTTGAAATATATTGCTAAAGAGTGTTGTCTAAATATGTATTGATGAAATAATAATACCGAAAGACAAATAACATATTTCAGGAAATACAAATGGAATATATCACTGACTTAATAAAATATTTTATAATAAATATTTAAGTTTTAAATACATTATATTCATCAAAGATATTTTTTTCCATATCAAAGATTCAACATAAAATATGCATATCAAAGTATGCAAGTATGCATATTGAAATATACAAGTATCCTTAAATATACATGTATAAAGAAAATTGAATCTGAGTCATGATATTTGAATAAAAAATTGCGTTATGAATGCAAACATGAATGCATGAAATAAAGTAGCTTAGACTCAAATGTAAATTTTTTTGTATAATAAAAATGAAATTATTCAAAATTAAATTAAGTTAAGAAGAAAGATCTTCGTTTTTAGTTTATTTTACTTTAATATGTAGTTTTCAGTTATGCTTTAAAACATGTATCCTTTCTCTAAAAATATTGTAAAAGAATACATAATTTAGAAATATGGAAATGAACTCGTTTTTATACTATTATTATTGATTGGGCATTTGCATATAAGATAGAAATGTTTTTACAAATTAAAACATCAACTAATCATGTTTCATTTTCTTTCATTAGAAACTTTAATTACATAACTAAAAACAACAAAAATTCCTCAACATAAATCTGAATAAAGAATATATTGTATCAATCCATTTTTTTTAAAAACAACTTTATTCTGCATATTTTATTCAGATAAAGTAAAATAATAAAAGTTATTTTATTATATAACACGGAGTTTTCTTTATAAAAAATTTTCACAACAAAAATTTACATCAATTTTTGTTTAGAGAAATGAATGTATTATATCTAGTAAATTTAAATATTCTTAAATACAATTTTTCAATTAAATTTCACACACTTTAAGATACTCTAGATTCTAGCACTATTATATTTAATAACTAATAAATTGTTAATTGTTTGAAGATTCTTTCAAGGCAGATAAATGTTATTAGCATTTATCTGAGGAAGCCTATCCGTAATATATTTACTTTATAAATACATGATGTAAATTCAAACTCTCACAATAAATTTCACTTACAAAAAAGAAATAGATTTAAAGTTAATAATATGCTTTATATTCAATTTTAAATTAAAAATAAATTATTTTCATTTTATTTAGTTTTAATATTAATAATTTGTTATTTAATTTAAAAAATTCATTTTATTAAAAATTAATTAAATTTCTAAAATTCAAACTTTTACGTAGTATTTAATTTCATACTGTAATATAATAATTCATGTTATGTTCTAAGCCAAATATATTGAAAATTAATTTATCTGTATATATAAATTGAATTCCAGTCAGTTATTCAAACTTTTAATTAAATGTAAGTTTTTGTGAAACATGATAAACAGCTGCCAATTTTTGAAGTTAAATTATTTTATTTCATATATTTATTTCAATTTAAGCTACTAAAGATATGCATGTTTAGAAAAATATGCGTACAGATGAAATGGTCAGTTAATTTTAAATTGATAAAAATTACGCATAAATAAATATTTGGAAATATATGAAATTTGTTATTTTTCAACGTAGGAAGGGCAATAATTGTTATTTATGTAAAAAATTATGCTTAGCTGTTCTTATCTTCTGCTAAACATTTGGAATATCATTAAGTCAACATTTTTAATAATTAAAATTAATTTGATTATAAAAGTTTCTGATGTCTTTCTAAGATTTTTTACAAATGAAATTAAGTACCGTTCATATAAATTTGTATATTAAATAATCACAAAATTTAATATTTCTGTAAATTTTTTTTTTCATTTTTTTAATAAAAATTTAATCAAATAATTCGAATTTGAAATACGATCTACTGCATTATTATAAAAAAATTTTAATTACAAATAAAGTATTCCATATGTGGATACTAAACACCCTTAAAGGCAATCAACTGTAGTTTTATAAAATATTAAGAACAAAAATGATATGAAATGCAAATTTTGAACCGAAGAAGTAAACATTAGAAAAATATGTCGTAACCGAAATTATAGTTTACTATTGAACAAAATTTCAAAGTTAATGAACAAAAATGTATGATTTTCAACATTACAGAATCCATTCTTTGATATTTCTTTCAAAATCATTATTTTTTCTTGAAAATATATCTACCGATAAATTAATAAATTTTATTAAATTCCTTATCATTCACTATATTTTCTAAAAACAAGTGAATAACATCTCTTGCCTTTATCCAGAAAGAAATGTAGGTCATTCAAACTAATGATAAGCACTTGTCACTTCAGAGTTCTTACAACTCTTTACCACCGACAGAAATCTTAGGAGGCACAAAGACAGTGGAATTTTATGTTATTTGTTCCCTACTGCAAATTTTCTTAGATATTGGAAATTAAAGTTAAAATATTTTGCTGCAGCATGGGAAGATTTGTATTATTTCTAAAGTACTGAATGTTTAGTTCAAAATATCAAATACGTAATTTTTGAGTGCAAAACATCCATAACTGTATATGTCAAATTTGTATAGAATAAGATATTGAAGAATACAACACAATGCTAAGTCTTATTATTTGGCTATATCTTGGCAGCTTTACAATATTCAGAGTAAGGTTATATCCTATCAACAATTAAATATTTATCTGATAAAGAAACAGGTTATATCAAATAAGGAGTACAAATGTATTATTACACTGTGGTATTTATCTTTTTCTGAAATGTGATTCAAAATTCTGAGATGCATTAATAATTTAAAAACCATAAAAAATCACGTACTTACGTTTTATCCCATCATCTATATTAGAAGAAGGAAATATTTTACAAAATGTGCAATTTACAGACCATCTACTACGTGAACTATGCGTCAAGTATATGTTTCATATTTTTCATTTTAACTTCGTGCGATTTTTAAATTTATGATTATGCTTTTTAAAATCGTGAGGATATATAAATTGGAATTGGTGTTAAGTTTTGAATTTTTAAGGATAAATTTTATTTGTTTCAATGAATATACTAGAAGTTGATTCCTATGTTTCTTACATTATATTACTTTAAAAAATTGGATTTAGAACCTTCTTGCTATTAGTAGAATGCAGTCAATATACCTTACTTTAAAATAATGCTAATCTAGTTTATTTATTTAAATTTTGTAAGATATAAGGGTAAATTTTCAGAGCTAAGTTCAAGCTTTGCTAACTTAATCGGAAAATGGATGATAATTGAAGGAAAAAGAATTTAATTTTTACAAAAGAAACGTGCTAATAATTAACATAATGATAGTTTATTTTTCATCGTTTAATGAATACTATGTTTTATCTTTTAAGAAAGAATTAAAATAAATATATTTTGAAATTCAGAAAATATTTTTCGATGAATTTTAAAATGTATTTTTAACTTATGAAAACTAAAAAGCATTTTGAACATATGTTAAGTAATCTAAGTATGCTGAATAAATACGTTCATTTAAAAGTCTAAAAAATAAGAGAAGTACTAAAAATTATTTCAAAATGCTTACATTATTTTTTAAACAAATGAAATATGTTACATAATATATGATTTATCATTGTATTATAAATTGATTTTTGAAAATGAAGAACAGTAAATTTTAATTTTTTTTAAATTTTAAATAATTCTCTAAATATATAATGATAGAGTTCAAACGTATCTTGAAATAGTCATTTAATAAAACTTTTTGTACAACACTCACCCACAATTATGAGTAGCAAATTAAACTTAAAATTAATATAATCACTTTTTAAACTTTAAATTTATATAATGACGCATGAAATATAAATACGTTATTTTTAATTTTAACGCACTAAGTATTAACATCAAAAATCCATGTCAATTGTAAGGTTAATTTTGGCTTTTGATTATATGTAATTCATTCAATTTTTCAATTAATTACTATTAAAAATGAAAAATAAATTTGTTTAAGCTAAACTGATAATTAAAAACCTCCTTTTCATTGGAGTTGCATATTTAATGTAATTTTATATCATAACGCCGCACTTTGTAAATTAAATTAAAAAGATAGTTAAAATTTAATTTTAATTTTTCTTGAAGAAGTTTTATGTTTCTTTCCTACATTGTGTTTCCTTTTCATGGAAATAATATACTCTATGCTTTTAATTTATATATAATAATTTTTCAGAGCTTTGAAACAATTTATATTTAAAATGTTAACAGTTTTTTTAAAAGGATCAATTAATGGTAGCTATTTTACTGACTCGGTAATAATATTACCGGAGAAAAGGGACTCACGTGTTCCTCATTAAATTGCTGCGGAACTTCTGCATGAACTTTTTAAAATACTTGAGCATGAATTAAGCTTCAATTACACATCAACGAATAGAAAGAGATAAGGAGTTAAAATATTAATATTTAAATTTCTCTTTGATTTTAATCTACAAAGGAATTTATAAATTAAAGGAAACTTTTGTCAATTTGTGTTGTCATTTAAGAAGGATAAATTATTTGTTAGACGAAAATGTTGAAATACAAATGGATTGTTAAACTCGAATAAGAATTTTTTCATTTACCTATATTTGATTTGAAATATACGTTACATTTTATTGTAAATATTGTCACAAGAAATTAATTACACAATTTTAAAAAATTATGTGTCATTTGCAAAAATAGTTTATAAACAGTGATATATTGTTTTTAAAATATTCATCATCACATAAAAATATTTATTAATTTTTTTAAGTAGCTGCAAATTTTTTAAAACACAGTATATCCACTTTTTACACAAGTTATTTAAATAAACTCATTTATGACGTTTGTGAAAATTTTCCAACTCTATTCGTCAAGTGCATTTATTAGATTTGAGATTTTTAGCTAAATCTAAACATGCGTAAATAGCCTTTATTTTATGAAATATGTTTAAACCATAGCATAATATAGCCATTTAACAACAGTAATCTAAAAAAATGCATTTCTTATATTCTCACTATTTACAAAAATTAACTTGAATTTTTTATTACACATAGTTAAATTACCTTTATTTAATTACCAAAGACTTATATTTTGCTATCAAAATTAGAATATATTAAATAATGTGTTTTAAAGATTGAATTATATGCGTTATAAGGATTACTCAAAGTAAAAAATTATTGAAATTTTCAAGCAAATAAATGTATTATTAAATTGTGCGGAAAATATTTTTATCACTTTTTTAAAATCACTTTTATATATAAAAACATTTCATAGTATATTTATCACAAGAAAAATAAATTGCTTTTCATGATTTTATAAAACAATTATGAAGATCTAAAATACTTTATTTGGAGGTATAGTTTTCATCTTTATAGTATTGGGTAATATTTCATCACAAATAATGTTATTGAAATGGATATAAAATGTAATTTCTTTAATATAATTTGTGATAGTTATTTGTATTTAGATAAATTTAACATGTTATTATTTTCAAACTAAGTCTTATTGCATGGTTTTAATTTAATAAATTAATGTCATGGAATCAATCTCTTCATTAACTGTTTTTATAATAAAATAAGAAATGCTGAAACATGCAGTAAAGCAATATTTACTAAAATAATGTTAGCTATATTATATAAAGTGTATACCTGTTACAATTAGCTGTCCAGAACTAACACTAGGCATAATGTTTCCTGTCAACAGATTCTTGATCAGGCATCTGTATTTTCTAAAGCTATCATTGCGAGCAGTATTTCTGATATGTAGTTCACCATCACGCAACACTATATATTTCGCACCTGTATAAAAATACTTTGAATATAATTGTTGTATTAGGTTTTTGCTAACAGACGTTTTAAATAGTTTTTTTTATTTAATATACAATAATATTTTTAGTATGATTATGTATATTAAAATTTCTTGACATTTTTCCAAGTAAATAATTTTGGATTCAAACAGCTTTAATTTGTTATCTCATGAACATAATATAATTTTAATGAAAACCAAATTATTAAATTACTTCGCTCTTAAAATAATATACTCATATTGCACACAAACTATTAATATTTTATTCATTTTCTAAAAGACTATTTATTTCGACTAAAAATTTTTATTCAAATTAAAATCAAAAACTTTGATATGTTTTAAAAAATTAGAATTTTAGTTACTTAAATAAAGATTAAGTTTTTACATTATTAGGCATAGCATGTCATGTTTATGAGGTATAATATGGTATTCTGAAAATAACATGTAAAACCTTTTTCAATTTGATTAACCCCACAACAAAGAATAATGGGAAGTATAATCGAATCTTAATGAATTTTTAACACAAATCTTAGTTATGGAACTCTCAAAGAGTTATTAAGGTTTTAACATTTATTATTTCAAAATAAAAAATAACACTTAAATTCTACTCATTAAAGATGTATTTTGAACCATGGAGAGCAGAAAATACTGTTAAATCAAAAATAGGGTTATCTATAATTAGGTTGAAATCAAATACATTATTTGTACAACCAAGCAAAATTTAAAAAATACGCAAATATTATAAAAGTTAAAATTTAATAAATTTTTAAGCAATGACATATATTTCCTACAATTGCTACTTTAACTAAATTTAATATAGAGACATTACCTCCAAATAATCAAGTCTTTCCTTATTTTTAATTGCAACACATGGGAAATTGCAATAATTATAAGTAAGAAAAATAAATCGTGCTATGCATTTCTGATAATTTATTTCAAATAATCTGTGCAAGAAAAAGTGTATATTTAGAAGATAATTGTTTACTTAAAATCAAATATTAAATCATAATTTGACATTTTAAAAATGAAAATTAATTATTGTCTCTCTAGTTGTATTTCGTTCATAAATATATTCTGAGAAATAAAATATGGATTTTGATCAATGATACCTTTTTTATATATAAGAATAATTCTTGTAAAATAAAGTTTAATGAGGAACAATTGATGTACATGTTTCGTACAAATTTTTTAAATTCTTATCAAATTATTTTATTTTCTACTTATGTCTAGAAATTAACACTGCCTTTATAGAAAATAGCTTTATAGCTGAAAAGTCTCTTATAGCATGTTTTTGCTATTTGTAGAGTATTTTTATGAGAATAATTACTAGATACTGAGCCAGAGCGAAAACATAAAACCACTAATTATTCATTTCAATGGATTTAAATATAAAACGAAATTAGAAAATGGAAAAACGGAACTAACTTCACTGGTGTTTCAACAGCAGGTAGTATTGAACCAAAATTCTTTCTCATTAGTATGTTACTAGGCCTTTTTAAATTATTTCTTTCGCGATTGAATTTTGCTCCGTATTGCTTTACATAAATATTCGAACTTTACAATAATTTGCAAAGAAATACATTTTATGCCATTGTTAAAATGAATATATGTCGCTGTCAAAATGATATCACATTTGTTTTGGTGGTATCAGTATAAGATGAAGATGTAGGCTGACCCACCCGAAGGTATGCGGCAAAGGTGGTATCAGTATAAGAGATTTTTGAAAGATTGTATTTCATAGTTAGATTTTTATAAAGCCAGGTTTCTTTTTCAGAAATAACAGTGATTAATGATATTCGTATCAAAATAGCTGCAGTATTTATAGATTACCCAGTGAAATATGTGAATATAAATTGGTACGCTATCAGGTTAAAAACTCTTTCTCATATTTGCATTACCTTATTTTCCTCATATGTTGAATATCCGAAGTTGAAACATGGTGCTACAATACAGTGAACTTAGATAACAAAAGTGAATTGAATACTTGTAGCAAACAAGTCTGGTTTCTTAGGACGTCCTTTTCATTATTAAATGGAAATTAGTTCGAATCCTAACCCAACCGAATAATCGTAGAATGATAGCTGGAGCATAAATGATAGCTACCCTGATGATTGCTGGGGCATATAAAATATATCTTGGCAGTAATTGTTTTCGTATAAATTAATAACTGTTATATTGGTAGCCCAAATTAGATCTTCGGATTGGTATTTGCTTCTAAATTACTAGGACATACTCAATTTCAGGATCAAGATGGTAACCGCAATGGCATTACTCTTTTAATATTGTGCTGGAAAAGAATATCCTAGTGGATAGGCATTGGGCAGTTTCTGTATCAGACAATGTGGCACAATTCTTCTTTCATGTAAATTGTGGAATGAAAGTTTATAAAACCCATACCACTGAATAAGACTTCCGAATTAGTGAAGTGAAAGTTTGACTGTTACTGATGTCTGACATCAGAATAATGAGTGAAATAGTTGGAATAATTAGTTATTATGTATAATAGCTCTATAAACTGAAATATTTTATTTTAGGCGCATCTAATAATATGATAGAAATGATTCAGTTTTGTTCGAGGCATTCACCAGTTACTATGAAACTGAGCAGTGTTTTCATTTCCTAAAGTAACTTTTTTCAAAATAATTTATTCTCAATTACTTAAATTTAATTTTATTTCACTGAATTATACTATAGTGTTAGAAACACATTTCTTAGTGACAGATTTCTTATATTCTTTTCTGTAAATATTGATTTCTTTATGAGATGCATGTGTTAAAGTATTTAATTTTTGGATGGTATTTGATAAAAAGAATGTACTCATCTACATATTAATTAATATTTTATGCAAAATAAAGAAATAATGATTATTTTTTAGAAATTTTTATTAACAAAATTTGATATATTTGTAATCATTACTTATTCTTTCTCATTATAAACACGCCAAATTATATAGATTGTATTTAAAAAAATTAAAGCAAGTTAATTACTTTCTCTTTACACAAACATCATGCAATAAATTGAATTATGTTCGTATTCTGTTTTCAAGTATCATAAATCAATAATTGCAAATTGCTTGAAGCTATAAAATCCAGATATATATTTAGTTGTAAATAAATCTTAAATAAAATGTTTAATTATGCATAGGTCATTTAAATTAATGCGCAAAGATATCAATTCAATATACGAAGTATATTTTAATATAATTGCATTTTCAAGTTTCTAAGTAATAAAAAATTTATCATTGTATCTAAAATTAACCATACGAATCTCAAATAGACTCGTATGTTACATTTATTTTCTTAAATTGAAAGAAACCATCCGCAAGTAAACACAGCTCAATGTTGCGAATTATTCTGATAACGGCAACCTTCAGAAATCTTCTCGGGGTCACCCGAAGCTGCTATCTTTTCTGTCGGTAATAACTCATGTTCATTTAATTTTAAGCTTAGTACGATACCATTAAGAGGATTAAGAAGAAAATGATAGGTAGGAAATGCTTTTAAGGTGTAAAATACGCTCGAACATTCAATTTTAATCCTTTTTAAGTCTACATTTCATTGATCTTACATAATTTAAATGCATTCAACTATTCCTTAAGACTTTTAACCGCTTTCTATAAATAATTATTGCCTGTAGCGAAAATCTCGTTATTAAAACAAATTACCAATGCTTTTGGGTTATTCAATGTTCTCGTTTCATTTGAACTTGTGGAAGACGTCGTCATCATTTATGTACTCAGTTCTAATTTTGAAGATTTGTTTGTAGAATATTGTTGAATACTTTGATGAGCTTCTAGTCTCAGATTCAGAGATCGTTGAATGTTTGAAAGTGATTCAATTGAACTGAATACTTAACCAAAAGGTCAAAGTTTTGCATTTCAGTTTGCAATTTTTAATAATTGCCTAAATGTAAATTTATAAATAAAAATTGACTATTTTTTCATTTCAAAATTTTTTAATATGTTATAGTTAAAATTGAAAGAGTGTTTTCTTTAATGTGTCCAATTTAATATATTATATGAATAGTTAAGAGTACCAAAAAATATTTCAGAAATAATGAAATTCGTGTATATACTTATAAGCAAATTACTCATAACATGGGAGGATATTAACACATTTTTAGAACGATTTTGGGGCCGTTTAATTAATGTTTAAAATGTAAAGACTATTTTTTTAAATGTTCGATCTGATAGCTTTTTTTCTGGACTCCGCATCATGATTTCCATGGAATTGATCAAGTCTGTATCGTGATTTCTTTGATATTAGAGCTTTTTATAAAATTTCCAGGGCTATTGCTTTCCATTCCTCTTCCACGACTTTCCAGAGTTCATCCATCGTGGTGGGTTTGCATTTAGAAAGAGCTCTTTTTAACAGACCAAAGGCACAATAGTCCATAGGTGAAACGTCTGAGACTTCACAGGAAAATGTTGAAAATGTATATATGCAATAGCTATATTAGTCTTCATTTTTTTCAAGGAATGTAGTGGTGGTTTTTAAGTATGACTTGTAGCTTTGTCTTGTTGATGTTTCACTTTTTGAAAGTCTTTGGGATAAAGAAGTGTAATTTCTTCTGTATATATTGGACGTAAAACCTTCTCCTGATAGTATGATGAGTTGATTTTAAAATTTTTTTCTACTCTTTATATTTTTAATTTCCTATTGTAGGAGAAACCTGCGACTATCATAAACCTCTTACTGAAGCTTTCTTTACATTGACGGAACCAGGTTTGTACATTTTTCCTCCTCGTTTCCTATAGTAAATAGACCTTTTTTGTTGCAGTCATTTAGGTAAACCTATGCTTTATCAAGGGTCACAATGTATTTCCATTTATCTCCTGCTAAATGGTTTTTCATAAAGGATTCTACAAAATGTTCTGCGTTGAGCCACATGTCTCGGCAAAAGCTGGTGAACATTAAGTTTATTAGCTTTTTTAAGTTGTAAATATTGATTTATATTATTTTATTTATTATTGATACAGATGTATCTAAAGACTTTGCAATTGATTTTTGTGTTGATGGATTTTCTCTTGTTAAAAGAGATTTCACTTTAGGAACATTTGAAACAGTATGTACTTTTTTCGGATATTCGTTTGGAGTCTTCTTTGCATGTAGAAATAATGATTGACGGTTTTTACCTGTCCGATTAATAATGTTGCTTATTTTTCACTTAGAAAAGTTAATACCATGCATTTCGCAACGTTTTTGAATCTTGTAATAAGAATATTTCTCTTCGGAAAGCGTAAAAACATATCCCTCAATGCACAGCTTGTTTACATGCTACATTTTGAAAGAACAATAAATTTACAAGGTTAGGTTAGGTTAGGTTATGGCAATAAACTGTTTTGGAGCTTTATGCTCATAGGCTTATGGCTCGCATTGAGTAAGATTGAGTTTTTATTTGAAAGCTAAACAAAAATTGATGGATTGATGATATTGAAAAAAATAAAAGACAACCAAAACGAAATGATAAGCACAGCGTTTGATTGACAAAGAAGGGGAAATAAGCCCGCTTGGAATTACAAATAGGAGAAAAAAATTAGAATCTATTAATTTGTTTCAAAAAAGAAATTGTTGCGTCAATTTTCTCTTTAGGACTCGTTGACAAATCTAAAATCCAAGAGAAAGAAAGTGCTCTAATTCCAAGTTTTTCTCTTAAGGAAATTCTTGCTTGATCATATCGAGGACACGATAGCATTATGTGATCCATGGTTTCTCTTTCTCCACAAGAGCATTTATCCGTTGAAGAAAGTCTGAATTTATGTAATTTAGCATTTGTCGGAAAAGATCTAATTCTAACTCTAGCTAGCCACACTTCTTCAAGGCGAGAATTAATATAATTGCGGTGAATTTTCGTGATAGAAGACATGTGCGAAAAGTTAGAGGCATATTTACTATTTTTCCATTCGTTGTTATTATAATTGGTAAAAATGTTTCTTATATTATGAATAAGATCTTCAGGTGAAATTGAGTGCAGAATATAACTTTTTTTAATGGCCGATTTTGCAAGAGCATCTACTTTTTCGTTCCCAGCAATTCCGGAATGACCTGGAATCCAAACTAATTGAATAGATTCACAAGTCTTAGTTGCATTTTTTAAAGCAGATCTGATGTGTTGAATGATGGTTGGGGAAGAGGTTGAGAGAGTTTTCAAACTGCTTAGACAGGATAAGGAGTCTGATAATATGATATAGTTGGAGGGAGAAATACAGAATTTAGTCACCGCCAAATATAAAGCCAAAGCCTCTGCTGTAAAGATGGAATTAGTGTTATTGATTTGCCCGGAAACAAAGGAGTTATTTCTGCTGTTATAAAACAGCGATTCCAAGTTTATTTCCTATTTTAAATGCATCAGTAAATAATAATATGTGATTGGACCATTCAGAAGTACTATGCAGTTCAAAGAGGTCATTGATAGTATTTGTAGGAAGATTTTTAGTCTGAAAAGTATATTTTCTAAGAAATATTTTTAAATTAATATTATCAGATGTAGGTTTAGCAGAAACTCTTAAAATATGTGATTCTTGAATTCCATTTTCTTCAAGCCATTTTTTCACTCGCAAAGATAGAGGAAGAGCGCCAGAGATATGGCTGTATGGCATTGATTCTCACAAACTACCACATGGAGATCTAGTAGGAAATGCAAGATTTCTAATGTACATCCTTGTAGAGAGAAAGTTCTGTCTTACAGAAAGAGGTAAGACCCCTGCTTCCTTCAGAAGAAGTGGAATAGGTGTCCAGCGAGGGAGACCTGTAGCAATTCTAAGAACTGAGTGATATATCGGATCCAAGATTTTTCGGTCTGATAAGCTCGCCGATGTAAATACATGACATCCATAATCGAGGCTACTTGTAATGAAAGACTGAACAATTTGAAATAAGTGATTAGTTTTTGCTTCCCATCTATTACCTGCAATAGCTTTTAAAACAATAATTTTCTTCTGGATAAATTTTTTTTCATTAGAAAATTATACTTGAAGGTTAAGTTATAATAAAATAGAGGCCCAGAATTTTTATGTGCTTAGACCAAGGGATAGGTAATTGGTTGATAGTTAGTTCAAAATTTACAGGAAATTTTTGGAAGAGAAATCAATGACTGAACATTTTGAGGAATCAATTTTTAATTTCCATTCATCACACCATTGTTCAAGTTTTATTATAGCAGTCTGCATTTTCTGCTGTAGACTTTCTTGTGATGTATGAGCAGCTAAAAGGATTATGTCATCAGCATAAATAAAACACTTAATGTCATCAGAGAGAACTTCGTAAATATCTGACATATAAATCATAAAAAGAAAGGGAGAAAGAACACTGCCTTGAGGAACACCTCTGTTAGAGAAAGTGGGTTGAGATAAAGTTCCACGCCATTTCACTTTAAAACTTCAATCCAATAAAGAATTCAATATCCAATGAGCAGCATTTCCTCTGATATCAAATTGCAGGAATTTATAAATAAGACCGTCTGGCTACACTGAATCGTAAGCTTGAGATATGTCTACAATTGCGCATATGATATATTTTCTCTGTGAGCGTAAAGCAATAATATGATGATGAAGCATAGAAAAAACACTATCACAACCTCTATGAGGCATAAATCCATGATGATTTTGATGTATATATTTGGAAAGGGAGATATGAATTATTAGACGATTTAATATCATGCGTTCCATGACCTTACGTAGAACACTTGTAAGAGATATTAGGTGATAAGAATTCACTGAATTAGTATTTTTCTCAGGTTTTATTATAGGAATTATGATGGATTTTTTCCAAGATGGAGGAACAATACCGCTTAACCAAGAGTTTATGAGTGACAAAAGGGATCGTATAGCTATGTTTGATAGACCCTTCAAAATTTTAGCAGATATTAAATCAGGACCAGCTGAAGTATTTTTGCATATAGAAATTACCAATTGTAGCTCCGAGAGGGAGAATGCAGAGCTATATTCTAAATCAAAGTTTGAACTTAAATCGAGAGGTAGTACTTCAGTTTCTGATTGACGAGAATAAAATTTGGCAAATAAATTAGCCTGAACAACAGGGTCCGAAATAATTGAAGAATCGCTAGAAATTAGTAGATGATGAGTTGGTGAGTCAGTAGATCTATTTTTAAGTTTTTTTAGAATAGAATAGATATCCTTAGATATAACAGCATTCGTTATAGTTTTATCCCAGAAATTTCTGAAAAGGGTTAGAAGGAGCTGATGAAGTTTTGCAGAAGTTCGTTTGTACTGTATCCACAGAGTTTGATTAAGAGAACTTTTCGCTTTCCTCCAAAGTTTTTTTTTTTGACCCAAAAGATAACAACATTCCGATGTCCACCACGGAGGATATGACTTTAACGGAAAGATTTGTTTTTTCCTGAATTTATCAAGATTGTTTTTGCATAAAATTTGGAATTGATCTACAGAAACTAGTCCGTTATTAGCAATTTGAGTGTTCATTGAATTGAAAAAGCCAGTCCATAAAATTCTATTGCGGGAAGTACCTTTCAAATAATCGTTACTGTAGATTTTAACACTTGTTTGAACAGGGACATGGTCACTACCCTAACTATCTGAACTGATTGAGAAATTACAAAAAGGAAAAATATCAGGAGATACAAAGTTATAATCGATAAGGGATGGTCTATGGTGGAGTCCAAAATGAGTAGGCAAAGAGGTATTTATATAGTAATTTTTATAGCTAATATTTCTGTTTCATTATCTTCTGAGCGGGGTATATTTAAAACTTGCACAGGTAGAGATTTATCAACAGCAAAAAGTAGTCCTCCATCACGGCCATCTTGCCTATCTAATCTAATTATTGTTTTATTACAAATTTGAAATAAGTCGGATTTTTTAAGAAACGTTTCTTGAATTGCTAGGACATCGGAAGATAGAAAGTACGGAGGTTTTACATACGGGCGCTTAGATAGAACGCTTCTTGCATTCCAAGAAATTAAATTGAACATTAAATAAAAAAGAAAAACCTGAACAGTTATTGAAAATCAAAAAAAAATGCACTCGTAGTAAAAGAATATTTTTTAAAAAAATTATGAATGTTTTTTACGACTTCTTCCTGGCTCAATTCTTTCTTTAATGTTAGATTCAGCATATTTAATATTTGGTTGAGGAGATTTCATAATAGGTTGTTCGGGAGATATAATTTGATGATTCACAGAATTTTTTGGACTTATCTTTCTTGACTGGATAGATCTTGCACGACTCTTTCTTGGAGGAGATCTAGAGACTGATCTAGCTGGATTCGAACATGTTCGCATACATTCTTTCATTAATGAGAACATTTGTTGGATCATTTGATCTTGTCTAGCTTGTATCGCAAGTAATTTTGCTTCAAGAATAGAAGCCATCTCAGTCACTGCTTTTTTAACAATATCAGTTATTTCATTTTGATTTGGCACGAAAGGAAGATGACTTTTGGTTACACTGGAGTAACTGGTTTTTAAAGATTTATTATAACGCCTTCTCGCTTCAATAAATGGAAGGTGGTTCATGCTTTTAAATTGTAAGAAATTTTTTTCTTCAAGCCTCGTAGGGCAGGAAATGTCATTAGCTGCATGATTTCCCCGACAGTTTATGCATTTAGGTGTTTCATTGGCACAGGGAGAGTCTTCATGAATTATTCCACAGTTTTTACATAGGAAGGTTTCTTGTGTACATTTTTTCGTAGGGTGAGTGAATTTATAGCATTTTCCACATTGGCGAACGTTATCAATAAAAGGAGAAATTGGAATGATGGAATAGAATAAGTTAATTGTTTGTGGTAAATGATCTCCAATGACGCTCACAAAAATATTTTCAGTCAGTTCTTCAGAATTCTTTTTGTAAATCTTTGTAAGCTTAATATCAATAAGCCATTTTGCGCAATTTCTTCAGCAACAAGATATAAAAGTAAATTTACATTTTTTTCTTTTATAAGAAATCTTGAAGAAATGTATTCACGTTGAAAACTGGAGTTAACAGGTACTTCAAGAATATTGTTTTTCTTGCTTATTTCAACCACAGCATCTAGGCAATTAGTTTCAAATAGAAGCTTAGCTTGACGGGTGTGTTGAATTTGTATTATTTTCTTGTGATTCTTTACAAGTTGAATTATTTCTTGCTTTAAATTATAGGGTTTCTTTGGAACAGATGCAGTACCATCAGTGGGAGACAGGAAAATGAAGAACTATAGTAATACCATTTTCCGCAGTTAACTGGATTAGTTGTGGAATAGAATCTTCGAAAGTCAATAATCTTGAAGAATTTTTGGAATGCGCGAATCGCAATCCGTGTAAATCATTTCAGTCTCTGCTTCAATCATTTTAAATCCATAATAATGAAAAAAAAAACTTAAAAAAAATTAAATAAATTAAAAATTTAAATAGTAAAAATAAAAGAACAAAAGTACTCAATCTTAGTCAATCAAACAATAAGCCAAAATCAGGCGATAATTTCAACACAAAAAAGAGGAAAAGAGTCACAGAAAACATTAACCAATGACAAAATAAACAGAGCTCAAAAATTTACGTATTTCGCAATTTAGAACAATCCGCCATTTTTCTAAATTTAAAAGTAGCAGACGATATTTCTCATTTCAAATAATAAGTTGTTGACAAAAATTTCTTTTTCAAAACATTTACTTTTTTAAAATTCTTAATCAAAATCCTTCTAAAAATGTGTTAATACACTGTATACACTAATTAAAATATATGCTATTTGACTTTCTTTACTATCATATGCTCATTATTCAATATAAATATTAGCAGAAGCAACCAATAATTTTTTATTTGTACATTATTCAGTAATATAGAAATATAACGTTCTCTTAAGATTTGTCAACTTACAAACATTATTAAATTTATGAAACACTTAATAAATAAAGTTTAGTGTTTTCTGTTTGCTTACTTGAAATAAACTTTTTAACGCATTTAATAAAAATTCATCATCATATTTTTAACAAATGATAAATGTATTCGGTGATAAGTAAACAACATTCATTATTAAAAAAATTTATTTGAAAATAGGATCTCGAATGGAAGTAGAAATTTCTTTAATCTCGTATATTTTGAATGAAAAAGTATATCTTTAAATAATAAAATTTTTAACGAATACAAAAAATGAATATTTTTAAGAAACTGTACGTAATATTATTGATAAACGAAGACTCGTAAATGCGTAAAAATATTTTTAAATGCCTAACAAAAATGTTTATTACATTGAAATCTAGAAAAATGGAAACACTAAACAAAATTAGTTTTCTCTATTATCTCACTGGTATTTTCTTTTTCAGAGAGGAAATGTATGGAATATCCATCAAAAACGACTTTACGGACAGTTTTCTATTAAGTGCAGTGACCGTTTCCAGCCTGAACTACAAATTAGTCTCTGATTATGTGGTCCGGAACATCCCATCACTGAAGCACGTCAACCAACAATAATTGGTCTCATCACTTGAAGGATTAGCAACGGAAAAGCATGCCTGTATCGATTGGAAATGTTTCAGCATGTTTCCTACAATGTGTAGCTTCATTTAGAAGTCCCAAGTAAATTACGGACGTCGCCAGTCTCAGAGGCGATGAAGGCTATTCAATTTCGATAATCGCCGGCAACTCTGTTAGTTGCTAGAAAACTGGTTGCATATACAATATTTATAAAGTTTATTTCATTATAAATTTTACTGGTAACATCATTTGGTGCAAATATATTTTGTAACAATAAATTAGCATGGTTCGATTAAAATTTGTTATGGAGATACTAGTGGCAGAAGCGAAGTATATTCATTTTACAACTAATTTATGATTAAATTCACATAACTGATCAAAACTGAACTATTATAGGTAATATTAAATCAAAAGTAAAGGCTTTGTAAAAGGAATTTTGTTTTTAAAACTTTTTTTAAGAAAGAAAATTATTTAGTAATACCGGCAAATATTTATGTACTGATTAATAAAATGTAATAAAATCTTTATAAGTTAATTTACTTAACTGGAAAACATGTTTAAAACATTTTATGCTATTATTTATATTAATAAATATACCTTATAAAAATATTATGAAATTCGGAAACATTCTCTTTGGTAAATGGTAGCATTTATTCAAATATTGGTGAGTTAAGGGAATTTTAAATGAATAGCATTTTTTTAAAATTGCGATTGAAAAATTTCTTTGTTCCAGTTGTATTTATTAAAATATGTTGACGAAATTTTGAATAAATTATAACATAACCAATATCACTTATTACAATAAATATTCAGTTTTTTAACTAAAAAACTATGTGTGTGTGTCAGTATTTTCCAGAGCGCAATCATATGCCATTTTTTAATTTCAGTCTTACAAGATAATAAAAGACAAAATATAGAATATTTTAAATGTGATTATAGAAACGGATTAGAATTAGGGAAAACAATGTAACATAACTAAGGAAAATAGAATAGTAGCTAAAATATTCTATTTCTTATTGTAAACATTGCAGAAAAAGAGGAATTGAAATAAAATATTTCCATTTCTTTCACAAAAGTTCTGTTTGATACAAAATATATTTCTGTAGTACAAAACAGATGCATAAAGATAAGAACTAGGTTACTAATTACGAAGTCATGAGATTGATTTGTCAAAAAACTTTAGTATTAAATACTTCAATGTTCCTTAATTTTTAAAATTCCAAATTTGGTTTTGAATTTGAAAATTTGAAAAATTATTTTTTTATTCAATTATTGATTGAAGACGCATTTTAGAGACACGTTTGGATATTTCTTAATTAGAAATTTAAGTAAAAATATTTTAAGTCAGGAAACTAAAAATCATAACCATTTTTATTATTTCCTCATGATATATATACTAGAAGCCTCAAGCTATTTTATTAATACTGAGAACTGGCTGCTAAATAGACTTGAGCTATTCTATGACATTTTAATATTTACCTCCTAAATTGCTATTCAGAACTTTTCTTAAATGTAGGTATGCATTTCTCTTTTTACTATAAAAAAACCTTGGTAACCCAATAAAAGCAGAATACATACCCAAGAAAAATCGCAATTTCATCTCGCTTTTTTTAATAGTGGTTATGATCAAAACCAAGACCATTCATTCTGGAGACCGCACTCTAACTGGTTAAAAATTTTGAGTGTTAGGTTGTATTTTTTAACAATTTCGTATCTAATTATAAATGCTTACAAAATTGTCACGGATATCAAGTGTACATCTGTAAATCAATATGCCAAATGTTTGAAAAAGTAAAGGCTAAAACCCATGTTCAAAAATTCTTTTCATTGAAATTACATGCATAAATTACCTGCTACGAAACTCAATGACATATTCTTTCTAGGGTAATTGCAACTCAGATTTGGAATAAATATTCACAAAAAAGTAATTATTATTATCTTATAGTAAAATAATACTTCTTGTGTTGTTCAAATAAGAGTTATCTAGCAACCTAAATATCTGCACATCGGTACATTTGAGAGAAAAGTGAATAAAATATATTTCAATACTTTATATAGCATATAAAATAATAAAACGTTAGCGGATATGTATGTGAACAGTATACCTTACATAACAATGATACGGAAATATTTCTCAAATATATGGTATTTCATCTAGTGCCAAACCAAATCTGTTTAAACAAGTTTCGGAATGCTCTAAGCCGAAAAAGTGTGCTCAGAAATCAAAAAGATCAAAATACACATCTAAATTTCTTGTGAAAATATGAGATATATTCGAGTCGTGCCAGAAAAATATTATTTTATAAATATTGTTCATACTTTTGTATATATTTCAATAATGTAGTGAACATTTATATAAGAATAAATGAAAAATAAAGTATACAATGTGTAAAATAATTTATATGGCATATTTAACTAATAAAATTTAGCAAATACATCACAAACATTTTGAAAAAAATTAATTCCACGTTATTTTAAGAATGAAAAATCATGTTACAATATGCAAGAATTCATCCATTTTTATTAAACTAAATATTGATAAATGTTGGTGTGAATATAAATTTATCAGAAATTGTACTCCATAACTTTACTGTAAAATCAACAATATAAAATTTAATTGCATTTTATTCCACAGATAATCAGAATTTTCTGATTTCTATTTTATTATGTAAACAAAAATTCTTTATTCTTTAAATTTAGAATAATCTTTCATATCAAATTAATTTTTTATATCTTTTATATAAATTTAATATAATTAAATACATTAAAAATTTTTTAATAAATACTAATTACTTTAAATAAGAAAAATTAAAACTAAATACATTTATTAAAGAAATACAGCATATTGGAGCAAATGTTTGTAGCTAATGTAAATATTGATTTTTTTTTATAAAGAACTACTTCAGAAGTACTGTAAAACTCTACTTTGATAAATGTAGAGTTCAGGAAAGTTTTATCCTTAAATTTGTTTTCAATAAATTGTTAAGACAATTCTTAATTTTTACGAACTTTGACAACGTTCAAAAGTTATGAATTTTAGCTCATATAACTACTATAATATAAAGGATGCGCTAGATTAATGATTAAGACATGGGCCTTTCTTCCAGGAGGGCTGTGTTCGATTCCCAATGTCGCGAAATATCATCCGAGTACATGTGCTCATTAAATCTATGGAATTGAAAATCCTGTGGTGAGTTGTTGAGCAGTTACCATTGACGTAACTGCTCTGGAATGATGGTTCCTTTGGCGGTACCACCTATCTGAGGAGTCTTAAAGCAAAAACGTACTTTCACTTTCATGATGATCTTGTTCAACGAAAGATGCACCCCCTTCTGACATCATAGCCGTCGCCTAGCAAACTTGGCATGTCCAATTGTCATAAATAACATCTTTAAGTTAACTATATGTGTATACATATATATTAATATGTAATATTAGCAGTAAAAATGTGAAGCATTAACAAAAGCTAAATATGATAAACTTTTGTATATACAGTTTCGCTTTTATATTTTGAGCTTCAAAAAATATTATTTATTAATCTCAAATGAAACAAGGTAAATCGATGAATATACGCGCAGAGTTTCTTTTAAAATTAAAATTAGGAATTACAAAAATTTATCAACATATTAAATTTTTACATTCATATATATACACATATATATATATATATATATATATATATATATATATATATATATATATATATATATATATATATATATATATATATATATATATATATATATATATATATATATATATATATATATATATATATATATATATATATATATATATATATATATATATATATATATATATATATATATATATATATATATATATATATATATATATATATATTCATACAATTATATATTAAATTGAGTTACAGAATAAATATATTCAGTTCTTCTATTTTCTATTTCAATTCATGAGCATCAAGAAAAATGATTGATTTATTAATTTACTACAGTATTTTGCTTAGTGAGAAAGTTTTATATCATAAATAATGTAATTAATTAAGCATTGTGCTTTTGACGTGTGTTGATAAGGAATCGAATGTTAAAATTACCTTTGCACACCTTTCGTATAAAGTTTTCATGAATAATAGAATTATTGCAATAAAATGGAACAGATATAGAATATTCAAATTATGAGTTAAAAAGCAGGGAGTAAATTTAAATATATGTTAATTCAAATGAATTTCCTAAGTATATAAAATATTTGATTAAAAAATCTGAGTGTATTTAAAAGTTTAAAAATTGAATTAATTTGCAGAATTTAAAATAATTTTTATATTTAATATTTGTAATATATTTTGAAATTATCGAGAAATAATAAAATTGTTATTCCTGAAAAGAAAATCGGATTCCTTTTTCTATAATAAAATAAAAGCATATTATAATTTTGTAAGGTAAACTAATATAGAGTTTTGGGAACCTTAATCATCGCACATTGCATATTAAAGAGGAAAATCTGACAAACTATTCAAAAATAATTTTTACATCCTCACCGGAATTCATTTTTACTTTTTATCATGTAAAAGTGACATTATTCTGGTTTTTAAATAGAACATATTTTTTCTATTTAAATTTATAAATTTCTATGTTTTTAACCATTTTAAAGAATAAATAAAAATAACCTTCTATTCAACTATTAGTAAATATATCATTTTTTTAGTAATTTGTTAAAAGAAATCCCTTAGCTAAGAAGATTATGTTCCAAATAAAAAAAGTTCTGACTACAAAATTCAAAACTAAGCTAAAAAGTACACAGACTACGATTTATATTAAATTAAAATGTAAATTTTATTGAAACTCTTAGAGACTTTTATCTTAAATTTAAATTGTGCTGATACTTTTTGCTAATATGTTGATTAAAAATATATTTTTGTATTTGAAAATTTTATTTTTATTATTTACTTAGATTCTTATTTAAATTTTATTGATATTTACTTGTAATGAGTTATAAGCAAGTTTGCTAAAATTTCTAAGAGACTGGTCATTGAAATTGCTGCACGAACAAGATGGCACATTGCGCACAAAAATTTCATGACAGGATAAAGATATGATGATATATATGATATAAAGATATGATGATAAGATAAAGATATGATGATATATATAAAGATATGAAAGATATTGTTTAATAGCTAATGTAAAGTAATCAGCAATAGAGAATATAACATTTTAAATGAAGAAATATAGTACACATTTCTCATACACAAACTTAATTTTGTAAATTTTTACTTTTGTAAAGTTTTATAGAGTTTTTGCTATTCTTTTTTTAAGAAGGAGAAATGCTTACCAAGATATTGAAAGCGGTCACATTTTAATCTAACAGAATTAAGGCTTATTGTTTCCTAGTTTTGAGCCTTACGTCTATCGAAAACCCATGACAGTCGCAAAATATGAAATTGTTGAATTCCATAACAGTTTTATGCAACTTCAAGTCTATTCTCACAGATTAACTATTATTAAAAATCAAGAAAGCATATATGTTAAAAACAGTATTTAAGACTTTTTTCTCAAATTTGCCATGAGTCTTAGATCCAGAAATAGAGGGGATTGCAAGACAAGTATCTGAAAAAACTTCCATGACTTTTCCAGGATCGTGAACAGTCCCTTAAGGAAGCATGGTTCCATCTACACTTGAAGTTAATCCAGATATAAAAAATTCAATGGTGGGATTAATGATGAACTTAAACACAATAATGACATGATATATTTTCATATGCTACCTAGTTCTTTTATAGAATCTAAATTTTTACTACTGTATTTAGTGATACTATAGAGATTCACATTACTAGTATGCATTTAATATCGTCATAGTTAGTAATATTATCCTATCGTCTACACTGATACTAGGAGGTGTCATTAACTACACGTTTTAGTCACTTCACTTTCTTATTTAAAGTATTTTAAAATATCACTGTTATGTTTCTATTTTGTAGAGCAATGTGGCCCTTGCTTACATTCAGACTCTGTGAATGTTATTCCATATGAATAAGGAAAACGGTGTATCAATAGAACGGTAAGTTTCTTCAGTGGAAGAAAAAATGAATATTACATTCTTGAAATTTCTCACCAGAAAACATCTAATCAATGGTTGAAATGTATCTGGCTTACACGTTACTAAAATTTCTAATGAACATTTAATGATGGGCATATAAGGATAAGTCATCCTAGTTTATTATTATGTGTCAGCCAAAAGAGTTGATGGAGATACATGGACATCAGCAGCAGTATATCCCATTCAATTCTTTTAAATCAATTCACAGTTAAATAAAAATTGTTATTGCTCCATAAGATGGTTGTCTTTGTAATTAACTTTTCCATATCTGTAGTTCTGAGTTGCAAGAATATGTAATAACTTTTCAGTTCTATAATAATATAACTGTCCATATCAGTTACTTAGAAACATTTTTCAAAGCGGTAATTTTATTGTCCACTAACGTGTAAAATTTTATCAGAAGTTTTTAAAATATATTTTATAAGGAAAATTCTTTTATCAAGATATCATTCATCATTAACCTAGATTTGTCATTTAATAAGATTAATAGATTAAATAAATTTTGATTAAACATATTATAGAGTTATTTCGAATCATTTTCTTAAGAAGATGATCATTATTGGCACTCTAATGTTGTAACATTTAAAAAAATTAAAAAGTATCAATTCTGATAAATGCTGATTTTTAAAACTTATCCTATTTAAGGTATACATGAGTCATTATAGGGAATAAGTTGATGTATAGAAGCTGTTGGATATAATTTTTTCTAGCTAAGTTTTATTTTTATTTTTTTCACTTAAAAGGAAATCAAGTGAGAAAAAATGTTGTTTATCAATTTTTAAAGCGACTAAAATTTGCAGTAATATTTGGATATATATTCTATTCAAAAGCAGTGAAATAATTTTTTGTTGAGTTTGGTTTGTCTAAGAGCAAAGATCTTTTTTCGCAGGCTATTACTAATTAGACCGGTATTTAGAGATTAAAGAGCATACCTTTTCGATAAATTATTGTTTTAATGTTAATTCGATTAATGTATATAAAAATAAATGCATTTACTTAAAATTTGCGAATAACCATAATTTTTGTCTTTTTTAACTGTTAATATTTTCACATAAAAAGTTTATAATTATTATTTAATGAAATATGCAAAATATGTGTGTTCACATATTTATTTAATCCAGTGAAATCTTATGAAGTTAAGACATTATGAATGTTTAATTACATGATATTTAAAATCAATAATTTTTATTTACTTTATAGAAAGACATGTATAAAGTAAATAAAAATTATTGATTTTAAATAGGTACATTCACAGATCATTTTTACAAGTAATCAGGAATAATTATAACGAGTTTAAAGTAATTTAAGTTTAATTGTGATCCAAATTTATTATAAATTAAATAAATCATTATAATAAATAAAGTTTGGAAAAGCATTAGAATTTACTTATTAAATGCAAAAAACTATTTGTTTAATTCATAAAATTTTAAATTCTATGAAAATACTGGCATAAATCCAAAAATAAATCCTTATATCAACATAGCAGAAATAAACACATTTTTTTCTTTCATGTTATATACGCTCTCATTTTTAATCTAGCCCTTACACTCAGATCGAATATTTTTGACAATCTTTCTTCCTTTAGCTCAGAATAGATGTTCAATTTTTTTAAAGTATTTTTATCCAAACCAACCTTCATAATTTAAGTATAATCTATAGGGCTATTGCATCTAGTAAAAAAACACAAGTTGCGCTTGCTAAGACCTTCTGAATAAAGATGAAACTGACACTTTTATTGGGTAGGATTAGAAAAATCACTGCCATAAAAATTTAACTTTATTTTCTTCCATCTCATTTTTTGCTAAGGCATTTTTTTTATAAATAATGGAAATATATGGTGATCATAACATATCAATAAAAATGATTAGTTTCCTTGTAAAATATTTAAATTACTTAACAGTTAGTATGGTTTTTGTAGAGTTTACCTTCCTCATTTTGTGTAAATATTATTTTTTGAATAATATTTTGTTGTGTTGTATTAGATTGTATAATGAATTTACTTTAAAGACATGCTTTTATTAATATCTGTGAACAAAAGTGATAAGTACGAGAATATTTCAGAAACTAATGATTTAGTCATTCATTTCTTAAAATTTCCAGGACAAAATTTGTATGAAATTCATGATTTTATTTGAATCATAAAATTCAAGAATTTTATTTGAGTCAGTATACTTGTTGAAAAATGAACATTTATATGTACTGTGTTTGTTTTTTAAAAATTTCCATTTTACAAATATTCTAATATTTCAGATCAATAAATTGAACATTATAAATTAGGAGGAATATCATAAATTAGATAATAAAAAGAGGAATCCATATATATATATATATATATATATATATATATATATATATATATATATATATATATATATATATATATATATATATATATATATATATATATATATATATATATATACATATACATATACATATACATATATATATATATATATATATATATATATATATATATATATATATATATATATATATATATATATATATATATATATATATATATATATGTATATCTATATATCTATATATATATATATATATATATATATATATATATATATATATATATATATATATATATATATATATATATATATATATATATATATATATATATATAGATAGATAGATAGATAGATAGATAGATAGATATAGATATATATATATTATTTATTCATTGCCATTTTTATAATTAATATTTAATTAGAACTTCATTTTTTATTTCAGAATCATTTATTGATTCTGAAATAAAAAATGAAGTGAACAGAAGAGAACAGAACAGAAAAATGAACAGAAGAGGATTACAAATACCCCACATATATTATTACACACGCATTATACCTGTATGGAATTCGTAAAACATTTTTTCTTTAAATCATTATGTATCTTAAAAGCTGCTAGTTAAAACTATGCAGCCATATAATTGTGGTATTAATTGATCATTCTTTAATTATATTTAAAAAGTTACAATTATTTAACCAATAATTTAAACTTTATTTTCATCAAATATATCCATATTCTTTACATTATATTGTCCAGAGAAAGATTAATTTATGTAAACGGAAAAATTTCTTTGTGACCATATAATATGCTATTGAAATTTTCGCAAGAAAATAATGCTGAAGTGGAAACTTTCAATTTTACATTTCAGTTTTTGCTTTAGATATGTCAAATCCTTATTGGAAATATAAGAAAATTAAAAATATTCTATTAATAATTATAATTTGTCTTAATTTTCCACAACTTTTTAAATCACGTTGAAAATTGAAAAATAACTTGATCATTAGTCACGAGAAGTTAAAATTTTTGCCCGACATATAATTTTAATAAATAGCGCATTTGCCCAAATGTAAATAGATTAAGAATAATCCAAAAGCACACAGAAATCGAAAGTCACTGGAAAATTCTACTTGCAGAAATATCACACACGTGGTAACTTTCTTGTAACTTGCATATGATACAAGTTACAGAAAGGCACCTGATGACGCCGTGAGTATGGTCCTTACGGTGCTCTGTGCCACCACCACTTAAATATGACACAAGAGATGATTTTTTAGTAGTAGAAATATCGGATGCCAGGAATGTGGGCATTCTCAAGCATCGAGGATCTCCGAGTAGCCGAGGATCTCCGAATCATTCAGAATTTCATTTCTAGGCTAAGACAATGATTCAAAAGTGTTGGTAATGTCAATAGCCTTTACATTACAGTTCACCTCCGAGTACGGCGATATTTGGTAGTAACCCATAGAAGAAACAAATAGAATTCAGTAATGGAAATATCCAGTCAGCTATTGTCAGCTATAAAGTGATAACCAACATGCTTTAGCTTTGTATACCCATTATTTCCTCGTATGGAGGACATACAATATATCAACTATCATACCAAGAACATATTGTTCAGTTACTGTATAGGCAATATGTTGTGTAATTGCAATAGGGTATAATCATTCATTATTTGAATGACTGCTATCATACATGAAAAATCGCATTGTTCACATTTTTAATACATGGGCTTTATGAATAAATGTTTGACTTGTTCCTACACTGTTGATTTCCAGTTTATCATTATCTTTAGTTTCTGGAGATGTGTGTGCTTAACAACTTACTACGATGTTAAGAGTTTCTTAAATAAATAATTTTATAAAATTTTAATGTGCTTAAATCCAAAGAAGTAGCATTACAGTAATTTGAATATAGATATTATATTTATTTCCTATTATGTATTATTTATCTTATGTGAAAGATTGTACGAGCAAAAGCTTTTTTCAACAGCGATTCAGAAAGACTGCAATTATAATTTCTTATAGAAAATATAATTTCATTTGCCAGACAAATAAATTGCTTAAACAAGATTACTAATTGAACAAAACAATTTCATATAAACAATTAGGTTTACGTAATTCTTTTTTAACTATATGGTGTTGTAGTCAAATAATTTCTAGTTTTTCCCAAAAGTAAAAAATAATCCAAATATAATTTTCTATATTTTGTAATAATTTATTTATCAAATTTTTCTACTTATCAGCATGTTATCTTTCAATGTGTGAATACAGTAAGTAGTATATACAACCCTTTGACCTAGTTCAGCTTGACCTAGGGAATGCTCTTATTAAATATTATACATTTCCTATATCTTTTTCATAGTCCAATTTTTTTGGCTTAAGTTTGTTGTCTTGGTGTATATCAAGCTTATTTTGTACTGCCATAATACTAATTAATCTGTCGAAACAGAAAATGATTCATTAAAAATTATTCAAAATTATTATTTAAAATTTATTCAGCTAAATGATTGTTATTAGATAGCAGATTTGTGATTTTTTACACTTCTTACCCCAAATAAAAAAATAACAGTTAATTATCACACGTTGATACAAAATAATATGCTAAAACTCTCGTAATTATTAATTTTCTGTTGTTTTAGCTCCATGAGAATACATATAATGATTAATTATATATTTTAAACTATTTTAAATTTTAGTAAATATTTTTGAGTTTTGCTGACTATTCACCAGAAATATAATTAAAATCATATACAAAATTCTCTTTTGTTTGCAGTAAGTAAAAATAATTGAAAGTATTCTGTTCTTTATCACCATGTATCACAAATAGTTCTTAGCTAGAGGAAATGAGATTATTTATATTTCAAAAGAGCTGATGGAATTTATGCGTTTGCATAGAAAAACAGAATTTCTTACCAGCGTTTTTATGATGAACTATAACTAATCCATCATCTCTGGACCAAGAAGTAACTACCAAAAACTCCTTCATAAAGTCAGGTACTTGGCAGCGAAACACTGCTGTGTTTCCATGAATCACGTACTCGTCATAAACGTGTGCCTGGTACTCTTGAAGGACCACTAAAAGAAAAGCAAATAATAAATCATGCAATTTTCTCTTTACATACTCGACAACAAAATATGTTTAAACTATAGGTGGGGAATATTTAATGCATTTTCAAAAAATGTGTAAGCGTTAAGCTTCTTTTGAAGACTTAGTAAAAAATTTTCAATTTATACCTCAATTAATATTCCCAAAAATATGAATTTTATTTATGTTGAATGAATAAAATTTTTAAATGTTCACTCCTTTTTATAAAATTTAATTTGTTTTTATTTTGTTGAGAATAATATTTCATTAAAATTTTATTTAGATTTTATATAATAAGATGTGCAAAATCTAAAGTAATTTTTAATAAATATCAAATCCATTACTATTAAAAAATGTAGTTCAATTCTTTAGTAAGTTAATTAGATGTAAGTATAAAAATTTCGCAGAGAATTTGGTTAAAAATATTTTTTCTCTTCTTCATAATGAAGATTTCAATAAAAAGAATAAACATATTGATGATTTTATTGATAAATTAAAATGTAATTTTTCTGTTAATTAACTATTAAACGATTATTAACTACCTATTTGACGATGCATAACTCGGTTTTACATTATCATGCTGACATTTAAGGGAATAGTTCAAGGTTTGACATTTTTATCTCTTACGTAAGAATTTAAATGTTAATTTTTTTCAAATTATTATCAAATTAAAAAACCAATCATAACAATCATTTTATGAATCTTCGTAAATATATTATTATGCATAAAGAATAAATATTTAATGAGGAAGCAAGAAAAATAATTTTTTAAGGGAATTGTAATATAATATGATTAGCTTTATCTTTGTGAAAGAAAAGATTGTATGATGTCAGTTTTATTAATTATAGTTTAAAATTTTCAGACCTGTTTTATTTTTGACATCTACTGTCAATACATTTCAACTATTTTGTATTTGTGGTAGACCTGTTCTCATAAATCTTTCAAAAATATTTTGAGTTCTTAAATAGTTTAATAGAAGCTGTTGTCATTGATTAATTATATTTTTAAATGAATTGTGAATTTCATGAAAATATGCAGACTGACAGGCACGAACTGTCCTCATTGTCAATTATGATTGATATTCCTAATATTGATAAACACAGAAATTTATGAACTAAATATTGGTGCAAATTATTCAAAAATTTGAAAAATAAATTTATTGGAAAATCCAAGTCAATTAACATCACAATCACATTTTCATGATAAAGAAATAATTTTTCATAATCATATACAATACTGGCGTATCTTATTAAACTTTAAAAATGTAAAAATGTTATGGAAATTCTTCTAAAGATAATAGTTGTTTTCTATGTTCATAGTTTCTAAAAGCACTAAAATTCATAGATATTATTCAAATAAAATTAAGATTCTAGATAAGGGTTAATAAGGATCTATTTTTATTTCAATAACGAACAAGTATTTTACATAAAATTAATCTATATAGGTGACAGTAATTTTCATTTTTTTCATTTTTCTATCCAATATGAATTTTAAGAATAGACTCTTTCAAAGATATAAGTACGAATTTTTCTAAAAGCTTAAGAACATCTTAGTACATTTAATAACTGTTATGTTTATCATCTTAAAAATTTTAATGCAAATTAAGTAAAACTCAATAATTCAGAACTCAAAAGATTATGAAAAAAATTTCATGGATTCTTGCTTAATATATTTTATCCCTTCTAATTTTAGATTCTTGATTACATAAGATCATTGTATTATTCATACCAGCTATTTTTACATCTAGTTATCTGTATAAAACTTATCTAATTTGGTTGTAATCAAAATAAAGTTTTTTAAATATTTCACATATTATTGAAAAGCATTTTAATCATTATTTCAGGAAACATTTTTAAGTTTTTAAGTGTAAATATATTAATATACAAAGAGAATATGAAATTAGAAAAAAATTTATGCAAATATGATTCCATGTTATATGGTTCCATCTGCACTATTTTTTTAAATATATGTATGGGATTATATCAGAAAAACAATTGGCATACTTGTATGTAAAACGATTGATGTTACTTTTTAGTTACTGTAAATTAATTTAAATGTGTGTAATGATTTTTATACAAGCTCTTTAAAATTTGTATATAAGGGAGAAATTTAGTAAAATATTTATTCTCTGGCTTTAAATTTGATTTAAATAAAAGTAAAAGATATTAAATTCTAGTTTTGCATATTTGAATTTGTGATTGAACATATAAAACATATTACTTATAATGAACAATATTTGCTTAAGGTGAACAAATTTGACTATTAGAAAAACTAGCATATTTTATTAAAACATTGTTTTTTTATTTAAACGTTAAATACAAATAATTTGAGAAATATATTCAAAAAACTTCATTAAAATGTATTAGCACTCCATTAACAATAATTAAATACTCAAGCAACTTAACAGTTCAATTCCTTTTACTGAAAGGATCCTGTGGAGTAATTGAAACAACACAACATGTAGTTGTAATATAATTCTTCCAATATCTAAATTCGATTTGAATAAATAATATATATTTTTACAACAGAGATGAGACAGCTTCTTAACACAAATATCATAAATCGTAAATATAAACAAAAAGTAAAAGTCAGAATATCATTATATAATCCATTAAATTTTACAAAAAAATGTGCCCGTATTTTTTTGTAGTTGATTAATATTAAAAATCGTTCAGGTTTTTCTATGATTGTTCCTACTAATGTTGTATTTTTAATAAATTGATGACAAACAATGGGATAAGAGAAATGTTGGTAACACAGTTTAGAGTTTCAGGGATTTCTAACCAAACATATTTCAGATTTTGTAAAATTACTCATTTAATATAATGCTTTTAAGATTAAATTATAAAGTATATTAGTTGTCATAACAATATTGAATATTTGTACACAATAATAACTAAATATACACATTCTAAAGATTACATATTAATATACATAAATTAAGACTATACATAAACTATAGGCTAAATTGAATATTTGTACTTATGCTGCACATCTATATATTAGGTATTGAAGTACCTCGTATGCAATAACTATCGCTACTTGTTGTTTCCTTAAAAGAAGCAAGTTACTTTTAACTAGATAAAGTATTGCAGTTACCTTAAAAGTATTTTACGAACACATAAATATGAAATATAGATAATTAATTCTCATGAACATAACATTATGCAAAAACTTAAAATGTGAATGTTGCTAATATAAATTTAGAAATCCTCAAGTACTTTTATACATGATAAGAAACGTTTTGTAAAATACTTTCATCACTTATTTTTCAATTTTTGATAAATGACTAAACAAAAGATGCGCATATTTAGGTAAATTTCTGTGTCAACAGTACACTCGGCTCAGTAAAAGTCAGAATATTTTTTTATTACACTCGTGATGAAATATTTAAGAAAATTTCATTTTAGTTAGCTTATGATTAAATCTCTTATTTTTTGCATTTTTTAAGAAAAATCTTAAATATCAGAAAAAGTCTATAGTATAAATATTGATTTTGAAATCACTGATGAAATCACTAGCGATCGCAATTTCATTTTGATATTTTAGCAAATGATCCTTTAGTCTTAAACATCTTAATTTAGTAACAAATGAAGAAAATATTTTTGATCTACTGGAGTAACGGAATTCGTCTTAAAAAATATTTGGAAATTTCTTATTTCAAGTTCAGATTGTAGTAAAAGGTGTCTTTTTAGAATTTTCAAAAAATAATGTTGTTGTCATATATGTGTTGATTTTCCCAACTAAAACTAGGATATTTCTTCTTTTACCTGTTATAGAAATTTAGATGGTATATAACTCGTTTTGAATAAGATTCATCATCTAATAATGCAATGTTCATGAAAGTAAAAAGGAATTTCACAAGTGACATCAATTAATCGTAAATACATTCAGTACATGAAATGAAGAAAAAATTCCGTTTATTCAGAATAATCGAAATGCTAATTAAATATGTATCATTTTACTTTATTTTCAATTACTTTTATTTGAACTTTTATGATAATAAAATGAAGTTAATCTACAATTTAAATTTTTTATAAGACAATATTCATATCATTCTGAGTCATCCATTTATTTAATGAAATGAAAATAATATGACCTTATATAATTTGTATAATAGAAATGATTTTTGATGATTTATATATTTGATGATATAATATATATATATAAATATATATATTATTAAATAAATACATTTTCATACTAATCTATATTAAATTTCACCAGTAACGACTTGAAAACTTGAAAGTACCAGAGAACTGACATTTCTCAGAAAATCCTATCTTATTTTATTCCAAAAGCTACATTTCCCTTTTATCCCTAAGCTGTCGCAAAAGACTTGTTTTCGCTCCACCTCAGGGCAACTTCACTGCAGCACTCTCAAAAAAAGTGAGAAAAGGCTGTAAAAAGGAGTTTCCCTCTTCGGCTTGAAACTCAACAATACCTCCAACAGAAATTTTTCCTTTAATTTCCGAAGCATTCCAACTCGGGCGTAAAGTTTCAAAGTGTATGAACTGAGTGCTTCCAGCACTAAAGGAGAAAAAAAGAAAACGGAATATTTCCTTTTACTATGCCAGAAACTGTGAATATAAGAAGATACTAGTCGTAGTTTCTTCCTTCCCTGATTAAAAGAGGACTTCTAAGAGGGAAAAAAGTATATCCGATCTGTCTATCCACCTATCTGTCTATAGATCTTATCTTTCTGTTTCTTTCTTTCCCTGTCACATCGAATTTTCTAACCCATTCATAGGATTTGCTTTTGTAGTATCTTTATCAGGGACTTTGGACTGAAAGTTTAAGAATAGACTGAAGATATTACCTTGCATACACAGACATCTATTTCCAGTTGAGAAAAAAAGAATTCAACATCTTTCTGTAGCGTTGAGATTTATTATGGATTAGTTTTTTTTAAATATTTATTATTGTTTCTCTTTGAAAGCTAATCGAAAAACTATTTCAAGAACGAATGACAAAATATATGTGATGAATAATGTTAACATTCACAATTGTAAATACTGATAAATTCTTAAATATAAACATGGGAAAAGAGACTTTACAATTAATTCAAATATATTTATTCATTTATATTAACTACAAATAAAAAAATATGTTGTTGTTCAAAGGATGCGTGTTTTGTTACGTTTAGGAAATACCTGCTAAACGTATATTGCTTTTGAAATTTAAAAGGGAAAGTAATATAATAATAGTAATATTACAAGTACTCAAATTTAAAATTAATAGTGAATAATGCCTGGTTAATCATCAGCAATATTCTAAAAAAGTCTAAAATAAAGTAGAAATATTTTTAATTACTATGACAATAAATAAATAAAGGTATAAGAAAATAATTTTATTTTGTTTTATATTTTAAAGTATATATATCATAAAAGTACGATGGTGCGTAGTGCTGTTTAAAAACTAGAAAAAGCAACTGAATTTCAAGAGATATTGTTTAACCAAACACCCTTTTTATACATCTTTTGAAAACGATAACATCCTATTAGGTAAAATAAATATTTATAAAATTGATAAAAATTTTCCTTAATCTCAAATATTTTTGATACTAAAAATTTTCATTTGGATTATAACATCTTTTGAAGTAGATTTCTTTAGAATACTTGAAATAGAGTACGGTATGTGATTTTATAAGAAAAATTATAAATTTTACTTCTGTTAAATTCAGAAAATTAACATACATTGTTTAAATGTAATATTAATAATGATTGAAAATTACGCAAAAAGGTTATCACAAAATATTTGCGTACAGGTACAAATTGCAAAGATATTTGAAGGATTAATCTTATTTTTTAGCTTCTGTGAGTTTGTATAAATTAAATATTGTCTGTATTTGTTTTTACTACTGATTCATTTTAACTGTGGTAGCAATAAAACAAAATAAATAAAAAAATTGTTTTCTTGGTATGATACATGAGAACTTGCAAACTAGTAGACTTAAAATGGATTCGTAGGGAAAAGTGATTGTTCCAAACGACAAGAGAATTATCTTAAGACAAAGGGATGAATGTAAACTCTTTGAACTATTGGAAAGATAGTTGGAAGAACTCATTCTATTTTCCAAAGAGTAAACAATAATTACAAGCCATCGAAATCTGTTATCTTAAAGCTTCGTAGTAACCAACTTTACTAGAAAAAATATGCATCCTAATATCCTTACGTTTAAATCCAAATATAACTACCTCAAAAAGCACTTGATGTTAGAAAAAGGTTAAAAATAATCACTTCATGAACATACTATACTAAAAATTCAAAAATATTTGGCTATGACGTCCGTGTAGCTCGCTGAAAGCCATGAATTTAAACTGACAATATTCAAAAACGTTACCGGTTTATAAATCTTCTCTGATTTTCTTATATTATATTATAATATAAGTAATATTGTTTCATGAAAGCAAGTTGTGTACCTTCAGCATCAAAGGACGTAAACTGGTTTGAAAAAAACAAGGTACGGTTTTTGAGAAGCAAAATTTTGGGTCTACAGTTAAACACGTTGGATGGGCGTAATGATTTGATGGTGCATGGCAACAAGTGGAATTGATCAATTAACTTTTATAGATTCAATATTAGATGATATGGGATTTTTATATATTTTTAAAGAAAATTTGAAACAGAATGCACAAAATTTGAATCTTAACAATGACTTTTGGATTTAACAAGACAATGATCTGGCTGTTGTACAATTTCAAATATCTGTTGCTTACTCCTCCACAATCAATAGACTTAAACAACATTGAACATTTATGGGACTTATTGGAACGCAACATTCAGCATCATAGCATATTATCGAAAGGTATGCTAAACAGAGTAATTATGATTGAATGAAATAATATTTCATCAGTAGAAACCAAGAAGTCTTTTCACTCTATGCTTAAGCGATTGAAACAGGCTCTTAAACATAAATGTTTTCCAACCAAACATTAAAGTTTAATTGACAACCCATGAAAGCTATTTTTAAAGACTGTTCTCATCTGTAAGCAAATTTTTCTGACTGTTTTTTATGTAATTTTTAATTATTATTATTACTACTTTGAATCAATGTGTGTTATCTTTCTGAAATTATTTCTGATATTTAGGAAATTATTAAAAAAAAAGCAATATACAAATATAAATTGATGTTAACACTATGTACTTCTATTCTCTGAAGAATGTTTACCATGCGTTTGTACACAGAATTTTCTGTGTAAGTATATATATTATAAATGATCATGGGATCATTATTCAGATCATTATTCAAGATTTATTTAAACTTTATAATAATATTTAAGCTTTATGAAAAATAATCTAAAATACACTAAAGTATATTTTTATGAGTGTTACATTAAAATAAGATTTAAAATACCATGAAATAAAATTTATCTGTGAACCTCTAAATATAATTTTTAAAAACTACTTCCATGTAAATAATTAAGAATATTTTGTATAACAAATAACAAAATAAATGACTTCTAGGATGATTATCGTTTGTGACACAGATCTAAATTGCTATTAAGGAAAATGAATTTCCCCAAAAAAATCATTATTATTGAATTTAAGCAAAGTTCTAATATATTATTGATATATAATTGTGTACATTATTTCATTGATTCCATATCTTGAAGTTAAAAATTGATTTTGTTCCAATAATTTAATTTTATAGTTTAATTTTTAAGTAGAATTGAGAGATGTTTTGGAAATTATGTTACATTTTTAATTTTATTTTACCTTTTTGGAAACTCTTTGATATATTGTAAAATACTTTTAAATTGTTTATCAATTTTTAGTTATATCTGCAGTAATAATAGTATTCTGGTAATTCTCAAAGATTTGTTTAAATTAAGGACATTTTTTCTTCGATGAAAATCTTGCAAATTTTTTTTACCGTAAAAATGTTGCATTGCTATTACGTGGGAAATTTAATTTATGATTTTCGCTATTTTACACAGTAAATCATTTATATTCCTTGCAATGTCCTGTTTTCAACTTTTACTCTTTAATCTTTAACTCTTTTTTACTCATTAAAATTACTTTTACTCCTTGCAATGTCCTGTTTAAAGTGTTTGACTCTTTATATCCAGTAACTATATCGCTGTATTCTAATTACCTAATTACATTGTTTTAATAATTTTACTACCAGATCATTATTTTTTTTAACTTTCACTCAACAATATGCTTTTCACTAGTGCATGTTACTGTAAATTCCATCAATAAACGTAATTTCTGTAAAGCAGAAATTGCTATGTTTCCAGGCCACTAACAATGGAAGAGTTGGATCATTTTAAAGAAAATAAAATGTCATAAGCCATATAATCTGGAATCTTTTTGTGTTTATTTTGCTTCATATATAAGTTTTTGATTGGCTGTTAGTCTTTCTAAAGTACACTCTTTATATAATAACTATTTTACTATACTTCTCAAATTTGCATCTAAATAACAAAAATCCAAAATATGAAATCAATGGCTAGTTTTCTCCAAATAAAATGCTTAGAAAAACGATTTAAAGTATTTAAATACTATACTAGTTTACAAAAAATATTTAATTATCTAAATGTCACATTTTTTTAAAATTTAACAAGATAAAATTAATATTTGATTATTTGTTTATGAAAATTTTAATAGAGTTGTTTAAAATAATTAAATACGCAAAAAACATAAATACAAATAATTTACCTAAAAATGAGCAAAAATCAAAAATACACATTAATATAATTAGTAATAATTGAGTTTCTTTAAATCAAAAGTCACCAAAATTTAACATTAGGTACCCTTCTCAAGATGTGACTTTATAAAGGTTATTATATATATATATATATATATATATATATATATATATATATATATATATATATATATATATATATATATATATATATATATATATATATATATATATATATATATATATATATATATATATATATATATATATAGTATAGTATACTTAATTATATTTATTATATTTCCATATTTTAACATTAATTCTATGATAGTAATTTTTGCGAAATAGGTTCCACATTCATTTATTTTCATTTCACAAATTCCCCTGGGCGTAAATAAAACTACGTTCTAATTTATATTGATTTATGACCTTTATTTTTTATGATTTTATTTTCAGTAGTATTATTACTAAGGATCTTATTTATAAGGATTTTGAATTTAGAAAAAATCTTCTGAATGTATGTTTTAAATATGTATAAAACTAAGCCGATCGGAAGGAGAAATCATATAATTTGCTGCTTAAGTTTGTTTAAGAAAGTAAGGAATATTTCAAGGAATAATTTGTTAGCAAGTTGAATCTCCTTAAGGTTTTACATTAAGTGAAGCATGATAAGAAATTCGTATTGACAAAGCTGCTTATTGAGACACGAAAGAAGAGAAGCATATTTCGATCGACTATACTCAGAAAAGAAGATGTGTTGTCGACGCATTCGTTCCTCTAACAGTTCGTTACTAGCAGTGGCCACCCTTTAGCAAACGAGTCTTCAATGCTGCCTTCTTCCCCTCTCCTTCTTCATCCAATTCGTATTAGAAGAACTATCCACTGGGATTTGAATGGGACCCGCTGGTACCCTTTCAAACAACACGCAACCGAAGTGCGTGGTTTTGTTCGTCCAATCAATAGATTTAGGAAGAAAATTCTAAGCTGAAAAGAGAAGAAAAAGGCAAGAAAAAGATGTTCTCGAAGTCGCTTTTTATTGTTATTTATTTATCAAAGCTTATAACAGGAAATAAATTTTTTTCGGAGTATAGGGAAGATGTTGCAGCAAGGAAAAAGTTCTTCAATGAATGCTCATTCTCGAGCAGTGAAAAGAAAGATAAGAAAAATGAAAATACTATAAATTGCCTTCATCTAAAAAAAGGTCGCACAGAAGTTCTTTTTATCTATTTTTATTTGTCATGTGTAAATCAGGATGACATTTTTGAAACTTTCTATTCCATATTTTTTCGGATTTTTATATTTAACCAAATATCTGAGACTTTCATGAATGTTCATAAAATAACGTTGCTTAAAAAATTTTGATTCAATAAATTAAAAATTCATCAAAAAATTCAATAGTAAAAAATAAAGAATATTTAATTTAGAAAAAGGAATGCTTAATTTATAATGAATCACATTTTAATATATTTTAACTTAAAGGAATGATAAAAATTTTATATTTCATATTGAGTAGGTCTAAAATAACAACAAAATGTAAGGTAAAAAAATTATATGATATTAAAATTAATACAAAAGTGTTATTATAACGAACAAGTGCTTTTTATAAACGATTAGAAAAAGGACAAGTGTTGGAATTATTATCATAATTCTGCTATTTTTAAATTTGTGAATTTACCGAAATATTATTTTAATTAGAATAAATACCTAAATAGCTATAAAGAAATTCCAAAGTATTTAATGCTGCATTTTGCTGTATATTATAAAATACAAAAATAGTCGTTATTTTAGCATTATTAAAATATTTTTAATTACATTTTAATTCTTTTATTTAATTCAAAAATTATTAAAGAAATGAGTATCATTTGTTAATCAGCTTCTAAAATTGTCCTTTACAACTCACACTAAAATTTGAAATTTAAAAAAATAATTTAAGTACATTTTTCCTTTTAAATTAATTGAAGTATCACATATTTTCTTATAAACTTTATCCTTAACAATGGATTAATGTTTATAAAAAAGTCTTTCATTTTAGGAAAAGTAATTAATGTGTTATAAATTTTCTAAATAAAATGGTTTTTTATACTAGTAATTTAACTGCCTACATTACAGACAAAGAAAAATGATTGATGTCAATGATTGAAATATACATTGAGTGAATAAAGTGAATGATTGAAAAATACATTAATATTTATTTAATGATATTTACTAATTATTTAACACTGTATCAATTGCAGAAAGTTAAAAAGATTAAGACATTAAAATATGCAATATGACAATAAATAAAAAAATAAGTATATCATGTTACCGATATAAATCACCATAACTTATAATTTAAAATTTGATATATATTATTTTGGATTCTTATTACTACAATGAATAAAATGGACTGTTTTAAAATGTTTTGTTAAATAGTATAAAATAATTTCAGTTTTGGATAATTATGTATCCTTTCTTTCAATTTGTAAATATTATAGGAACGAAAAGTAACCAAATTATTTCTTATATCAGTTAACTTGATACTGTAATTACATTGGAATTCCAGATATATGTGTAGTAAGTTTCTGTAATAATAATAATGAAATTAGTTAGTTATAAAATTGAAAAGGACAAACTCGCAATTAAAATCTACATTTATAATGAAGGCTTTCATGCTCATTTAAATGCACGTAGTACTCAAAATTCCTTACCAATGATGATTCATCGTAGCGAATAAATCTCGATAATTATTCCAGATAAATCTGCTTACATTATCTTGAAAATGTACAAAGTTCGCAGCGTGGAACCATTTTAATAATTCTAATTAGTATATATTTGAAAGCACTGCTTTCCTGCGGGCACAGAGATAGTACTTATGAAGATTGTCAGTTGTGGAAAGTCTTAAAGTATTTCATAAATTAATATTTCTGTCATATTATAATAAAGGCTTGGAAAATTGACAATTAGTATTCACCAAATTAATCAGAAGAAGTGAAATATATATTTCAAATTAAAGATTATTTTTACTGTTTCAATTTTAAATTGAAATATAAAAAGTATTATAATTACATAATATATATTTGTAAACAGTAATTAATCTAAGTACATTTTTATCTCCCATTAGAATATAATAAAATGCATATTTTAACAGTAATTTAAATATCAAATCATTTTATATATTTTGTATGCAGCGGAAATTTTGAGAATCATTTTTTTATAGAATAAAATTTATTTAATAAAATTAATGTATATGATAAACATATATTAAATTTATGAGGGAGTAATTGCTTAGTATTTTAATTCATGATTATATTAGTGACTTGTCTCTAGTGTTGTTCACTAAATTTTCTGGTGGGAATTACTAATTTATAGTGATCGCTTTTTAATCGCAGATAATGCATGCCATGAATAAAAATGATAAATATAAAAACTTATTCAAAGGCTCTGCATTTTATGTGCAAAAAATTTGTTATTATTATTAAATCATATTAACATTATTTTTTATGATTTATTTATTAAATCATATGAAATTTAATATAGAAAGTATAAAATTCATGCAGATGAAACTGATAAGATTAACACCCCAATCCAAATCGAAGACATTAGCTGTCACACTTTAATAACTCTTTCTCAAATTGAGCCTTCTTATTTGACTTTTTAAATTTTTTCCAATATTTCTTGCAATTAAATATCACATCTGAATGATTTAAAAGTTTTTCTTTTGAATAAAATATACATATATAAGTCTTGAAAAATTATAAGTTTCTAATAAGTTAATTATAAAATATTATATAGTTTATTTCTTGTTCAATTCTAATTTTCATGCATATCAAGGTAAATATTCAATGCATTTTACAAAACAATTAAATCAACTTCATTCAAAACAACTCTCATTAATTTAACTGAGCAAATATGTTTTTAAATTTGATTTGAGCCAATTTTAAAGTGATCATACGTTTAAAATATGTTGCTATTAAAATAAAAGTCATTTATATTTTTTTATTCATTAGCTTTCATAATAAAACAGGAATCATCTAATTAGATTTGTTTTTAAACATATATTCTTTTCGTGAAACATATAAACCAGAATTTTATGTACAGATTTATTGCTGTGTAATTTGAAATAATTAATTCAATGAATGTTTGAGACAAAAAACTAAAATAACGTCAGGAAATTTATGAGTTAGGGTTATTTTATCTTTATTCTTGCTTTAAATATTCTTATTTACAAAACTAGGAGAAATCAAAATATTAAAAATTATTATTATCTTCCTTTTCATGTTATTGCATTTTCCTCACGACGTTCAAAAAGCTGTTATGTCAACAAAATGATTCATTGATAACCATTAATCAAGTTGGTAAATATGTTAGGAAAAAGTATCAAATATTTAATGTATATAAAGTATTAACTTATATGTCTCATATTTTTATCATTAAACCATCAAAATGCTATATTGATTAAGAAAATATTCTTTATAGAATAATTTAATAATGGTTCATATTTCTTTTGTTATAGCTTTAAGCAAATTTTCAACAATATATATTTTTATACAATTAAAACAGAATATTATATACCTATCGATCTTTTTATCTCTCTGTATATACAGGAATACATATGCTTGCATTTTCTTTCGTCTTTTTCGTTATTTTTCTTACATATTGTTTTGATACTTAATTTTTATGAATACAATTTTCAAAGTTATTTGAATGTCATGAAGAGTTCTTTAAACCTACTAATTTGATTTTTCCTCACATTACTCTTCAAAAATTATTGCTTTCCAATATATTGTTAAATATATATTCAACCAAAGCTAACTCTGTAGAAAAATTCTTTTTCAGGAGTGTTACTGTAAAAATACTACACTCTTTATACTACAATACCCACAATGGCTTTAAACAGCAACTTAGTCTAATAACACTTTTGATTGTTTTCATGTAGTATATGACTTTCCTGTAATGTTCATATTATCTATTTTTATTATTAGTTTTCCTAACTAGTAATTACATTTATTTAAGATTTGTTTTTCCTAAATGCAGATGTAATGCGTATAAAATATTTCTTCCATATATTTCCTATGATAATTTGCAGCTATTCATGAGCATAATTTACATCCATCTTGTGATAGACGGACTTGTATGGAATCACTTTTGTAGACAACAAGTATTTCAGAAAATTTTCTCTTATAGTTTTATCAGGAGGGCCATATTCTCTCTCATTGAATTGCTGGAGCTCCATAGACGTAGGACGTTTCCGCGTTTATCTGTGACGTCCAAGGTGCCTCGGCTGGTGTGCTGTATTTCACAAAATTAGATAAATTGTATAATCAAACACAATCTATTGCAAAAGAAATTTCAAAACCTTTCATTAATTTTTTGTAATCTTCTCAATATCTTATTGAAAAAATCACGCAATTTGGATTTTAATTTTTAAAATTACTTGCTGCAAAAATCTTTAATTATTAGTTCACAAAATGCAGTTAATTTATGCAATTTTCATTTCATTGACGATTATTTTAGTTATTTCAAAAACAAACTGAAATGTTTATTTTTTTGAAAAATCAAGTAAATTATTATTTATCTTTTTAATTTTTTACATAATTTTGTATTTATTTAATAGATGATTTATCATACTGAACATACTTGAATTCTGGATACTATAAATTTAAATATAAAAACCTGAATGAAATTCCAAGGTTTTTATTCATTTCATTTATATATCAGCATTAATGAATACATTTTATGTAAATATGTTGTAATATGATATGAAACAAAATGTATTCCTACCTGGAAAAGGTGTATAATCATTTATATAGAAGGAAATTATAAATAATATTTTATCAACATATATTCAATGAGGTTCTTCAAAAAATAGCCTAAGTAATGTGCTATTATCTTAAAATTGATAAAATGAAAAATTTAGTTCATTTTATTAAGACTAAAATTGGATTGATTTCTATGCATTTTAGACACATCTTCATATGAATATTAATAATAATTTGAAGAGAAAATTAATGTAATATTTCGTGATTACATTTTTACCAAGAAAAATCCATTAATTCTTATTCATTAGTATCTAATGATTTTGGAAACATAAATGATTTTTTCATCAATTATGTTTCCAACTTTTACTGAGATGCAAAAACACTCTTTTCATGAATAAATTCTAATATTAACTGTGTTTTAGTATACCTAATTTAATTGTATTCAGAGGTTTTTATACTTTGTTGAATCTTTCAGACTACTTAAATTGATTTAATTTATTATGCAAACATGACTTTTTTAATTTCCATTTTCTTATTTATTATTGGTTAGATGAAATTATTATTCTAGAAATGAAGTGTTTTTACAAATATTTTCATAAAATAAAATATTATTAAGTAATTGAATATTAGTAGTTATATGTAAGAATTCTTTTTAAATAACTTTAGTTGAAGAACCAATGTTTGGGGTGTAAAATTTTCCCAAAATAAAAATAATTAAATTACTCGTAGCATTTTTAGCTTTTCTTTAAAATTTAATATTTATAATTAATCAAAAAGGAAAAGAGCAAAACTGGGGATAAAAGGAAAATTTGTTGTTGCATAAAGATATTTGTATTTAATAATTTTTATCTCCTCAAAAATAAGTATTTATGATTTATATTTGTATTTTTAATCCTCATATAAATTATAATTTCCTAAATGTTACCAATAAACTATTTAAAGATTATTCTTGGTAATTTTTTAAACAATAAAGATATTTCCCATACATTTCTTTCAAATCATTGAAATCTAAAGATATTTCCCAGACGTTTATTTCAAAAAGGAATACTATTTGCCATATATATATATATATATATATATATATATATATATATATATATATATATATATATATATATATATATATATATATATATATATATATATAATTTTTAAATTTTCTATTTGTGGGTGGGGAGTAGGACTCAGTAATTTACGCTCCATTACTCTAATTATTGTACTGTAAGAAAAGATTATTAAATACGTCATAATTAGAACCTACTTCTGGATAGTGTTAGTCAACCCCCATTTGCATAACACCTAAAATTAGAGAAATGGGTGCAGTGCCATTTATTACATATTTACCGCAAATTTTAAGAATTAATTATCATCATTGCACCAAATTAAAATTTTCAAAACAGATTCATATTCTTGATAGTTAAAATGTTATTATTTCTAATTTCGTCGGAAATATAATTTAAAGCTGAAATATAACTTTGTTAATGTGGCAATGATTTTAATTTAGGAAAGAATGAAGTAATTATGTTTTTTATACATAAATGTTAAGCAATATTATTTGGAAAAAGTTTAAATTACTATTGTTCCGTTATTAATTTAAATTATTAATCCCAAAATATATATTTTTGTTAATATAAATTTGGCTTTCGGTATCATAAACCATTTACAAAATTAAAAAAGCAAGAAAACATTTAATTTTAGAAACATTATTGGTGTTGTTTACGAATGTCATCATTTTAAAAATAAATCTTTTAGAACTGTAGGAATCAAGACTAAAAATCTATTATTGTTCATGACTATTAAATAGATTTTCAGCTTGTATATATTTTCAGTTTGTATACTTTTTTTAGAATTACACAATTTGAAAGAATCTCAATGATATTTGAATTTAAAATGTATGAAACTTTGCAAAATTATTTGCTTTGGTTCAATTATAATTTAATGAACATTTTCTGTAATAAAGTACAAAAATTTGTAAATAAAATTAGCGAAAATCTAACTAAGTTAGATACAATTCAAACAAACATTAATGACCAATCAATGAATGGTTCAATGAAACACATTTACGTTTTTTGGACTAAATATATTATTTCCAATAATTTAAATATTAATTATGTTTTACTTCATTTATATCATTTTTCTTAAAACAATATTTTATTGCGTTACTTATTAAGTAAAACTGCATAATTAATTTTTCTGTTAAAGACATCAGATTGTAGAAAATACCACTGATAATTTCCAAGTTTTACAGTTAAAATTTTGTGAACATAATAGGAATTAAATTGATATTTTATAAAAACATATTTTTTGAACTTAATTACATAAATGATTAGAAATATTGTTGAAAGTAATTGACATATTCCATCATCACATATTTTTGGTAGAATGAACAATTTTCTGTAAAACCACACACACACATACAGTGCTCCTAATTAAATATCTCAGTGAATAACTTCTATAATCTGAATTGTCAATCTTATATAAAATTATTCTGCAAGGGTTGTAACTTTCGGAAAACTAAATATAAGAGTGATATTTAAAAATTGAATTTAATGAAACAAATTACATAATGAAACTTTATTTTTAAAACAATGCTTAGTGTTTATTAAGTTGATTAAGTTTGTGTATTTATATTTTCATTATTATAATATGCATGAGAAAGAGGTTATTTTACTTTTTTTCACTGAACTATTTTATATTTAATTCAAAATCACATTTAGTTATATTTTAAAATGAAATGAAAATTCAAATTTTTATCGATTATTGTGAATTTTAAAAAATTATCATTTAAAAATTTCATTCTATGAATGTTTTTTAGTGAGAACAGTTTGCATTTGCAAAACATTTAAAGTATCTATTACAAATATTTCACATCTAGCTCCATTCCAAAATAGATACTTTGCGTCCCTAAAACTATTACTTTTTAGGAAAGCAATCATTGTAACCATTTCTCCAGCTGATGCCATTTCAGAATCAGAAAAAATCCAAGGTAAGACATTTCCACTGACATTATAAAGGTAGATGTCAGTTATAGTATAGTAAAAAAAAGGTTTTTTTGATATTCTTTGAAACATATTGAAGGTATCATTACATCTCTAAAAGAAAGAATCTTTGTTATATGAAAAGCGTTTTGAAATTTATGGAAGTATTTGTGTGAATCTGCATTTTAATAATACATGTAGTACTTAGTATACATTGATATTTGAAGAAATTAAAAACGCAGAAAGATTATTATACATTTAAAATAAAGTTTAGTAAAACACATTAAGATATAGAACCCATACGGTAATTTAAAATGCTTCAATACTCTTAGTGTTTATAAAGAAAACATCTTTCACTATAAGTTATAATTTATGAGTTGTAATATTTGAATAATAAGAATATTTTTTAAATCAGAAATATTCAGTTCAATTTGCATTCATTTTTAAAAATAAATTTACATTTTAACTAAAAAATAACCTTTAAATGCATGAACACTGAAATATTTTCTATTTAATAGATGTATGTCATTATTTTAATTATAAAATGACAACCCACTTAAAATATAAGTTTTATTTTCCAATAAGCATACTATATAAGCATTCTATGTTAAATAATTTGTTTATAATAAATTTTGTAAGAATAAGCTTAAAGAAACTTACATATATATATGATAAGAAACGATAACACTTTAACCAACATTTTCTGATTGTAAAAATGTATTTGAAAAATTTTATTCGTTACTTTTCTAAATGAATCTGCAAGAAATTTGTCAGAAAAAATGCATCCATGGCAGCAAATAGTTATTTGTGAATGTTAGGTTTTTAATTTCATTCAATGTATAAGTATTGACCAATAAAAGTTTAAAATATTATTTCACTCTGAAGGTTTGAATTCTCTCTGAATTGACATTGACATCAGCGAACTCCCCTGTAATTTACTCCAAATAGCTTTACCAGTTTAATGTGAGCTGCTGGGATTTTTACTTAAAAATATATTAAAAAATGACATTATAAACATTTTTACAACAGTTGAACATGATTATCTTACAACATGTCTTTAAACATACAATCTAATTCCGGTTAATTGTAAAGATGAAAACAATGTGACAATATAATGGAGTCTATGATGAATTATATACAGTTAACATAATAATTGTAATTTTACAAAATTCTTGATTATAATTAAATTAAAATTTATAAATCATATTCAAAAAGTTTTTGATATTTACAAAGACAGAGCCCTACTTTGGTCAAAACATGTTTTTAACTAAGTTGTAGAAGAGTACCCAATCCAACAAACTAAGTTTTCATTGATAATTAGGAATTCAGGGGTTTTATTTGATTTTGCTCTCACTGTACGATTTCTCAGAATTCTCTTCTTACAGAGGATCTTCCAAATTTCACTGGGTATGTCTAAGTGCCAGGATAATGTTTTGGAGCAGGTTGTCAAGAAGTGGAGTGGATTGCCTTCTTTTCCACAAGTGCAATCTTTGGAATCAGAAATGTGGAACCTGCGGAAGTAAGATGGAAATGGTCCGTGGCCCGTATAGAAAAATACCTCATTCCTAGTCCAGTTAAGGGTCTTCCTGCTAACTTTCGGTATCATCTCGTGAAAATTTTTCCAGTTATTCCATTATCCCAATCTTCCTGCCAACGATCCATTATCCGATTATCAAGTAAAGATTTGGTGTGGCAACGTGGTAATGCTAGGACCTGAGAAGAATTACATGATCGTGCAAACGTTTTTACAAGTCTGTCCGCTATCTCATTTCCCTCTGTACCTTAATGGGATTTTACCCAACCAATCCTGACGTTATCTGGTATTATTAGGAGATCTTGCAATTCTCGTACCATAGGACATTTGTTAAGATGATTAGATAAAGATTTAAGGCATGTTTGACTATCTAACCAATTTTCTCTGAATGTCTAAATTCACTATGAAAGTCTGAGATAAGGATCATTAGATTTAAGTTATATTATTTTAATTGTAGAAAGTTAATTGAAATATGTGTTCATTTTATTTCCATGAACTAAAATGATTTCAAATTTATATTACAATATCAGATCCTTATTGCTAAATATTTTAAGCATTTAATTCAAACCGCATAATTTGAATTTACAGGTAACTAAAATAACAAGCATTAGAAGCTGAATTGCCATGAAATTGATTAAGAATTGTCATTATTGGAGAATGCTTTGTGTTTTTGATTAACATAATAGTCAATTCATCATCCTATGCAACAAAATACAGTCTACTAAAAGACTTAAAGTAAACTCATTTTAAATAATCAGGTACAAATATTACTTTTATTATAAATTTATTAATAATGCCTATGATTAATGTTCAAAGATTACATTGTTTGTAGATATTAGGTTAAATAGGAATGATACAATAATCATTTCACAAGCTTAAGGAAGAATTATATGTAACTCATATAGCGATTGTAATCTACCTAAACAAAGATTTCTAAAATCATATTATTTTTTTTAATTTGATTTGTGCTCTAAACTGAAATAATCTGGTTAATATATCTCATTATGTAATCATGTTTATCTAGAAAGCTATACATTATTGTGTGTCTTGATATGTAATTGAAACTAGTAAATGTTCTCTTTGTGAATCTCTCAAAATGAAAGTCTTCGTAAGTAACATTTCCCGATATTTTATCAGGAAATTCAAAATAATACTTCACTATTTACGGTAATTGATATTTCTTCATCAACTAATGGATTTTTCTCATGATTATAAGTAAAGGAATAAAAAGGTAACCTATATTAAAAAATGTATACATATAGAAAATTCTGTAATTTAGCAACATTGTCGGAGATTTACTAATTTTTCTCAAGAAAATTATTAAGTAAATTTCAATCTTTACTATAAAAAATTGCAATGTGTCTGATATTAAGAAGTATTATATTATATGTTAGACAGAATACAGATCTGCTAAAGATAAGTAAACTGTGGGTAACATTTCATTCTCAGAAAAACAAAATATCTCTGTGATTTGTAAGTTGAATCTAGATAATACTATAAACATTAAAGAAAACTAGATTTTCATGGATTTAGAGATTTTGATTATGATCAGGATTTTACATAATATTTAAATGTAATGATGATTCCCACCTTTATTATAATAATAATACAATTTTTAAAGTTATTATTTTTGTGTGTCTTTTTCATTTATGTAATGAAGCCTTCAGGGCATAATTGCAATAATCTTAATCTCTTTCAGGGAGAGGATGGGCAGTTCAATAAATTTTTATTAGAACATTTTAAAAATATCGCGTTATCTTTAAAAAAAATTAGAAAATATTTGAAATTTTGATGTTATGTTCAATAGTTTAAGTTAATTGAGATATTTAATAATTTTTTAGATTATTTACTATTCCGATTTTATACCGTTTGTGATTCTAACCCAATAATGAATTAAGTATCACTTTTCGATTAAGCAATTGAAATTTTCTATAAGTAAATAAAATTTTTCATTGAAATTGTGCTTTGATTTATCTAAAATCCTACCAAACATATAGTAATTAAGATAAGCCAAATAATATCTTTTAAAACTATCAATAAATTTACTTAATATTAAATAAAAAATAATGTCAAAATGCAGTATCAATTTTATGACATATTTGAAAATATATATTGATAGTTTAGTAATCTATAAAATTATTAAATATTCAGAGTAGTTAAGAACGATTAGAATAGCTAATGATCTGATTTAGTTCAACGGTCCATGAGTTCAATTATAACCTCGAGTATGGATATTTCAAGTAGTTTCACATGTACAATTTGTTTGATCCAATTAACCTATAGGATTAGATCAATAACTGGTGGACGACAAATATTAAAATAGAAAATATTTATATCCTTACTTTTATATATCATTAATAAATACTATAAAATATTAATAAATAAGTTTTTTAGTTTGCACATTCTAAAATCTCCTAATCAACAAGAAAGGGAATTTATATTCATGGGAAAAAAAACATACATAAACTGTCATACAAAATTCCAATCTTCATAAAAATGTTAATTAAATGTTTCTTCGGACGAAAATACTAATCTTCCTTGCTTCTATAAATAAATTGTACTAATATGATTATTGAATAATAAATTTGTTATTTTATGCATAATAACCTTTAATGTTATTACATATTAAAGGACATTTTTAAGTAAAAGTGAACATATATTTTTAGATAAATATAATTGATTACGAAATGGTTAATTTTAATGGTTATTTACGTTGAGCAGACTTCAGGAGTTATCTACACATCGAAAATTACACTTCTATAATATTTTTATACTATAAATGTAACTTTCAATCCAGAGTTTTATTTCTTTTCCTGAAAATATCTTGAAAGATTTTGAGATGGATTAATTTAGTTAATTTAAATATGAAAGAATATTTTTTGTATTAAAAGAAAAAAATGAAATAAAATTTACTTAACCCTTCTGTGTTGATTTAACAAAATAATTAGAAATTTCTCAATTAAATAAATGAATATATCGCATTATTTAAAATTAGCCTCAGGGTACATTCTATTTTACTTTATTTGAAATACTTTTTTAAAAAATTCTTTGGCTAATTATTATTAAGTAACACGAGAATGAGAGCTTATATAATCATCCATTCTAACATTGAATAGTTAATCTTTGAAAAAATTAAAATCCCTTACCATTATTAGAAGGAACGCTATCTAGTGCAAAAAATCCGACATAACATTAAACGTATGAGATATTTTTTATGCGCAAGAATACGATCAGATGAATTCTAATAATTAACAGAAGCATGCTCATTAATGAAGTTGGTATTAATTAATATGCTTTTAAAATTATTTTAAACAGTATCTGAAAATTCATTAAAAAGAAATGAATTTTTAAATAATAATTTCTATCCAAAAATAATATTGGATTTATATTAATCTTCTAATTTGATATTGCATTTGATCGAATTTAAAATCTCTCAAAATTCAAATTCTTATCTGCTATACTATTATAGATCATTTTAAGTAGAGCTTTTTTGATTAAAAAAAGTTGCTTAAATATGAGTAAATATAACAAATTAGTGTGTGTTATGGTTTTTCTAGTTTTTTTCTTGATAACATATGAATATGACCCATAGTTCATAAACTATTCTTCTAAAAATCAAGATGCTAAGGATATACTAATGTCTTACAGTTACTTTCAGCAGTTAGACTATCTTCTGCGTGGAGTGAAATATTGACAAAAATATCCACTGGAATATAATGGCAGGATCATGGCATTTGCATTGGAAGATCAAGATTTTATTTCAACCATTATTTAGCAAATGACTTTGGACGTTGGTTCCTGTTTTCTGAATACATTTCTGCTTAACAGATTTTCAGACTTTAAAACTTGCGTCGAATGTAAATTGCATATTATCAATGAAATATTTCTTCAAAGGAATCTAGCAGTCAATGTTGAAAAGATTTTTCAACAGATTCCATTTGTTATGAAAATGTTATCCAAGACGTATCATTAATTACTATAGAACTATAACATTTGGAATGATAAACATAAATCCTAACTTTTATCGATTTAGCCGGAAAATGCATTGCTATTTTACATTCAGCTGGCTCACTTATCGTGAAAAGTTTGGAGTTTATAGATTTAGCACTTTACGATGTTTAAAAGAATAGAGACACACACTTTTAATTGAAATTATATCTGCCATAATATAATCAATTCGATCCTAAAAAAGCTTTAAGTGGCTTAAAGTCTGAAATTAATTGACTACCTAATCCCAAGGAAACTACATTAGATAATGATATATCTCCATAAAACATATTTTAAGTAAAAAAATTATATATATAATTTAAATTATATTATATTTAATTATAATTTATATATTATTTTAAATTTAATTTACAAGAATATTATATTCTACAAAATATTTATTTTAATTCATTCATAAACTGGAACGTAAATATTCCAAAACATGGTTTTGAAAAGGATTTTTAAATAATTAAAGATTTAAGCATATTGAAAAAATAAGAAAAAAAATGTTTTGACTTTAAAATTCTAAAATGTAAGAACATCCATGCTTGCAATATAGATGCGTAATATTAATGAAGAATTATAATGACTTATAGTGTTCAAAATGTGTATTGCTTATATTAGTTTATATATGTTACAATCATTTCTGTGCTTGGAAGATGCATCATTTGCTTAAGATTTGAAATAAAAGATTACTCTTAGTATATTGTTCATATTACTTTTAATTGCATCATTTTTTCTTACTGTTATGCAAATTAATAACTTGGTTATTATAATTTACGTCAATGAACTAGTGTGGAAATAATAATGTATGCATTTTAGTGCATTCCTTGAAAATAGGTTACACTACTTTCAAAAGTAACAATCGTAGAGTATAATTTTTGAAAATTTTAAAATAATTTTTTTTATAATTTCAAAATAATATCCTTATAATTAAAATCATTATTAATGTCTAGAACTTCTTTCCATCAATATATAGAATTCGAAGAATCAAATGACTCTATTGATCAAGAATGAGAGGAAACTATCAATACAATTTGAAGATTTTAGTATTTTCAAGACTATGTAGTTTTTCGTCTTGAAAATGAATTTTTATGAGTAGACGGATTTTATAGTGTAAGCAAAACTGTTCATTGTTTGATGGGCTTTTTTTTACAAATGTTATATTTCTTATACTTACACTGTTGCTTCCTCACTCAAAAATTTGCTTGGATTGAAATAAGTTTATTGCTTGCCTTTCAGATCTGATTTGAATAATTTATTTCTTATTTTTTAGTATAATTTAGTTTCCTATGTATGTACTTTTATAGTACATATTTTTCACAACAATGTTTTATTTAAAAATCAATAGCAGCTCATAAAATATCTATCAAATGCAAATTTTTAATTAAAAACATTCAGTTTCACACACTATTTATTGTCCTATTTTGCCAAACAGTATAAAATAAATTTTAAAATCAGTAATTCAATACTTTTATCCTAGATAAATTTGCTGATTTATATATATTTTTCAAATAAAAAATCTCTAACTCTTAAAAGTTCTTATGAATTTTAAAATGAAATATATAAAATAATAGTAAAAAATTAATGCAATGACAAAATTCTGTTAATACTTTAAATTGAAATAAAACTTGAAAATTATACTTTTTTTATATATATTTTGTCATTAATACTATGAGTATCATGAAAAACATGTTTAGTATTATTTTTACTTATGTCATGTTCAAGTTTAGTGTAAATTGCTATAATATTCGTTATAAGCATTTTTCCTCACAAAGTTGTAACAAGTGTTGGGAGAATGAAATATTCAATATCACTCTGATAATTTAAATTGAAAATTTTTCATTCAATCTTAATTTTTTAAAAATTAACCATAAAAAATATTTTTCAGTACATAATTATTTATCACAACTGATCAAATGAATTTTTAAGCAATAATTAGTAATCAAAGAAACTTGGAAAGGTATTATGTTTAGAAGATATATTTTGTGTATATAAAACAACTGAAATAAATTGCAACAATATGAAATAGATTTCTGTTATTATATTTATCTTAATTTTTAAATTGTACTTGCATGATTAAGTTGTTGGAAACTGTCATAATCTTATAGTCTTACAAACAATCAAGATTTATGTCAGAATACACTTAAAAATGTGATTAATCTCTCACATCATATGTTTAAAGAAACAAGTTTAATATCCGTTAAATTCATGTTATAGTTAATTCAATAATAATTAGAATATAATAGTTAATTCAATAACGATTCGGTAATTTTTGAAATTTCATAAGATTCAATATAATAACATAACAATAAGTAAACAAAAAACACACAGCATTTAAATCTTTTATCAAAATACATACATTTTTAATTGCAACTTCTATTTTCATGTTTTTCTTGCTATTAAAAGATAGCATAAATATTAAATAATATTATTGTTTTCATGTTAAAAACTCCATAGCCTATTTGAATTTTTATAAACTGCAAGCAATGATTTATTAAGTAACACTGATGTATTCGCTTCAATACCTAAGAAAATGACAATACTCATTTAGCTATAAGACGAATTGTTAATTTCTATTTTCTAAATTATTCAAAGCTCTGAAGTATCTGCTGCATATAAGTATAAGGTAAACAAAAAAGTTTTCGTCGTATTCGCATTTTCATTGAATGAGGTGAGAATAAGAATGCAATATAATGAATGACGTTGTTGAGAGACTGATCAGTCGTGAGTAAAAATACCTGTCGTTATAAAAGTAAGTCCACTGCATACATACGTCAATCGTAACTCTCGCAGTAGTGAAAAGAAATGGATGTGTAGAAGGAGCTCGTACTGTACTGGCTGTTTAACTATTTCAAAGTGGGCTTAAAGTATCAGTTGCTGCATCAAATTACCGATCAATGTTGCTCATCTTTGGGGATAGTTCTGTGAATGAGTATACAATAAGGCATTAGTTTAACAAATGTAAATTGGAAGATTTGTGCCTCTGTGATGAAGCTGCTGTCTGGTGGACTAGTCGTGAAGTGGTTCACTATGAGCTGCTACCAATGGGCCAAATGGTCACTGCGTGTTTGTAATCTCAGCTATTGGAACTTGTGCAAGAGGGACTGCTACAGAAGAAACCAGAATTGTTTGATAGAAAAGGTGTACTGTTTCTTTTCCCATAAAGTGAGGCTTCATGCCACGCGGGTGACCAGGAATGCTTTACAGTGTCTTGACTTGGAGAGGTTCTGTCATCAACCTTACTCATCTGATCTTGCATCAACACATAACCAACTAATAGAGATTCTCTGGACAATCATATCCGTGAAAAATCCTTCATCAATGAAGCACACTTGCACCAAGCACTTACACACTTTTTTGCGTCCGAAACTCCCGAGTTTTAATGCAACGGGATTGCATAATTGGAGGCACGTTGGCAGAAGTTGTGGGATGCCGATTGTTATTTCCAAAACTAACAATAGGATATACTATCTGTAGGTTATGTTCTTTTGGATCATTAAATACGGCAAGGTCTTTCCCTTTTACATTCTACATTTTCTGAGTGTATTATTGTCTTACTTGGAAGGTGGAGTTTTAGTTATTTCAATGCACTTTTAATGTATGTGTAAGAAAATCGAATTAAACCAATCACAATCCTAAGGCTTGTTTTCACATTTAACAAGATGATGTTAAATAAGTTGTAAGTAAAGAGTTTGAAATTAAATATTTTTAAAATCTCCTATGCAATCCTGATTTATAGGGTGATTAAATCTAAAATAAATTTTAAATAAAATTATTAAATTTAAAGTGAATGCATTTTATTTAATTTACCTTTGAATGCACATTTTTGTATGTTACGAGCGTTTATTTTTTAAAATTTAATTTAAATTAAAAAATAATTTTTTATATTATTTTTACATACGAAGTGAAACAAAGAAACTGATATCACATTTTTTAAAAAAATGTTTTAATTTTCTTCTTTGTGAACTGAAACCATTTAACATTATTAAAATTGTTGAACAGATATGCTGAGATTAAATAGCATAGTATCTTAATATTGTTTCAAATTTATTTATCAAATAAATAATTGAATACAAAGGTACAAATCTCCCGATTTTAATTTGTTAATCCAATGTCTTACCGTATACTATTTCACAGAGCTATCTCCAAAGATGAGCTACATTGATGTATGAGAAATATCTTAAATATAGCAAATTAATTTGTGATAAAATATCCGAAGGGTTTAATTGAGTATGAAAACATAAGTAAAGTGGTATTAATTTTAATTCTGAAATTCCAGAAAAAGCACTCTTTTTTGTTATAGAAATGTGAAGTTTGCTAATAAATATTTATATTTGGTAATTATAATGAAAGAATGATTGATGATAAAGGCTTTTATAAATTTTTATAGCTTACTTATTTTTGTTTAGAAATATAATAATGGCGTGAGAAATATTATGATAAAATAAATAACTAAGAATTCTTATTTTCAAAAATTAAGAAATAATATTTAATTTTATATATATATATATATATATATATATATATATATATATATATATATATATATATATATATATATATATATATATATATATATATATATATATATATATATAAATATATATATATATATATATATATATATATATATATATATATATATATATATATATATATATATATATATATATATATATATATATATATATATATATATATATATATATATATATATATATATATATATATATATATATATATATATATATATATATATATATATATATATATATATATATAAGGTTTAATCATGTAATGATAAAACATTTTATAAACACTTTTCTAAAGTATGAACACAAAATTTTTCTTTACTTGATCCGATTTATAATATTAAATATATAAATATAAATATATAAGTGTGAATATATATACATTCAATAATATAAGAATATGTTTATTTAATTATATGCTTTTATGGTTTAATCTCTTACAAGAAATTTTTTGTCCTATGTAGTCGTTTCCCATTTTAATCTTCGTAAAATATGGTACCAGAATTATTGTGTAAATATGTGATATTTATTTAAAATGCTGAGTTATACTTAATAATTTTCTAGTTTTTAAAATTACCTCAACACATAGAGAATTATATTGATTTCTAAAATATTAAAAAGCAAATAACAAATTATCCTGTTTCATTTTGAATTCTGAATTAAAATGTTGCACACACACACACATATATATTTTGTTGAATACTTTATTTGCCTTCTATGAAACTATTCGTTCTAATTTAATAAAATTATTTTTATTTGAAAATAATTTTATTTCATAAAAAGTCCTTAAATTACACATAAAAATAAATTTAATTTGAAAATTAATAAGATATTTGAAAAATATAAGACCATTTAACATAATTGTTGTTAGCATTCACATAATTTTTAGTATATTATCTCTAAAAATTCGGTTAACTTTTAATGGATAAATAACTAATTAATAGACCTTATCCTTATTAAAGTTTTTATGGAAATTTAGGAAATAACTACAGTCATTTTTTTTCAAGAAATTAGTGGTATAATTATTTCAGAACTCATTATCATATAAATTGATTTAAGAATCTTTTAGTGTAGAACATGTATTCGCTGAATGGTGTTCTTTACTTGTAATTGTATAATGTTTTTCATTAAATATTACATTGATGAGAATTATCTGAGAATGAGATTTTTCTTTATTTCTCTCCCAAAAAAGTTATGTAAATAAATAATTTATGCGAGAACAGTGTCAAAATAAGAAAACTAAAAGCTATTGTCGAAGCTTTTTATAAAATTATCTATTTTAGAAATTTTACATTAATTTTTTTGATTATAAAGATTTTGCTTAAAGTTTTTTTTATTCATCATATCAATTACATTTTATAAAATAATAATTAATTTTTTTTAATTATTCTAACTAAATTATAAATCATTGTATTCTATTCATACTTCATTAAACATTTTACACTTCAAGTAATAACTCAAATTTAATATTAAAGAAAAAAATCATCTAAGTAAATATCTATTTTAATTGGCTTAGTTTGATACCATTTATTGGCAATATTTTACAATATTCCATAGTTAGAGCGTATTTGTCTTCGTTAAATATATTATGGAACTTTAACTGCTATTAATATTGTATCATTGCTTACATAAAACTCATTGTTTATAATGAGATCATTAAAATGTATTGATAACTTTGCACATTGAGTCATTATAGCATATTGGTTAGAAATCTATAATACTCATATAGCAAATTAAGAGTCACATTATTGCTTCACATATAAAAATAGAAATCTTTATTGCTAATTTCTGAAGCAATATTAGTAAATAAAATCATGATAAAGAAATTAATAAAGGTAATAGAATTTATTTAAATATTACAACATGTAAATATAATAATCATAAATTACTCGCCTAGAATCATAAACTAATGCTTATAAAACAATTCTAATTATAACTCTTATAATATTTCATTATAACGCTTTTAATGATATTTAATATAATAAAAATTTATGCCTCAGAAATGCTATATAAAGCGTAAAGTTCTTATTATTTGCCTCATTCATGTTAATTGGCCATTGATTTATATGACATGTTAGTTTAAATGAATAATATAAAAAGTAAGGTTAGTATTTATATCAAACTTCAGAATTGTTAACTTTTGTTAATAAATGAGAAACTCATTATTTTAAAATACTTATTATGTACTTACTTAAAATGCTATTATTATAGTAGTCACGTTTACAATTTCTAGAATCCCATATGCGGTACATTAATTGTCAAAGACACACCTTATCGTAATTATTGCATTAGATGCTATTGAATTCCACGAATAACTTTTTCATCGCTTTAAAGCACTAAAATTCGCCAAGTTTAACCCAATTACTAGCGCAAGAAATAGTGAAGTAAAAGAAAAAGATTCTGCTCTTGGGCAAATTACTAAGAAAGAGATTTAATACATCAGACTCCCTGACAGCGGAAAAGCAAAATCTAACAAGATGCGAGAAAAAGCACATCATGATTTGTTTTCGACCGATTTCAACTGCAAGAATAAACACATAGAAGAAAAGTTTCTAGCAAAAAATTCCTCAAGCATAAAAATAAGACTTAATTGCAGGGATCCTTTACTCGGATTTAACTTAAAAAAGACTTGAATAAAAAAGTAAAACGAGGGCTCTTTAACTTGATGAAATAGTTCAAGAGACGACTTGATTTTTTTTACTCATTCACACTCTACCCTGATCATGTAAAAAAACGGATAAAATAAAATTCTAGTTTTTTTTTCTTTCTCTTTTTTGGACAAAAAGTTTTTTTCAAACATGAATTCGCAGTTTCTTTCGACTCTTTTATATATACTTTTTTTTTCTTTGAGGGGCAAAAATCAATTTTAAAGATAGATAGACAGTTCGGGTTTCCCTCAAAGATTTTTTTTATTTAGAGGGAAGCTTTAAAGGATGCTTTCTGGGTATAATACCTCGGGGATGGCCCTCTTCGACACCCCTTTAACCCGGCAGTGATTGGATGCATTAAACACAAGTTCTCGTATTCCGCGTTCCATGAAGGGCACAGTTAAGTGGGTGGAGGTTGTGGGGAGAGCGGGGGAGGTGTTACTCGGATCGATGGGGAATTGAGAGTGTGACTTTTCTAGGGAAACACCTGAAACTAAAAAACCCTTTTATATCATTGATTTCAGATTTTCGCATACATAATGAATTTTATAGTTTGCGTTCAGGGAAAATTGAACATTTGGAAGTTTTGACGATTTTTCTCGAATATTTCAATAATACAGGTTTTTCATAAACTGTTGAGCATAATTGGAAAGGAAATCTATTATGTAATGTTTACATTTGTTTCAAAATGACTCACATATCTTTGATATTACCTTATAAGTTTGTAACAGTCTAAAGAAATTGTAATCGAAATTTTAAGATTTTTTCGATTTTATTTTTAATTTGTTATGTTTATAAAGTTCCAGAAAAACAAATACAAATATGACATCTGTTTCTTCTTAAAATCAGTATTCTAAATTAATCAAATTGTTTTTGCTATTGATTGACAATATTCTTGACAAGAATTATGCAATATTTTTCTGTAATTATAAAGTTAAATCTTTTAGGCAAATAAAAATTGTAATTGTTTGATAATTTTTAAATTTGTTATTGTTCATGATAGCGAAAATTGGATGCATTTAATGAAATGAAATAATATTAAATGCATGTATAAGTATGAAAATAAAGATGAACTAATTAATAAAATATTGTAGTTCTAATAATCCAAATAAAATCTCATGAAAACTTAATAGCCAGCAAATATAAGCGTATTAAATAAAGATAATATCATTATGTGAGATAAAAGTAAAATATATTATTATTTTTGCCTTTAATACTGTGTGATATAAATATTAAAAGTTATTGAAAAGAAATTATTCTTAGAAATTACTTGTAATTTATACAATTTTCAATCTATCAAAACAATTATGTTAATAGTTTATAATATATTTATATAAAAATTTCTTATTCCCTATTCATGACATTTTTAACTATAATTGAATTGGGAGAAAATGCACGGAATGCAGTAACTAAAAATAAATTGTTATCTAGATTAAAATAGACCGTTTCATTTCAGAAATTTTTAAAAAAATATTTTTAATTAATTTATATTGTAATTTATGTCGATTTAAACACCATATAAATCTGCTTATGTGGAGATCTTCATTGTTTTCAAATTCTTCTCGTTTTGAGGACGGGCATGTGTGATTCCCTCGCCCCTTTTAAAATTGTTCTCCATCAATGACAACTAGGGATAAAGTGTGTTAAGTATTGCATTTTATCTTCTTTTTTCATTCACATGTAATTTATTTTTAAAATAATGGTATTTGCCATTTCATTTTGATTTATGACAAAAAAACATTGTTTTTCTCCATTTTTGAAAACAGACTTTCATTTTCCCACAACCTGTCATTGATAAAAAATGCAATAATAGGAGTTGAAAAGACTTCATTACATTTAAAAATACTCTTAAAAAATGCCTAATATTTTTACAATACAGAATATTGAAATTTTGTTTCGCAAAGTATGATAACTTTTTTTTTCAAAAAAAGCTAAGAATTATTATGTTTTCCGAAACACAGTTTTCCCCAGTAAAAGCTATATACAAATATTTTATTGAAATATATCGCCTGAGAAAGTAGACGGACCTGAACCATAATTCTAATATAAAATATTTTAGAAAAATCTAAACTTTGGTTCTGAGACAAAAAAAATATGTTAAGAACATATTTTTTAAACTAAGTTTGACTTTATCATACATTTCTATCAATTTTTTATTGAATTCATCTCGTAATTCATATCGCTGTTACTTTATTGTTATTTGAGTTAAAAAAAGTGTTCCATTATATTGTATCATGCGAAAAAATTTACTTAAGTAAATTTCTGTTAATATAAATAAAAAAAATATTTTTATGTAAATTAAAATTTTTTGTGCTTTTCATATAGACTCAAAAATATTTAGATCGTAAGAAAAATATATTTTTATATTTAAAATGACCAACTAACATTCTAAATTTGTTTAAACTTTAAAAAATACTTTTATAAATAAAAGATTTATAATATTTAAATTTAATTTTATAGCTTAGAAAATGGCACATCATCTTCTAATAGTTTTATCATTTTATTTTATAACTGAAAATTGCTTATGAGAAAATTCATAAAAGAAAGTACTAAAAAATTCGGTTTTATAGTTAATTGCTCAATGCGTCATAATTCCAAATATCAAACAAACTAACTGCAAAAAAGTTATGTTATATGAAGGTGTTGAACTCTTAATAGCTTTTACATCATTTCTTCATTTTCGAGCCCTATTAATGGTCCATATACTTAACACTCTCTGGCCTTAAAAGTTCTTACGCTAGGCAGAATGTATTTTGTTTAGTGTAAAAATGCCAAAGCCAACAACACATTATTTTATGTCCATAATTTAAGTCAATACTTAATTTGTTTTGCCTAAAATTATTTTCAAGGCTTCCTTAATTTAAATAAATCAGAAAGGATGCTTAAGTATCTGTCACTTGTCAATTTTATATTTAAATTGTTCTTTTGCTCAAATTTATCAGGGTCAAATATTTTTTATTCTATTTAATTTGAAGTTTAGAAAGGTTGCTGACACAGAGCAGCAGCACATTTACCATACCCTCATAAATTACCCAATATGTTGTACACTTTTTCATATATATATACAGTAATAACAGATTTATCAGGTTTTCTCAATACTTTCAGCCATCCAGTCATCAAATAAAATTAAAATTGAGATTCTTAAAAGTACTCAATATTTATTCCATGAGTCACATTGGGGGTAAGCATTTTTGCCATTTTGGAAACAATGATATACAGGTGGAACCATGGTTCTATTCAATATAAATAATCTTCTGCTATACAATTCGATTCTGCGATGTTGATTGGTAATATTGAAATCAGTGACAATTTAAGGAACTATAACATGTGTATTCTTTTTATCAATTGCCAAGAATTGTTAGTAATCCAGTGCTTTCAATGTATACTTCTGACTTCACTTCTGTCTGAAACTGAATATTTTACTGGATTGTTGACATTCTTGGACATGTGTAAAAATTCAAATTTTTTGCAGCCAATTCGTCCCATTTATTATTCACCTACTAATATTTGAAAAAGATATGTATGTAACATTTAAAATTTTGTTATATCTTGATAACCTATTATTTTTCCGTAAAATATAATCTAATAACTTTCCTAATGACCAATTGTTTTGTTTTATTGCACATAATTATTGAATGATTGCTTAACTATTTATTTATGTTTAACCCGAAGTATTTTTTCTAGCATTTGAACTTTTATGCTTCAAATTTAAGGATTCAAGAGGTCATATATGAGCTAAAGATCAAACCCAACATTATTTTATTATATTAGCCAAATGACTCAATGTTAAATTAAATATGTGTGAAGAAAATTTTTTTATTAATAACAAATTATTTTAAATACATAAATTAAACTAATGTTAATTTATTTAATTGCAATCCTGTCTTTGTATAAATGAAACAAATAATCAAATTAATTTCTGATTTAGTGACTCAAATATTTAGGAATGGTTCTTATCATTTCTTTTACAACAGTATTTGACAATCAGAAGTTAATTATGCATTAATATTGCAATAATGAAGAGAATTGTATAAATTATTATATACAATGGGTGTTATTTAAATGACAAAAATTGAGAAAAATATATTTTGTTTACATTAAGTACTCTATACGTCTATATCAATGCTGAATTCAATCAATTTCCCCAGAAAAATTATATCTTTTTCTCCCCTATTTCTTCTTCTTAAATTTTTATAAATATGCATCTGAAACTAGTAACAAATCATTTATTTTTTAATAAATAGTATTAAGGGAAGAAATTAATTTAAAATACCAATCAGAAGTATTTTAAGCATAATCCTTTCGTTATTTTTGAATTTCTTTGTTTTGCTATTGCTGAAAGATTATCCTTTTGGTCGAAACAATTATAAAGGAATAAAATGCTTCAGAGACAGTTTACAAGAAAGAAAATAAAAAATTGAAAAAAAAATCTCACAATATTCCTTCGACAAAGTTCACGTATCTGTAGTTAAAGCGGGAAAAGTAATTAAACTAATCAGTGCAGCAGAAACAAAAAGAGCTCGCAGTTTATAATTAATTTACTCCATGCATGCATTCTCAAAAGAATTTTTTTCTTCCATCATCGTATCAAAAAAGTGTATTCTTGTGAGATATAAGAATAAAATAAAATAAAAATGCCTTATAAAAAATAACGCTTGACAAAATCCAGAAGGTTCGAGTTTTGCGCACTAGTAATTTAAAAACACCTTTTTCGCCATCTGCGCTTTGTTAATACCAGATGAATTGTCATGACATGGGGAGAGTGTAGTCTGGAAAAATTAGGCTAAAAGCAAACAAGACGAAATTGCTCAACTCTCTTGTAGGCAGAAAATTTAATCATATTTATTTTTACTTTCACTTGTAATCTGTTTTGGATTTAATTTAGTTTTAAAAACACTCTGTTTTATCTTAAATGTTATTTTTACGACGGATATTTGTCTGATAGAAAACAAACTTTAATGAGAGAACGACAGTAAGTGAAATATTTATAATGGAATGTATTCTATTAGTAAAGAATCGTTATTTTAATTAGTTCAGCGCATGAATGATTCATAAGACGTCTTATTTTTTGTTCGGTGATTATTTCAATGATTGAGCAATGGTATTCAATGATAATTTTTTAAGTATTTTATGTTTTTTTATAAATTAATGAGAAAATCATATTACATTTTTGTCAGTGACGTTTTAATTATTTCTGGATTTGTTTTCTAAATAACTTTGAAAAGGAAAATGATAAATAATTTATAGTTTGAAAATTGAAACAAATCAATGCATTATTATTCATAATCATATTTATTTATAAGAAAACGGAACGAAGATAAAATGAATAATAACCAATAATGAAAATCAAATTTTATCAAATATTTCATGTTTGATTAAAATTTTTTATGAGGTGTTCTTAATGTTATCATAAAATCATTTACAAAATATATATTTAAGTGAAAAGTGAAATTGTTTTGTATATTTCATGAGACAATATGAATGATTCTATTTAATACTAATAACTTTGATTTTTTACAATTTCTAAAATAATTATTAATTTCTTCAAAAATTATATTCTATTACTTAAATTAGATTTAGATTATTACGGCAAATTATATAAACTATAAGCATCATTATCTTTAGCTTAGTGATAAGAAAGTGCTTTTATTTTGTGAAATTCCTACTACACGCGTGATGGATATTGGCCTTTTGCCTACCAGTACACTTTTATTAGAGTGAATGATTACATATTTTCTTACTTTCACCGCGTGAATTCGTCCACTTTCTATAAAAAATTCCTCTGAAAGACAGTTTTTACAGTGTATATTAATATTTCTTATTAGAGTCTTTTGTCATAAAATTGTTCACAAATTATGTGTTATAAAATTACAAATATGGAATTTGTTGAACAATTAATATTAATAACTATATTTTAAAAATATTAGTCATATTTTAAGCATTCTGTAGAAAATCACGTGACGAGAAACAATTAGTTTTATTTTAAGATGTTTTAGTTTTATTAAATTACTTAATTAATTTTCATTAATTATGTTGGCATTCATTCATAATTATATTGGTAAGATTCTAATCGTCGTTATGTCAAGAATTTAGCTTACGTAAAATCCAAACAAATATATTGACCTAACTTCTTCAGCGACGAAGAAAATTTTACTCGATTCAGCCTTTCATATAAATCTAAGTAGATTTAACACCTACTTATATCAACAAAATTAATTTTAAGCAACAATTCATGTTACACAGAGTTCCGTATGTTTGTATGATTAAAGCCAATTAACTCACAGTGAAATAATACAGTTATTTTGACCAATTTTTAAGAAAAATGGTTGTATAAAGCTAAGACAGAATTTTAACATTGCAAAGAGAATTAATGTGAATAAATAATGACCACCATAGCACATACTGGGATTTGTACAATTTCTTAATTTGGAAAAGTACCATTTATAATTCCAAGCAATTAAGAATTAAATTAGCAAGATAAAAGCCGTATCTGGGCAATCATACTTTTTGAAAATGCAGTTTATTATTAAAGCTTGAGATATATTTCTAACATTTAAACTTCACTCGTATAATAGTCCTATTATAGTATATATATATATATATATATATATATATATATATATATATATATATATATATATATATATATATATATATATATATATATATATATATATATATATATATATATATATATATATATATATATATATATAATTATTACGTTATTTTAATTTGTTGCAAATCGATAAGCGTATAACAGTTATGTAAAATTATATATCCTCAGCATGGTAACTAATAGGATATTTAAGTTGAGTGAAAATTATTTCTATAATGCATTTATATTTATTTTATGTTTCAAAATCAAACAGGGACTTACAAGAAAACATTATTTCAATAAAATATAATAATATAAAAAAATTATGATTTATATCATCATACAATTGAAAATGTATCTTGACAGTTAATAATATGGCAATAAATATTATTTATATATGACCTTACTTATCTCTCTCTCTCAGTATATATTTAAAACTCTAGAATGAAATATAAAGACACTGATGTATATGATTTCGATCACCACTGTGATCAGAACTTCAGTCTTATCCAAACAATGACTGCATCAATGAAATGATATTTAAGCGTAATCGATTATCATACATGAAACAAAATTTTTAATGATATATTACATAAGTTGTACATTCTATTATGTATTTCATTTCCATCTTTAGATTATGAATTGACAAATTCTGGGGAATCACCAAGTTAAAGAACTAAACTCTTTTCCAAAACCAGATGATTATCTTAGCATACAATAGGCTGACAGATACAAAATTATTAATGAAAATAATTTGGGTTATGTGACATTAAGTGTTTTTATTTTCATGTATATAGATTTATTTTTTGTCTTCTTCTCTTCAAAGAATAGTTGAAATTTCCCCCAATAATTGAAGTTACTGTCAAAAGAGAAAATTTAAAGAATAATGGAAGAGTAGATTTGCATCTGCTGCTGTCTTTAATTAAGTAGCATATAATCACACAATTTAATTACATTGTAAAAATAATTTTCATTTTTTTAGCATTTCATGTAAGTTTTTAAAGGCAATTTTTATCGTTTTTCCGTGAGTTTTAAAATATTTCATATTATTTATTTTTTTATTTTTAGATAGTTATTAGGCATTTCTTTACTACATAAAATGCTAAGATTGCTACCGCTTGGTAAAATTATCTTTTTATATATGACAAGTGTGTAATTTCTGAACATTTTTTTTACTGCAATGATTTGAGTGATATTGCGAATTTCAAACTGTTAATAAAATATTTGCCACTCTCAGAAATATATTGAGGATGCAATCTCTATTATTTTTTAGATTTATTAAAATGTCAATGGCAAAATAATAAATTAAAGAAAATGTTAAGCAGGTTGATTCATTTTTAATCATGTCATCCATGTTCATTTATTTCCAGATTCAAAGCCACATGTTTTGATCTTAAAACAATGGCAGATAAATACTGCATTTGTTCTTTCTACATAACCATCTCTTTCTCGGTGGGAAAAACTGAGTCCTGAAACATTCCCATGCAAAAACATTTCCTGGTTTTCTGTCTTGTGATAAATAAATAAGATCCGTCATTTATTACAAGTCATTCCGAAAGCAATAATAAGCAGAAAATCTAAGCAAACTATTCAACAGTCTTTATCCTATAGGATATATATTTTTTACAATATATCAAAAATTAATCATAAAAATAAAGAATACATTTCTATTTCTTCAAATATGTTTTCATTTGTTCCTACTTTGACATTTTGAAATGAAAAATGATTATACAGTAATTATATTTATAATTCTGAAAATTATTTTCGCAGAAATTTTGTCTGCTGTTATGTGCTTAAATGCTTTCGAAAAAGCAAAATTTATATATTTAAATAAATAAATCTCTAAAAGATATGCATGAGGATGATAACTTTTTTTTACACATGATAACAAAAGTTTGAATGCTCTCTGTGATGGATGATATATTAAAAGTATGCAATTTTTATCAAAAAAAATTACGCTTAATATTAAAAATTTACGCCAAACCGACAACATAAATGTTATCTTGTCTTTTAGAATAATTTATTTTTCAAAAGTAAATATAGTTATTTTGAGAAAAATAAAAAAGGAAACTTGGTATTGGTTCTAATATACAATATATAAAAAGTAAAACTCATTTATCTGTATAGTAGCAAAATATATTCACGAAATAAATAGTATTTTTATAATTTTCTAAAAGAAAAAAATGCACTTTTTTTTCTTTTATAAAATTATATTTCCATCAAAGCATAATAATAGTAGAACATAAAACACTGTGTAAATGCTCAGGAATTTTGAAAATGTCTAACAAATTATTAAGCGTTGATCATTCTTATCAATAATCATGGTCAGCTTATCTTAGGTTCTCCAATCATTCTTTATTGATTGTTTTGGGTTAATACTTTCATAAGATAGTTTCTTTTTAAATCTATGACACATTCTTCCTTTGTAAAGCACAAATATTTTTTTAGGAAAATAACAACAAATTTATATACATATTATATATATATATATATATATATATATATATATATATATATATATATATATATATATATATATATATATATATATATATATATATATATATATATATATATATATATATATATATATATATATATATATATATATATATATATATATATATATATATATATATATATATATATATATATATATATATATATATATATATATATATATATATATAGATAATTGATTTAATTGTGTTGCAGTATATTATTTATAAAAATGAATATATAATTTTCGGATTATCAATTACAAATCATATAATTCAGATATATAACTTATGGATACATTATTTCTTTTGCAAAACAATTAGGACCACGTGAATTATTAACGAATACATACTGGCCAGGACTACCTTAAAAATGGTTTTACTATGATGGGTTGCTTATATAATAAGGTTTTACTTAGTTTATCACAAATTCGGTAACTCACGTTATGCAGTTTTCTTCGTATTAATAATTCAGAACATCCTTATTTTCAGTGGTTATTTATAATACTTAGGATGCTACGAAATGTTGGTCGAAAATAATCGAACTTTTCGTAAGATAACGAAAATCTTATTTTACTTCCTAAAAAACAAGGTATATGATACGCAAATTGCTCTGATGGCTATATATGTGGCAACAAAATTAGTTGTTTGCACTATTTTGTATGAAATATTCTTTGAAAAGAAAATTAATCTATTGCATTCTTATCATTATTATTAAATTTATCATTTTAAATGTTTTCGGAGATCTAAGCATTTTTCCAGACATCATAGGATAATATTTAACTTGAATTATAAAGAATGATACAAAATTCATTAAACTTTCGTCGAAAAATATTATTGAAATTCAAAATTATACAAATATAAAATGAACTTTTATCTTCAGGAAAAAAATGAAAAAATCAAACTTTATGATATATATACAAATGTAACTAACCAAGTTGTACAAATATTAGTACAAAAAGAGGAAAAGTAAATGTATTAAAATGCCCTTAATATTTATTTTCATATTCACTTTGAATTCGTATCAAGAACATATTTAACACACACATATTATGAATTATTTATTTAATTAAAATTTATTTTCATAAAAATAGACGATTAAAAAAGTAAATATATATTTGTATTATTGTAAGGTAAGCAAAATATAAATATCTTAAATTAGATATGTTGCTTTGAATTGAATTGAATTTATTTGCCACTAAAATTCTTAGCAGTCTCTTTAGAATTTATATGTGCATATGAAATGTATTTCACGAGTTAAATTATTCATTAGAGTTTATAATTTCTTATTAAACCTTATAAACTATGATTCAAAAGTATAAATTTCAAAAGAATATATATATTTAGAAACATAAATTTGTAGCATAATTTAATTGGTAAAAAAACAAATTTTTGCTTGCATTATTTTTTGTACAATTTAGTGTATTTTTTACATTATTAGAAAATTAGACTATTTTGTTTAAATTAAAATAAAATGAATTAAAATTTAATCATTCTCATTTAACTCAAGGAATTTAATTATTCTATAAATTTATGCACAATGATTGAAAAAAAAATATAATGAAAATTGTTATAACATTGCATCCTATTTTATTTTAATAATTATAAATCATATATGTTTGAAAATTATTTACACGTGCTTAAATACTGTGCACGATAAATTGCTTCAGTGTGTTTTCAGATTAATGTAAGTAATTATTAATTCATTAAATACTTGTTGTCGTCTTGTCGCAGCTAGGCTGATAGCATGGGGTGCTTTGCTTAAACTTTCCAAATGAACCATATTTAGGGGTAGAGTCCGAATTCTCATGTACACACATGCCATAGGGATGCGTTTATAGGGTAGCAACCATTCACAACCCATACATACAAAGAAAGGACAAAGACAGGATAGACAGAGAGAGAAAGTACATCCATATTCGAACTAGGATTCGAACTCAGGACCTCCTTATGCATAGTCAGGCACTCTGACCCTTAGACAGGGTAGGCAGCATTACATATGTGTAAAGCTGTCATATGAATCCTGCTTTTTAATGAGATAAGTTTGAAAATAATAACAAGCCATCGTGAAAAATTACTCCTGAAAAGATGTACAAATATTTATATTACAAAATATTGGTAATGAAGTATATAGTTGTAAATTTTTTATAGTTTGAAAATTGATGTCTGAGAAGATAAAATCATCAAATAATGAGCAATAACATTACACTATTACACATTCATACACTTACGCTTTTCATTAGCATTCATTTTGAAATGAAGGGTTGACTTCACAAATAAAAAACCAGATATAACCAATTTTATTTAGTTATATCATAACAATGGGAATTTGAAATCTATCATTAAACTCTGGAATTACGATGAGCATATTTTGAAACAATAGTATTATGTATTCTGAGGTCTTCATTTTATGACTAAGTGTAAGTAAGTTAGAACTGGTGATTACACTTGAACCAATTCTTAAAAATGATGCAAAAATATGCCTACTTTATGATGTCTTTGTTTGAAATCAGGGAATAACTGCATTTCTTTATACTGTGGATTAGACAAGTATTTCATTCAATTCTGCGGAATTATGGGAGTACATTTGTTTTTATTAAATCTACCTATTAGTATTTTCCTGAAATACAATTCCTTTATTTTTAATAGACTATTTTTATAAAATATTTAATAATTAATTTTGATATTTCAAGTCAAATGTTATCTTTTTAATTAATAGAAAATGTCTTATTCTTAAAAGTTTTTCTGGGGTAAATATTGTATGCATTCTTATAACACATTTTAATTTTTGATCAAAAAACCGATTACATCAAGAATTAATTATTTTATTATTTAGAACTCCTGCAGATAGGAGGAAAATTTTATTAAGAAATTCTTCAAAACGATAAATATTTAAATATTTCTAAGACAAAATTATCTGTTTATAATGAAATATTATAATTTTTGCGCAAATTTTATTTTGAAAAAATTTTTAGTAACTCATGTTAATTATTCATTATGTAAATGATAAATTGCAAACTTTATTAAAATAGATTATTTAAACAAAATTAAATACCGAGTCCTGTTAATGAATTTTATCAGATATGGAAATTTCGTAAGAGATGGATTCAGTAATCAATCGATCATATCACAAATTATAATTTCGCTTTATGAATTAATATCGCCCATGTTGTAACATGTTCAATAATGTATCAATAAAATAGTTTGGTGCATGATATAACATGACCTCTCATTATCTAACCTCTCATTATATTGAAAGTCTAAATGCTGAAAGTAATGAAAATCATTATTAGATTTACGTATTGCTTACATAGAGGATTTTTTTAGGAAAGCTTAATTATGTTTCGAAACATAAAGAAATGTCAATCAGTGGGACAGCAGAGCACAACTTCCTATTCTTGCTGATAAAGAGTGGCTTAATTTAAATCTAGGATATTTGTCACAAAATATAAGATTTTTAAATAAATACGTGATAAGCTTCATGATAAAAATAATTAACGATGTATAGCAGAATTTCAAATGCTCATGAAAGGCACTTGGTATGCGTTTTATTTGCCAGAAATAGTGTTCGTAGATAATGGATGTTTTCCAGTGAATAAAATACACAGTATCTACCTAGTGGGTGCTAGTGTAAAAAGAAACACAGTATACACGTGCACAAGAAAATCAAAGTGCAATGACCATCTTCCATAAAAAAATATACCGAAACTGGCGATTTTCATTTAGAAAAAATTGATTTTGTAAATTTTCAGACTTGGGTTACAAAAACAATTTGGTAATAATAATTAAAATTTATAATAAAAAAGTATCACTTAGCAAGAAATTACGCCTAACCTAATGAATACCTTCATTTTAATATTATCATTGCAATTTGAGCTTTCAGTGGATGTAATTTGATAGCAGTTTTATAAAATTTTGTATTTTGCCGGCATTGAAAATGCAACATCAATAAGTAATGGCCAGAAAATTATGTGATTTCAAATATAAGCGTCTTTCTAAATTAGGTTAAAGATGTAAAATGAGCAGAGTGAACAGTATTCTCGCTGCTATTGCTACTTGTAAAATAATCGTGTTGAAAGTTTGTTCCTGTCACAAAGGACGCCTGTAATTGCAGAGAATTCCAAGCCATCGTCGATGGAGTCAGTTTCTGCAGACAGACGAATTTACGAGGAGCATGGTAATTCTGTAATTGGTAGGGAAAATACAGTCATTTCAGTTTCTCTAACTAAAAGTTCAAGTTTGCTTAAACATAGGAGATTAAAAGTCTGAGTCTGGTGACTCATCTAGGGAGCTGGTAGAAGGAGGACTCCTGTTCTTGCATAGATCGAGACCTTTTTCTGTGAAGAGTTTGGCGATTAGTGTTAATTTTTTCTCGTGGAAAGCTAAATGAAGACAGAATTGAAGAAAATCAGTGTATCTAAGGTTTGTTGGCATTTGAGATGGTGCTGGGCTGTGTAGGTGCATTCTGTAATGCAATGGAAAGGATTGCCTTCTTTGCAACAGAGACAGCGAGATGAAGACGTTCTATTTATTTTTTTAAAAGTATGCGGGGAATGGACCATATTCTGGTACGAAGTAATTTATATACAGATTATCCAGTACGTATGGTTCGGAGACTTAAGGAACTATTTTGTTAATTGTTCTTCCTTGGTGGGCTATTGTCCATGTTTATTGCCATGAGACTAATTTTTGAGATTTAAGGCTGTATTTTATGGAAGCTTGGGACCATGCGAGATTATATTGCTCATATTTTGGAAGTTTGATTGATTCTTTCACACCTGAGTTGGCGAGATCATTGCATTGGATGCCTAATCTAGATAAGGGTGAACTTGCATGAATTCGCTGCATTGGTTATCAGTGATTGAATTAGTTAAAAAAGGGGAAAGCTTTGTAGGGGGTTGTTGATGGCAAGAATGGTAGAGTGACTGTCGGACCAGATTCTTGCTTTTGGACATAGGAGTTTAAGGCGTGACTTATGGCTTCAAGGATGGCGAAAACCTCAGCCTGGAATACCGTATACCAGAGACTTAGTAAGAATTTACATGTCGTGATGATGCTGTCATTGATTAATAAAATTAAAGCTGGTCCCGATTCAGCCATTTTTGACTCGTCTGTGTAGTAGCTGGAGTGGTTGGGAGTAAGCTGTAAAATTGAGTTTTTGCTGATTATCACTATGATTCCTATATGGCGTTTACCTGGGTGAATCGGATCCTTATGAGCCTTACCCTCTATTTGGTCTGAATGAAGGATTTCTCAGTCAATGTTTAATGGCCCTTTAAGTTGCACGATTGCTGTCTTTAAAGCTTCGCATTTAAGTTGTAGTTGTAGTAGAGGAGTGTCAGAGAGGATGGTGAGGCTGATTGATGGAGTGGTTCGGTATGTCCTTGTGATTTGGATGGTGAAGAGGTGTTGCAGACTGGAGAGTGTTGTTGGAGAGAATGTCCAGAATGAGGCTGAATAAAGCATGATCCATTGAATAACGGTGATGTAAAGGATTTTAAGAAAATTTCCTCGAAGGCCCCAGACACGGGTCAGGACGAAGAAACTGTGGAACGTTTGTGGGGTGTCGGTGCAGCCAGAGTGACGTCATAACGCGTGAGTCGATGCGCCTGAAAAGAGGCAGTGGCATCCTCGCAAAACATGTCTATCAAAATTCTGCAGCATGTGCAAGACATATTGGATGCTCCCATATTGAGCATAACCATTTGTCGTCGATTGTTTGCTAGTAACCTGTGCTTATGGGGTCCGTTAAGAAGAGTGCCATTTAACCCACAACATAGATACCAAAATTTGGAATGGTGCTGCATTAGAGCAATCACCACTTATGTTTCTTCACTGATTGTCGCCATGTAAGATTGTGACATCGACGAGACTACAAGTCCAATCCTGAAGCATTTGTATAACACCAACAAAGCAGCAGTATGTTTCAAGGTGACATTGCATAAGATTCCATGTCACTGTTAGCCCGTATTCATTTTACTATGATGCCCAAAATTACGTGGCTGACGTGCTGCTTGCTGATGACACTCCTCTATTTTCAGGGTGTACTCAATACCATTTATCAGCAGGATAACATTCTACAGCGCCTTTTTGGCATCAGCCAACACTTTTTGCAAGATGTACAGCTGCTTCCAGATTTCTCACCAACCGAATATGTTTGAGTTATGATTGGATGCCATTTGCAGACACTACCACTGCCTCTTTCAGAAGACGAACTTTAGCAAATGGTTGACAGAGAATGAATAGCCATTCGTCAGGATATCATTCGTACTCTCAATGAATTTTTGCCAAGACAATTTGCTTCGTGTATCACTTTTCACGGTGGTACTACAACCTAGTGACCCAACCCTTTTCTCTCTCTGTTTTATGCACAACATTTCAAAAAAATTGATCATTTACTGTTCGTTGTTGTCTCTCTTTGCTTCCAGAGTTTCGTGAAGTTCTGCAAACTCCTTCTTGGCGTTGCATTGTCAAAGTGAGGTAGTGTATGTTTATTATTTAACTTTCATTTATGCCGATTTTTCCCATTGGCCATGAATATATATATTTCAAATATCTATGTATATACGTTTATACAATTATTACATACATGTATATAACATATAATTATTACATACATGTATATATAGATTAAAAGTTATATCACTTTCAAATTACTTTTATAAGCTTTTCTTCCTCATTTTTTATCTGTCTCAAAAATTCTGAAGGAAATCATAAAAATGCGTTATATTTTACTATTCATAGGCCTACAAACATATATTTTTTCTTAATTAAAATTGTTAAATAAATTTCAGTAGAGGAAACTTAGTATTGAGTTATAACCCACGCAAATGTTCCAAAGATAAAATGTAGAAATTAAGATAGTTGATGGAAAATTGTGTGTTTGTTATTTAATACAATGAACGAAAATTACTTATATATATATATATATATATATATATATATATATATATATATATATATATATATATATATATATATATATATATATATATATATATATATATATATATATATATATATATATATATATATATATATATATATATATATATATATATATATATATATATATATATATATATATATATATATACATATATAAGTAATTTTCGATATATATATGTATATATACATATATATATATATATATATATATATATATATATATATATATATATATATATATATATATATATATATATATATATATATACATATATATATATATATATACATATATATATATATATATATATATATATATATATATATATATATATATATATATATATATGTATATATACATATATATATCGAAAATTATATATATATGTATATATATATATATATAAAAATATATATATTTATATATATATATATTTATATATGTATATGTATATATATATATATATATATATATATATATATATATATATATATATATATATATATATATATATATATATATATATATATATATATATATACATATACATATATAAATATATATATATATAATATATATATTTTTATATATATATATATATATATATATATATATATATATATATATATATATGTATATATATATATATATATATACATATATACATATACATATATAAATATATATATATATAAATATATATATTTTTATATATATATATATATATATATATATATATATATATATATATATATATATATATATATATATATATATATATATATATATATATATATATATATATATGTATGTATGTATTTATGTATATATTTATTAGTTTTAGAACTGTTACTGTTATTTGTTTATTTAAGATTACATGAAATTTGAAAGTAAGAAATATTTATTACGGACACACTAATTTATAATATAAATATTTAAAATTAATAAAATAAATATATATAATATCCGTTTAAAAATAAGGTACAATGGGAATAAAGAATCACTGTATGCATAAAAATTGAACCTTAAAATAAAAATTATATAAAAAAAACTTTAAAACCACCTTTTTTTGGTTGAATTATGAGAACCAATTCCAAAATTTAAACATAATATATTTTTAAGTAAGCTTTATGGATATAATTAAAATATGCAAAACAGTATTGCCTTTAAGTAACCTAGTAAGATTTTATTATTTTAAAGCATATGAATCATTGGAAATAGAGTGAAGGAATATATTTTAATCAGCAAAGAGAGAGAGAGAGTAAATGTCTGTTCAGTATAAAATATTTTAGCTAATAATTAGCAAACTTTCCAGCAACATAAATCTCTCTTCTATTCCATAATTTCTTTTTCCATATTTGACGTTAGAAAAGAAAAAGAAAATTCATTGTTTATTATACCTAACTATGAATACATATAAATGGTAAATATTACATGGAAACGATTTTACAAAAACCCTTTGTATATGTATTTTTCATGTGTGAATACATAAGCTTCGTAATTTTAATAAATCACCGTAATTCTTTTGTAGTTTCCTTACCGTTAAACATAACTTTTATCAGAAAAATATAACTATATTTCAGTCCTATTTAAACAAACCTTTAGATAAGATTAAAGTATTATTATAGACTTCAACAAAAAGTAACAGAATTGAAAATTGAAACAGACAAATTAATTGATATTATTTAAGATTTAGTGCATTTCAATTGTTAGCTATGACAGTTTCATAGCTGTAAATATTATTTTAAATGTTTATTAAAAGTTATACTGCTAACGAAATGTCAAAAAGAGCTTTCAAAAATATATATCAGAAAGTACGCAATTTATTAAAAACTTTAAATAGGAATATTTTTTTAATATTTCTTTGAAATTGTAAAGAAATCGTCTAGTTTTAAGAGAAATTCAGGGATGTTATATGATGATTTGTAATGATATTAGACAAAAACATACCACCAACCCATTGCGAATTTCTATTTTTAGAAATCGAATTTGATTAACGTAGAGTTAATTGTAAATGATTCTTTATAATGTGTTTGTAATGAAACATATTGAAAATTTACAGTAGTGTGATTGAGTTGAGAAATTTACTTCCTATATCATGTAGGATTGTGGTTCATGTGATAATACTTAAATGTTTATATATATATATATATATATATATATATATATATATATATATATATATATATATATATATATATATATATATATATATATATATATATATATATATATATATATATATATATATATAACGTATTACATATGTATGTATTCAAAAATTGATAAGTTATCATAAAATTATGCTAATATAGCTTTAGACTAATTAATTGTAAATTATCTGATTTCAAACAATTATTTGAAATTTTCAATCACCATATGATTCAACAAAAATATAATTTAGGGAATTTTTAATATTATATTGGTAAGCACAATGTTAGCTTAAGAAAGCTCCCACTTAGCCAATAACTATGCTCTGAAAACAGTTTCTATAAACAATCCATAAACAAGTTATGTCCGATAATGTTCATCAGACTGGAAGCTAATTATGTTTCCTTATAAAAGACAAGTTCATATATTCCAGAGAGAAAAGCAATCAAGTGACTTTCTACCTCATTTCCTAATGAAACTGCAACAATTTTACGTAATTTCACTTGTATCATCTATTTTGCTGTCAGATATTCACATACATATTTTGAAATAACTTTGTTCCAGGAAGGAAACATTTTCGTGGAATTTTAAGATGACTAAGGAGGAAAGAAATTAGTTTATTACAACATTATCTGAAGTAATTTCAACATGTCTTTCTTTTCGTTCATTAATAAATTAATATGATTTGAAGGGTATTATATTTACTTATTTGCGACTACTTAAAGTTAAATAATATGTTTGAATTTTTTATATCATATTTATTATATTAATATTTATTTCATATTTATTACATAAAAATAATTTATATTAAAATCTTTCTTTTATTGAATAGCATACAACCATTTATTAAAAATCTTAATTTTATAATCCTTCTCCCGACTTCATTTAAAAGTTTTTTGAAGTTTTTAATTATATTATTAAAATGCACAAGTCACATACTATATTATTTAGAATATTATCTGCTTATTATAATATCAGATTTAATATATGGTTTTCAAATTAAAATAAGAACAAAAATCTTTTATGATTCTATTGTCAATGCTTTTACGATAATAATAAAATTAGGTGATGTAAATCATTTCAACAAACTTTTACGCAATATGAATTCATTATTTTTTTGTTATGTCAATAAATTTTGCAAATGTTTTGTGGAAAATAGAATTAATATATTCAAAGTATAAGAAATATATTTATACATCTTTTATTAATATTCACATTTAATTTTTTCTGCAACTAATTTTTATATTTTAATTAAATGTTCCTTATCTAAAAAATGAAAATCTACATTTGCCAGAAAAAGTGTGCGTATAATCCCACGCTAAACATTGTACAGGGAATAAAAGTACATAATAGTATCAATATCAAGTCAAATTTAATTAAATGATTTTCTTTAACAATTCCTTTAATATCAGTAACAATTTCAGAAAGATAACGCACATTATTTCGAAGTTATGATAGTAATAATTGAAAATTACATAAAAAGCAGTCAGAAAAAAATTGTTTACAGATGAGAAAAGTCTTTAAAAAATAGCTTTCAAGGGTTGTCAATTAAATTTTAAAGTCTGGTTGAAAAGCTTTATGTCTAAGAACCTCTTCCAATCGTTTAACCATAGAATGAATTAGCTTTGCGGTTTCTGTTGAGGAAATATTATTCCATTCCATCATATTTACACTTTTTAGCATATCTTCGATACTATGTTATGTTGCCGAATGCTGCGTTATAATAAATGTTCGATGTTTTTAAAGCTGGTGATTATGGAGTAGTATGAAAGTGATATTTGATATTGTACATAAGAAAAAGCTATTTTGTGGATAATGTGTTTTGGATAATTGTGTGTGTGTGTCTTGTGGCAATCAAAAGTTATTGCCAAGGTTCAAATCGTGTGCACTGTTTTTTTAAATTTTCTTTTAATATATTTAGACTTTCTCCACACCAGTTTGCACTCTTTGATACCGAAGATACAAAACTTGCTTTCATTGAGGAATATTACTTTCTCAAAAAACTCAGAAGGTTAATTGAACTATTTACTGGCAAAATTTAAAAGTTTTTGCTTATTGGAAGTTCAAATACATGGTTTCTATGAGCTACACGGCCGTGATAGCCAGATTGTTTAAGAATTTTTCGTATAGTATTTTCAAGAAGAGATTTTTTAAACCTTTCTCTAATGTCCAGTTTTATTTGAGATATAGTAATCTTTGGATTTAAACTTAAATATTTTAAGATGGATATCATTTCTCCCAAAGTCATCTTAGATTGTCTGTTACTCCAATTCTTAAGGATAACAAATTTCGACGACTTGTAATTATTGGTTACTCTTTGGTCAGAAAAATAAATTCTTCCAAATATCTTTCCAATTGCTGTAATATAGTTTACCGTCATTCCTTTGTCTAAAGATGATATTTTTCTTAGGGAACAATCTCTTTTCTATTAGAATCCATATTTAGTCTACTTGTTTGCAAGTTTTATGGTAACATATCATCAAAACAAGGTTTTAATTAAATTTGTTGTAATGTCATTATAAATATGTAGTAAAAAATAAATTAAAACAATATTTCATTTCATACAAGCTCACAGAGGCTAAAAAATATGATTAATCTCCCTAATATCTTTGTAATTTGTACCTGTACACAAAAAAATTATGATAGCTTTTTGCGTAATTTTTTAATTATTATTATTATTACTTTTGAACAGAGAGTGTTATCTTTCGGAAATTGTTACTGATATTTAAGGAATTGCTAAGGAAAAGCTTTACATAAAAATAGAATTGATATTGACGCTATAATGCACATTTATTCTCTGTAGAATGTTTACCGAGCGTTTGTACGCAGACCTTTTCTGGCAAGTGTATATCATTTCCAAATACGAGCATTAATATTGCTCCCCATATGAAGATAATTAATAGTTTTAATTCTATTGACAATCTACTCAGTTTAAGGATTTTTGTTTATATATTATGAGTACAAAAATGGTAATTATTTTAATAACCTCGCATTTCTCTATTTTGTTTGGATTGCTTATTTCTCTTTACTGTTATTTTCATATTTTACATACATGCATTACAGACAATAATTATAATTTTTCAAACGCACTTTATTAATAAATCTCAAAGAAAAATGGTTCCATATTCGGGTAATTTCCAGTAGTTTTATGAAAACATCTTGTGGTTCAATTCTAATCTTTTCTTTCCCAATTATATATTAAAATAATAAGGGACATGTACTAATTTATCTAGTGCTTGCGACGTTGACAAATTCCCGCTTAATGAATTAATAAAATAGAACAAAGTGTTTCTTAAGGAAAGCACTTTTAATAACAACCCTTACGGGAAGGGTGATATTACAAATTCCTTTCGCAAACAGCTGCTTTTTTGTTTACCTCATAACAAAGGATCTCTCAATTAGCTCTTCTGAAAACATCGACCACCTGCTAGTGAAAGCCATTGCGGCATGGTTAAGTAAGTTTTGTGTTTCGTGCTGAGTTAAGCATGGATTCTTTTGAGCCATTATTTATATTACTAGATATGCTCGTGTCATTAAAGCGCTTTGGCTCAGTGGGGAACAAATTGACACCGTGTTAATTCGTTTGGAAACTAACATTTCTCTTGCGCTGATTGGTGCTGCTCAAGTAAATTTCTCAAGCCTAGTAAATTAATTTAGTAATATTTTTTTAAATAAATACAGATGTTTGTTTTCATTCATGTTGCTTTAAATTACTTGTTTACACCATGATTCTAGCTAATAATTTAAATTTTTCAGAAATTTTTATTTTTAATTACTTAGATTCATTGGATTTACAAACAAAATATTTATATTTTCTTTATTAAACTAAATTTTAAAGTTTAATAATTTTATGATTTTAATTATCCTAGAATAAGTTTAAGAGAAACTTAATAATCAATAATCACATGAATAATACCTTCACTAAAAACAATTAATTTATAAGAGCTAAATAAATATTTTGAAAGCTGAGAATGAATTTATTAAGTATATGATGCAGTTATTAAATTTTCTTAAATATATGTAATAAGTAAATTTCAAGTTATTTTATGTTATTAACATAAAAGTTAAATTTGAAATTATGTATTTTATGAGAAGTAAATTTTGATGTTTTATTTATCATAAAATGCGATGAGAATGAATTAGACTTAAGTAAAAACTCAATATAAAATTGTGAATTAGAAAACCATTCATACATTTTGAAATGTATTCATATTTTTTTCAAAATTACTTACTAATGTTAAATTTAACTAACTGCAATCAATATTTTTGTGCAACATTGGTAAAAATAAAAATTTTCTCACACGTTCGAAAAAATTAAAATTGAAAAAGATAGACTATCACAAGAGGAAAACTTGTAACTTCCAAATTTAGTTACAGTTGAAGGGTGATTGTTAAGGATGTTAGATCTAAAACGTTATTTTGTATATTTTTCTTTGATAAATAGTTTAATTAAAATTCTGAGAATTATATTATTTATCTGGGAATTATCAAAAATTTAGAACATTTAAAAACTCAGTTTAAGAGAAACAATAATATAGTTTTTTAATCAACGTGTTTATAAAACTACAAAACCATCCTCAATTATTCTATGTTCTATTAAAACATATTTTGTGTTGAAATACATTATTTTTATATTAATAATGAACTCACAATTAAGGAATTTCCATTTCCTTAATTGTTCACGAGATTAATGTAATGAAAAAATAAATTTGCATTTTTCCATGTTATAAATTTAAGAAAAAATAAATAAAAGTTAATCTCTTAATGTTTTAATCTACCAATTTCATTATTATAATAATGAAACAGTTAGTTTAAACGCATTGATTGGTAACAATAGCATAGTTAATGTTTTTGGAAAATAAATAAAATTCAAAAACTTATAGAGTAATATATTAACTATAATATGAATTTTAAAATTAATGAAGTAAAAATAAATAGTATCTTGTAACACGCATTCACATTTGCAGCAATATAAATACATATTGATATTTATATTGTGTAATAAGATTATAAACATACCTAAGATCTCATTGTTTTATTCGTAACTATATCATACAAAAGGGAAAGTTCTTCGTTATAATATAGCACATGGGTATTTAAAAAATTAATTAATCACTCTTTTTGCTTCAAAAGTTTATTCATTACACATACTTTAAAATGAATACATATACGCATTCTTTTTGTACATTTTTACAAGGTTCATTTATTCAACCTAATTGTAAAAATATTATTTATTAAAATAATGTTATAATGTCTTAGTATCGTTATAATTTATTGAACAAATTTCTTGTACAGTTCATTGGATTATGAAATTTACCATACAGTTCATTGGATTATGAAATAGATTGGATAACCCTATGTACACTGTAGTTTTCAATATTTTTTTGCAAAACATTTCAATAAACTTTGCTATTTAACAAGGCAGACATTCATAAAGCTACTCTTCACAATAAGTAAATATGAAATTATATTTTTAAATATTGTTTTTTGCTAAATCATGAATGCGAATTAAACGTTATGTCATTTATAATTATCAATTCAACCAGAACCTACATGAATTCTCTAATGCAAAAATTTAGTTTATTAAATATGAAAATAAAAACAGCGGATGCAAATTTCATTTATATTATCACAGCATTCAATTTCTGAAAGTAAAAGAACTTATTCAGAATACTTTTTGATCAAACCTATAAAAATGAATTCTAATTAGTGAATTATGTCAAAGGCATAGTTTCGTAAACTATGCCTAAATAACTTATTAAGTTTGTTTTGGTGATTAAATAAAACTTTCAAAAATTAATTGCATATAAAAGTAAATATAAAACTTATGTTAACGCAAGAAGTAAATTCTGTTGAATTTCAAAAGCATCTCAAAATAATATGAAGAATTAGGTGCTTTAAATTATTGTATTTTCAAAGCATATATTTCTAGTCACAATGTAATTATTTATTTAAGGGTATAGTTTTGATCTTAATAATTAAGGAAATAAAATTCAAGTACTTATCTTAAGACATCAAATTTAAATCATGTTTTAAGAAAAGGAAAGTTGAAAAAAGAAAGAATTTTCTAGATATTGAAAGAAAAAAAACGGGTGTATTTGTTATAATAATGTTTTTAAATATAAATAAAATTTGGATAACTATTTTTTTGGTCCTAAATATATTTATAATTTTGTTAATTTCATTAAATTTTAATTTAAAAGGATAAATTTTAAATTATTCTTAATGAGAGTTTTGAATACATTTATTAATACATGTTTTGAAGTTCCGTACTTAAATTTAATTAAAAAATATACTATTTGTCATTTAGATTAGTTATTGAAATATATTTTGAAAGAAATGATACAGAGTTTACGAAAGAGAAAGAAAAGTATACAGAAAGCTCTAAAATTACATATTTTTATGTAAGTTTTTAATAATGCAATTACTAGGAAAATTAGAAATTATTATTTTTCAATTAATTCTTTTTATTTCCTAAAATAATTAGTTGGAAAATAAATAATTGCTCTTATATGGGACATTCTTTAAATTATGTTCTACAGAAGTGACAAAATACATAATAATTTATTTTATTACATATATTCAGACTTGTATGCTTGATTCTTGAGATCCGCTTGTAAGTCTTCGTCGATAATAGGACAAATAGCACAATGACAGATGTACAACCACAGAAGAATAAGGAAGAAAACACCCAGGGCCACGGTGGGAATCGAACCCACACTCCTACGCTCTCAAGCGATTAGCGGTGATGCTTTAGACCACTCAGCCACGGAGCGCCCATAATAATTTATTGAAATATTTTATATACATCCTGTCTTTACACTTAATTACAAATATTCATAATTACTGTTTTTTTGGAACAGACTTAGTTCATATTATTTCCAAAATGTTTTAATTTGAGTGAAATTTAGATATTACATTGAATTTGAATATAAAAGTATTGTGATTTTATTATAAAATTACCTTAACTCCAATTTGTGTGATATTATAGCTAGGCATATCAATGTTAGTAAAATTTACTTTTAAATATGTAAGAATTACTATGATTTAAAATTTTAAAGCTTTAAAAGAGAATTAAATGAATTAAATTAAAATGATTTAAAATGCAAGAAAAATATTTTTTTTTATTTTTGAGTGACTAAGATAATAAAATAGTATTATATTTTGTAACACAAATAAATGCAAATGAAATTGTCAGATCAGTAGTTTGCTTTAAAATAAATATATCTTAAGGCAAATATTTTTGTTTGTTAAATGACAACTGTTAAAATATTTACAAATATAATTGAATAACAGTGTTAATTATCTAATATTTGTATTTTGCGATCATTAAATTTAATTAATATTCGAAATTTGTAAGTTAACTTTATTAATTTAGTTAGGATATATTTTACAAATAATCTATTCTCTTTACAAAATTGCTAACGTTTTACTATATCACTTTTCTTTTTGATGGAAAGATATAAAATGTAGGATATGTTTTTTTTCCTAATTTAATTACTCATACATTAAGCTGAAATTGTAAGCTCAAGTCATTTATTGAAATTATAAAAAAGAAATGATGAATTCAAATTATTGGTTTATAACAGTGATTCTCAACCTTAGAGGCACGCCTCCCTAGGGCAGCGCGAGCACACTAATGGGGATCGAAAGCATATCCAAGAGAAAATGTTATTTAAGAAATTGATTAAGTGACAGCAAGGAAATAACACACACTCACATACAAAACAAAATACATTTAGACATATTTAATGATTAACTTATTAAATTAAAACAACTAACTAAATTAAAAACAAATTTAATAATTATTAGTGACTTCCTTGGGCCTGTCTTTCAGAGCAAAGTTTTTTGAAAGAGGATTTAATATTAGAAATAGACACTCTCAGTTCTTATTCTATATTTGGCTGAGATCTATATTTTGTCTTCAAAAAACCCATCTCAGAAAATCTAGTTTCCCAAACATAAAATGTTGAAAATGGTAGTAGAATGCGAAATGCCTTTGTTTTTAGTGCAGAAAACTGTCATCCACAACTGCCCAAAATTAAAAGAGTGATTTATTACTCAATTGTCTTTTGGTTTCGCCTCTTGCCGTGAAGTCTATGTAGGTTTCTTCCTCTTCAATTGAGAGTCCTTGGGGAGTATTTTGAAATGGATCCCTCACCCACTTGTAACTTGATACCAGTTTGTCGTCAGCAAGAAAGTACTTCTTAAAATTCTTTGCTTGCATTGCTAGGTGATTTTCAATGGTGGCACAAACAACTTTTACATGTTGTTTTTCAGCCTTGTAAGTTTTAATACAATCATTTAAATTTGCAAACATTGTTAAGTTTTCTTGATTTATTCATAAATTTCTGCTCTACAATTCTAATTTCTTTCAAAAAGTATCAACTTATCACTCGTATCCAATATATGTGTATTTGCTCCTTGCATTTCAAGTTTTAAGTTATTTAATTTCACGAATATGTCGACCGTGTAGGTCAATTTCATCACAAATAAACTATCGTGAAACGTCTCAGCTTCCGTTCTGTTTTCCCCTTCTAGGAAAACGGCGATTTCTTTTCTTAAATCATAAACACGTTGCAAAAATTTCCTTCGTGAAAATCATCTTGCCTTGCAATAAAATAGTAACGCTGAATGTACTGCACCCATGTCTTTAGAAAGTGCGGAAAAGATTCTTGATTTCAGGGGTCTCATTTTTATATAATTTACTACGGTTACAACCGAAGTTAACACAATATTCAAACCAGGACTCATTTATTTGGAAGCCAAGCTTCTCTGAGGATCATGCAATGCATCCTGACGCACTGTGGACTGTGGCAATTTTTGTTTCACAAGTGCTTGAATACTTTGGAATCTTCCGGACATAGAACGAGCACCATCGGTGCATATTCAGACGCAATTTTTCCATTCTATATTTGCCTCATTCATAAAATCATTTAAGATAGCAAATAATGCGAGTGTTGTTGCTTTGAGTTCTATTGGTTTGCAGTAATTCTTCTACTACTGATAAATCATCGCAAAATCTAATATAGATAAAGAAATGAGCATCTTTTTTACTATTTGTTGCCTCATCGAGTTGTATTGAAAACAATTTGTCACGCAACATCGACAAAAGATGACACTCTACTTCCCTAGCTGTATCACAGCAATTCGACGGGAAGAGCATCATTTGAAAAAAGTATAGACTGCAATTGTTTTGCAAAATTATTTCCAAACATAAATTCAACAATCTCCATTGCGTCTGGCAAAATAAGCTCTTGACCAATGGTGTGAGGCTTTTTACATCTGGCTGTTTTATATGAAACTTTGTAAGAGGCAATTAAAGCTTTTTCATTCACAAAGGTTATTTAAACAATGGTTTTTGCTTTTCATATGATTTTAATTTTAATTCGAAGAATTCCCTGGGTTTGTTTACGTACTCACTATGAAGCGTTTACAAATGTCGTTTAAGTTTATTAGATTCCATGCTGTCGGCCGCCAACTTTTTTGAGCAAATGATATACAGGGGCCTTTCTTCTTCCTTTAATTCAGTACTAGTGAACCCAAATTTTAAGAATTCTTGAGAATATTTTCTTGATTTTATTTTCGGAACTACGCTCGTCTGTGTACTTGTTGATGTTTGTCGATTGCCTAATGCTCGCTTACGCCCGCTTAAAAATTTATCCATGATTCTGCATAAGTCTACTGCCGTGAATATTTAACACGTCGAATTGCAATTACATGAAAATATGTATAACATACACATTCAGATTACATTCAATAGCGATAGAAGGATCGACTCGAATGAGATTGCCTGGAATTTAAATTGGCGTCATAGAACTTTCTCTTTCTCTCAATGAGAAAGCATTTGTTCACATCTGCGCAAGCTCCTAACTTAACTTTTAAGCTGACCAGACAAATTCCAGACAAATCGAAATTTCTCGCGAAACCCTGAGATTGCCCAACATGGCGGGGCTCAAGAGCAATAAAAAACTCATAGGATTCTTGTGTTTTCAATTCTGATGATCGGTGTTGTAAAATATCAATAAATTTCCTTATTCTTGGTTATCTTTAAAGTTTAAAATTTAGATTCTAGTGTAGGTTTAGCACCAAAATACTCAAAATACATTATTATTGTATACATTTTATTTTATGCGGTGGGGCGAGGGGGTGCGATGAAAACTATGATTGAAAATTTGGCAGTGAATACTGAAAGGCTTAGAAACACTGGTTTATAATTAAGAAATTGATAACATTTTTTATAAACAATTCAAGTATGAAAGGAGTAATAAATGAGTTTGTAAAAATATAAATTATTGTTGTAAATTTTTAAAATTTTGTTTTAAGAATTAAAGAAGTATTGAAAAAAGTGACAATATACGTTATTCATCAGAGAATATTTCTTTATATACCTAATGATATATCTTCATATATAAAAAATTTAATATTTTTCTATAAAAATTTTGGATCATATGATTTAATAAAAATAAAGTATATATAAATACCTGCCCTCTGAATCCAATTAGATTCACGCTTTAATTGTGAAATATTATTCCCTACTTAATTTTAAATTCCCAAATCAGTCCTCATTGGAAATTTTAATTGAGAATTTGTGAAGGCTAGAGGTTTCATTAGGAGTTAATGTTTTTTTTGTGGTAGCTTATGTCATTAAACATAATGATATAGCTTTTAATGATTTTAAAGGAACAAATGTAAAGAGTGTTTGAAATTGATATCTAAATTACTGAAGCAATCATTGTAAATTGCTATTTCATCAAACATTTCCCGAACATCTTGAATAACGAGTTTATGAATTATTCAGTGCATTATTTTGAATGTGCTTCCTTCAGCCATTACTGAGGAAGCACTTACCTACCATCAAAGATGTATGGAAATGAAAAGAAATTAACTGAGATTTGCTTGCGTTTTGTATGCTAAATAAAGAGATATTTTTCCAATTACCACACATTTGTCAAAATGTACATTCCGTAATCCCACAGCATGATGATGAGAATTGTTTTTAACTTACTTTTTTGACATAATCATAAAATAGATTAAAATATTTAATTTAACTGTATAATTAAACTGAGCAATTATTCTCATGAAATCGCAAATTCTTAAATTAATATAAGTAACATTATTCACTCATTTTTATCAAAGAAAAAAATTGAGTGATTGGTAATTGGATATAATAAATGCAAGTGATTAAAAAAAGTTATACAGCATTATCAATTTAAAGATGTTTGCAGATTAATAGCACTCAAGAGATTAACTTAGCTCTTTTCTAAGATTTGACCTAAGAAATACAATTCTCCATGCTCCAAATATTCCTTCATGTATTAATGAGTAATGATAGGATTGCTTGATTATGAAACAAATTAATATAAAAATAATAAAAATTTTTATTTACTTCATTTGAATCTCATGATAAGGTAACTTATTATTAAACATCTAAGTAATTCAATAAGTCATTTTATTATTTCTCATGATTAAAAATTCAGTTTGCAAGTTTAAGTTATAGGTTTTGGTAAAATAAAGTACATATTATCGTATATTCTTTTATTATTCCTTTCAAACTATGTTCTTCTTTTTCGTTAAGCAAATGTGTGTCTTTTAAAATAAAATGTAAATAAGCTATAAAGCAATCTATGCAAAACGAATATTTATTTAAAATGAATCTCTAGAAGTCGATATGTGTAAGAATAGAATATCGGAATAATGTTCATGAAACTGTATGAGATAATGTATTTCATTAAGCTTTGTTATGTGCCCTACTTCGTTGTTTTGTTAGAAACACCCACACACGCTAAAATATACATATATATATATATATATATATATATATATATATATATATATATATATATATATATATATATATATATATATATATATAAACTTCATTTTTACTGCACAAAGGTTTATTATATTTTCCTGCCATCTTGCTATCTAAGAGTTTGATATTCGCTACATTGCTTAATTTTGTCTTGAAATTACTGTGTCTAGATACCATATTCTGCCAAAGAAAACAGAATGCAAATAATTGATTTTCCTTGCGCATTCACCTCTTATTTTTCAACCAAGGAAAAAATTAATTAGAAATTTATGGTTTCCTTGTAATAGAAATTCAGTGCTGTAGCTGATAAATGCTACCTAAATTTTGTAATTTCAACATGTATGTTCTTTTGAGAAAAATATTGCATGCGACTTGTCTTTATAGAGGAAAATATAGATAAAGGATGATATATAAATTTTAAAAAAATGTATTTTAATGTGTGGATTTTCCTCATTAATTAAGGAATGTTTTTAGACAGCCTAAGTGATCAAATTAGAATCATGTTACGAATGTGTAAACATTTTCTTTATTACATTTTACTGGACTATCTTTAGTGTAGCTTCAATAATAAAATTGGTAATATTAAAGTTGATAATTTTCTGAAATTGAAAATTGAATATTTTTTTTTATTATCTTCATTTTAAAATGTCACTGAATCAATTTTTTTTCTTATCACAAATATTACTTTACCACATTTTGTAAATTTGACCCAAGTTAATATTTTTATTTCATTACTAACATTAAATGAACATTATATGTATTTATATTCAATTATAAATTTTGCTATTATCTTCAAAAATTACATTGAAATATTTTGAATTTGAAAGAAACATAATTTTATTTTTTTAAAAAATATTTAAGTGATAAATTTCGTTATTATCTTGTATGTAATTACAACATAACAACGAATTATCTTATAAGCAATTGAATAAGCTAGTTGCTGATTCATTTATTTAAGATTTCTTCAAATCATCATTCATATGTCTTAATTTATCTGCATGCATGTACTTATGATATGTAACAGCTTTTGGTCGAGATCTAAAATAAGTATGGTAGTGAAATGTGAATTAAATCAGATAATACATACTAAATTACATCATATGACATATTATATAAGTATAAAAAAATGTTTCTTTTGGATACTTTAAAAAAATAGCCTTCAATGATATTTTAACATCAACATTTTAAAATGATATTATATCATTACTCTCATTCTGTAAAACATGTAACCATATTTCGTAACCATATTTCGAATAATTCTAGTACTTGACTTTTTTGCAAAAAAAAGCTTATAACTACCTTAATTTGTTAGGATATTTTCAATTACAGGGGTATGCAAAATTTAAATAACATTATAAATTTTGAATAGATGCTAATTAAGCTTGTAAAAATATGTTGTTGTGGTCAATAGAAGAAACACACAATTCATTAATTAAGTCACGCGTATCCAAATATCAGGAACAAATTGTTGCGGGAATAAATGGCAACTAAATAAGTATAGTAAATGTTTTGATTATATGAACTCTGATTTTTACTGATTTATAAAGACAAGATAGAAGAACAAAACTGGCTATGAATAACAATTTCAAGTATAAGAATTGCAACAATACAGTATTTATTCACAGTCATTATATATTACAAATATTGTTCAGTAAATTATAACTGAATAGAAGAGCATCTATATGTAACATAGTTAATTAATTCAATTGTATTATTGTTATAAAGGGAACCAGTACTATAGAAGATTGCACTGAATTAGTAAATGTATATCCCAGTACTATTATTACAATGCTTCGATACATAAAATATAAGCAAAAATCTGTTTTTACTTCTTAAAATATTTTTCATTTGCCACTGCTTTTCCTGCTTCTTGAGCTGAAATTTCATTCTTATTAATGGGTAAATACCCATTTTACGTTTATATATACACTTACAGTTACAGAATAATATTTTAAATTGAAATATTGAAATAAAAAAATAATGTAAAAATATTTCATAAAAGAAAATGCTTTTGAAATTGTTTACATAATTTATGACAGCTATATCATTCAAATTTCTCTTATGTGAATTATTTAACGAATTTTATAATAAAATGAATAGCAATATTGATTAGTCGAAAATAAATGAAAATATTAGGCTAGTTTTAAAATGAACAAAATGATATCATTTCGTTCATAAGTGATCCTTATGGTATTCCAAGTTCTTTATATATTAAAGTAATAAATATGTCACAGAAAAAGAAAGGTTAAAATAATTATATGTATTTTAATCAACCCAGAATGTAACAATAGTTATAGAATAAAATTATCAAAATAAAGAATGAACTAAAATATACTAATTTCCTAGGTTTATAGAAAATCAAAATGTTATGAATGCTTATAAGTATTAGATATTTATATTATATAAGAGCAAATTCAGATATATTTTCAAAAATCACTTTAAAAAACCTGTTGGTAGATAAAATAGTTGGCTTTTGAATTTTAATTTCGTATTAGAAAAAATAAGCGTGAATATGCTAATAATTTATATTTCTTTAAGTTTCCTTTATTTATTTTTTTTGCAGAACAATACTTAACAAATGGTATAGCAAACTCAACTCGTCATTCTTTTGCATTCCTATTTACTTGTATGAGGGCTTAGTTTCCTTAAATTTATGCTAGAACGAAGGATTTCTTTCAACAATTGTATCAAATTTACAAAAGATCTCCAAAGTAACAACATTTGAAAAACATACAATATTCTTGTTATTGACATCTAAGAAATCTAGTTACATTCAAACACGGAATAATAAATTAATTTATTCTAGAAAACTGAGCTTTACATACTTTTATTGAGATTGTGCAAAATATGTTTATTTTTATAAATTTCTTAGCAAAACTGATATTTTCGAATGGCAAATAAATAAAGAATTTGAAAACTTTTAAATTTTTAGAAACAATTTTAAATTTTATTTCGTACACAATTTTAGATATGTAACATTTTTACTCTTGATCATCTGGATCTTCTAAACTTACTAATCAATCCCTTTTTATGATTTTAAGTATAAAAATATTCAATCTGCATATAGTTATCCATAATCCAAAATATTAAATTTTTATTAAATATATAAATTTTTAAACTAAATTTAAATTTTTTTAAGTTTCTGAAGTTTGAAATTGACAACAAACAATAGCACTTACCTATTAGAGCAAAAGTCTCGTTAAAAAAATTAAACCAGTATAGAAAACCTTACATTTTTCAAAAATAATGCTTTTAATCTTATATAAATATTTTTTTCCTTTCATAAATATTTATTAAATTGATGAATACCAACAATTTTTATTAGATCATTAATTTGAAATTGGGCAATGAATATTGATATTTATAAATAATTATGTCTGTAGCTTATTTTAATGCTATATAAGATTAATTCAAATAATACATTTTAACCAACGACTACACAATCTGTCAGAAAAATAAAAGACCCAATATATTTAATACGAAATTTAACATTTAAGTTTATTGACAAATATTGTCAAGAAAATAATAATGTGACACATTTTATAACAATTATATTCATTTTGAGTGAATTTTCTTGTATTGTCAATAACATTTGCAAAGTAACATATCAATTAAACATGAAGGAGGAAATGGAAATATACTCGGGGATGAAGGCTGTCCAGGACCTATTAAAAGGACGTCAACAACTTCCTTTCAAGGATATTCTGAAAAGTATCGACTTTGCATAACCACCTGCATCCAAACACGTATTTCTATTACTTTTCCTGTCAGAGAAAATAGTTGTGAAAGGAACTACGCCCCGCTGTCGCTAATTACAGCAGAATGTTGCCGCCCCATTGCCTGTGTCACGCGATGGGGCTCTGTGGTCTTACCCCGTTCTCTACTTTTTTCTTTACTGAGTTTTGATTACTAAGAGAAGACGGAGACCATAAATCTTCTTCCGATAGATTCATTTTACTAGAGTTTACATAAGGTCACACATATACTTTTGCATATTTTATGATCCTTGATTGCTTGAAAGGTGATGAGTTAAGACAGGAGGGTATTATAATCAAGCTGTTTTGGCTGAGAACCAATTTAATTTTTTTTACCTTTAAAACAGGAATGTTTTGTTGAGAAAAGAGTAACTCAAAAATTATTTATTCAGAACCTTTCTTTGAGTAATCCTTTCTTTTTCTAATTAGAAGATTTAATTTTTATTTTACTTATCACACACTGGTGATTTTATTGTTTATGAATACTTTTAAGAAGATGAATATAGCATATAAATATTTTTTGTAAATAATTGATTGGTTGCATTTTTAGCATCCAGCCTATTAAAAAATTTATAATGGCAGAGGTAATTTCATTTTACTCATTATCAATTTTATTATATTCTTTATCAATTTTGAATATCATAATTTATTAAAATGTATATTTTCAAAAAAAAATAACACTATAGTTCAAAATATTCACACAACTTTTATAAAATTAAAAATCTCAATTGATTTTTCTAATATAAATGTTAAATCACTTGTATAACCACACAAATTGCTTAATGTTTTAATAGAAATATTTCTGAAACTTAAATTTTATTTTTTATTATCAAGCTCTTAGAAACGCATTTCTTTTTAGAAGTGAAATTTTCTTCCTTAGTATCGACAAAATGTAAATTGAAAAGTAAAATTGAATAATGGAACGATTGAAGAATCTTTCAAATGTCACAACGAGTGCAATTAATAAGTTTCCGAATATATTTTTAATCCTTATATTGAACATAAAATGCTTATTGAAAATATCCAAAATGAATTATTGAAGAAAAATAATTTTTTTATAAAATTAATTTATTCAGAAATTCAAAATGTTGATAACATTATATTAATTTATTCATTTCATTTATAATGTACCTTGAAATGCTTATGATACATTTCAGTAATCACATAACAACCTGAATATATTTCTAATGATGAAAATAGACGAATATTTATACAACATTTTAAGCTAAAAGGAAATTTTTCATTGCTTTATTTTCTCTATAATTCAAAAACTTCCGAACTTAATAACCACTTTCAAAATCACAGTCTACTTTCAATAAAAATATGGTCTTACCTCCTCTTACGTGCACTTCAGTTGATCCAATAGATCCAAAACTATTAGTTGCTATACATCTATACACAGCACCGTGAACATCCTGTCTATATTCCTCAGCTCTAAATGGCTGAAAAACCAGTGATCCATCCTGCCTCGAGTGCCTTAAGCCGGGAGCATTTGGTAGTCTTGACCAATCATTTTTTGTCCAATAAACTGTAGCTTGAGGCATTCCAGTTGCAAGGCACGGGATTATAGCCCCCGAAGAATTGTGAAATATAACTTTATTTGGGGGCTCTTTTACGAAAGTTGGTCCTCTAAATCCAAAAGCACAACCTATAAAAAAGTAAACTCTTGTGAGTTTTAAAATAAAAATTATGTATTTATACAGATAGTAATAAACATTTAAATGCATAACTCAATTTCAATTACTTTTATTCATAGTTTTTTAACATTAAAATGAATACAAAGTTTAATCAATCATAGCTGCTTGATAAATGGCTATGGTTTATCATTGATACTTTTACTAATATTGGGAATATTACTATAATTTGAGTAGCGTATCCACTATTAATTGAATCATCAATTAATAGTCACTTAAATCAATTTCATTAAAAAAATAAAATTTTAAAATTTACAGTTATGTTTACAAATAAAAGATAAATTGTATAACATTATGAAAAATTTCATAGAAATTTTATTTTATTTTTAAATATTTTTCCCAAATCAAAAATTATATTTTTTATAAACTAAATACTTATGTATATATTAATCCATTATTTCGTTCTCATTTTGCTTAAATTTTATGATAAAATGATTAGTCACTTTATTTCTCTTTAAATATAATTAAATTATTTAATTTTTAAAGTAAGAAAAATAAAATTTAATTAATCTCCTTTAATATGAAATCTTTCAATAATGTGGAAGATATTATCCTGCAAAATATGTCAACAAAAATACATTTTAATGAATTTAAAATCTATAGTGTTTGTTTGATGTGAATATTTAAAGCTTGTAATTTTGACTTGCATTTGCTATTTTTAAACACGTTCATAATAATATTGCACTATTATTTCTTGAATTTGAAGAAAATAATTTCTCTAAACTTGTTACGCAAAACTATCAAAACTTATCATACTTGTGATGTTAATTAAAAGAATTCAAATAACCTGTAAGAAAAATTATATAATCATGAAATTGTGGAATATGCACTATTTTAAATTAGTAGCTAAACAATTTATATACTTGCAAATATTTGAAATTATTTATGGAAATATTTAGAAATATTTATATTTATTATTTAGAGAGTTATTTATAAAGGGGATGTTTAAAATTATTTTGGTCAATAAATATATATACTACGCCAATATAAATTTAATTTCTGTAAATATCTCTGTTTTTAGTATTTACGTTTTATAATTATTTATTTTTTGCTTAACACTACTAATAAATTTATTTTTAGCTTGAAATTTCAAATGTCACAAGAATGGTATTGGATTTAGAAATTAAAAATGTTATAAAAGCATTGCTTTAAATTTGATTAGAGAAAGCTTAGAATGTTTTTCAGTTTCAATAAACATATTAATAATTTACATTGTATGTAACTTAAATTAAATTGAATATGCTAATTTGTAATCATATTAAATATACTTTGAAATATTTATATATTTCTATTACATTATATTTTCTAAAACAATCACTCAATTTGTTTTATGAACACAACATCTTTAAATATAAATGTTTAACCTACTGACTTTATTGTACAAATGATCATATTTATGATGATTGATACTTTCAAATACGTTGATATTATATATCACTCAGTGCTCTCATTTCATCACACACTGTTTCTTATACATTTCTAAAGGGATTGTTTATTCATTAGCAATATACAGCATCTCGTTTCATAGGTCTCAGTTGGCTGTTGCATAGTCTAAGTGCTATTTTACCAAAAGCAGAGCACATAAATAGTCAAATAGGAGTTTAGATTTACACCTCATTCATACCTATTTGATTTAATTGAATTTGACATGTGGGTGATTTATAATGTGTTCAAAATTAATTTACAATTAGGGACAATATTATAAGTACAAATACTTAATTTCTGAATTGTGAATGCAATGACTTTAGTTTATTTTACATGAAATGTTTATATTACTGTGAGCATTCAAGTTACATTTTTGCTTAAAATAAATTAAATATATGCACAATTAAAATAAATGGGAAATTTGTTTCTTCCATTTATCTTAATTGTTAATTTTTTTAATTAAGCATAAATATGTGATAGTAAATTATAATTTATTACTACATATTTGATAATAAATCACGCAATTTATTATCACATACTTATATCTTAAATTATTACTTATATCTTAAATTATTAAGTATTTTTTTAAAAGCTTCTTTATAAAATTTTTAAATTCTTAACTATTTTGCAATTTTTTTAAGAGTTAAGCAATTTTTAATAAGTTTAAATGTATATAATATAGTTGACTAACCAATTCTAATAATTAGTTCATTTTAAGAAATATAATATATATTATTGGAAATTAATTTTATCATCGCATAATTTGAAGCTGCATTATTTTTAATTGAAGATGATTTTGCCTTCATAAGAATAATATATTTTTAATGAACACAAAATATAAAAGTCACTACTATATTTAAAAATATTTTTATCCAAAACAAAATATGTAAATTTAATCACAGTTACTCTTACTGAAAAAGTAAGAACGACCATTTTTTCGTGTTTTGTATTCAGTGATACATTAATCTCCTAATGTTAAAAACATGACTTTTAAATAAACAATCCTAGAATATTTACATGTGAACATATGATAAATTATTTTCGAGCAAACAATTGCAGTAATGTTTATTTGATATGTTTATCATAATATAACGCTAACGTTCAATGTAATGAGACAATTTACATGTGCTTTAATACGCATATAGCATAAAAGGAATACTTTCCAACAAAAATTAAATGATAGGATAATTGAAAAAAATACTCGCATAGAAATATATGACATGGAAACGAGCCAACAATGTACTGTCTGGGTAATTTAATCCTTTTAGTGAAAAATAGCCCCATATTACTCAATATAATTCATCACTCTTACCCACAGTTTCTTCTTTGAGATAGTAAAACACATACATCATTTGTGTGGAAATAAATTCCATAGTGATTTTTTGCAGTTCAGTTGGGGTACTTAAACTTGAAAATTCCATTACAGGAACAAAATATTTTCCTACTTGATGGGAGAAAAGTGCTTTTTACACGTGACTTGAGTTATTTATACTTTAATGTTTCTAGCAAACCTTTAAAAAATAGGAAAAATTTACTATTTTTTGTTACGTATTATTGTAATTTATGAATGAGTAAATTTTTTAATGATTAAGACAAGTATGTTCTTTGCAATAATTATCAAAAAATTGCGAACACAATATGATTTTGTGTCAGTTATTGATTTGATTCAAAAAGATTATTATTGATTTAATAATACTTTTTCATTACAATTAATTACACAAGTATGAAACGGAAAGTACAATATTTTATCATTTTTTACTAAGCTATTAAACTCTATGAAAAGATACTGTGTAACTTTCAAACAGTTCTTAAGTGTATTTTAAAATTTAATAAATGTGTGTTGATAAAACACATATTTCTTATTAAGCGAAAAATAATCAGAAGCAGTTGAGGATCAGTAAGTATATTCGTCACTGAATGTATGTGAGTTTACGGAAGAACATACATTTTTCTGTTTAAAATTGTGTTCATAATAAATTAATAAAATTTTAACTCTAAATGTAGTTCTAATTAATCGTAAGTCAAAAGTTTAAAAGGAGTGCATGATATAAAGTCAATCTCTTCAAAACAAGATATAAATGTTAAAATATGAAAGAAAGAAATTACCAAGTTAATATAAACATACTAATTAAGACTTAAATTGTAAAATATCAAATAATTACATTAAATTAACTCGAGCATTTACTTATACGTTTAATTAAATAATCCTCATATCGCATACCTTCAAGATTAATATCTGCAGCAAATGTAGTTTTCTTTGTGTTTTGGCTTATATTTTCTCAAGAATTAAAATTGTTATAAAAGAATTTAGTTTTAAATATTTGTAATTTAAAGTCTTGATTTTGAATGCAATATATTTGTAAACTTGTTTTCAATTATCTGTCTAGAAAATGCATGAAAAGCAAATATTTATGCTTATTTTCTTAAATTATATCAATGACTTTACTAATTTGCCCTATTATAAATTAATAAACAACGACAATCACTAATCTTCATATATTGGGTTGTTCAGAAAGTAATTTTGTTTTACCCACCTTAATCAGTTTTTTTCTAGTAAAAACTAACCATTTTACGAGTGTGGAATCAAGCTACCACCGGAAATATGGTAAACGGTGTCGGACTGTGAAACTGACAATATACAATTTAATAAAATATTTATTCGTTATACGTTCTCCATTTTCATAAAGAAAGAAATTACTTTCCGAACAACCAAATAGTTTGCACTTTTTTCAAAAAAGTCTTTATTAAATTTGAAGTAAAGTGCAATGTGTCCTAATTCTTTTAAATTGTAGAATATTGTTAAAAGCATTTGTTAGCAAATTAAGTAAAATATATTGAATATTCACATGAGCTTACGTTCTCCTTAACATGTTTTCAAGTTCTATTACGGGTTTATATTTTGAAATTGAAAAATGAAAATTTAGCCTTAGTAAAAGTATATGGTTTATTAAAGTATTTTAAAAAATACGTAATTGATGACATAAGTGTAAAAAGTAAATTTTTGTCTTTGTTTTAATATACTTTATGTTAATTTAAAATTTTAAAAAAAATATTTGGAAAGATTTCATAAAAAGTTGATGAAGTACAAAAATTGTATTGCAAAATTGAAAAAAATATATTCGATTTTTCTTCTACCTTTCTTTAATCTTGTATATTTAGAGATTTTTATGATTTATTGTATAATTTACAATTGATTTTGTCATAAATAAGAAAACAAATTAGTTTTTAATTCCAATAAAGTTATACAATAAAATATTGTATAATTTTATTTTAAAGTTTTTGATTACATATGCAATAATAAAAGCAACCGATTAATGCTTCTGCATTCATCATATGCAATATATATGACTATAGATATTTAATGAATGATTTATATTTAAATTTGATTTCTATTTATCTAAATTTCGGAAATTATATGTTAAGAATTTTAAATTAAGAAATTATAGGTTAAGGACTTTTTGTATTTTGATTACATTTGTTAATTATAATCTGGTGAATTTTGAAGATCACACCAGGAAGATTGTTTGTTCGGAAAGTGCTTTAATATTTATGGTGTTTACTTTCCTTGATTTTATGCACTGAACGTAAAACATAAACTCGGAAAATTATGCATATTTGCTTACAATTGTTTTTATTCTTAAAAGCTCCAGAAAGCTTTCTACATTTTCTAGATTTCATTAAATAATTTATATTATTGAAGTTTTTATCTAATTGTGAAAGCTTAAATGAAAGATTAATACTTCATTTGTAGAAAAATACAATGTAATAATGCAATAAAATGTTAATCTTTTCCGTTATAACAACATTTTATTCTATTTCATTATTTAAATATACATACTATATAATCAGAAAATTTTATTACATTGTTCATAATTTTTTACTTGTATACAAGTATAGAGATAGAATAAATTTATACTTTAATAGTATACCTATAAACTGTTATTCAATTGAAGATTAAATTATATGTTTATAAGAGTAACGTATGTATAATTTGTTGAGATAAATAAATTACATGCTTATTAAGGATACAGGAACAAAAAGTGTACTAAATAACGCAAAAATAAAACTTGGGAAAATGATTTAACCAGTGATTTATGTCAATAAAGACAATAGGCGTGCCAACCATTTAAGGATGTGAAAACATTAATCAGTAAAAACTTAACGCTGATGTTGTGAAACAAGAGATAATAATGTAGAAGTCACTATATATTGTTGCTGAAATTAATTCACATTTGTTCTTGCAACATATGAAGTACCTGATGAAAGTTTATATGATAGATGAAATAATCTATGAAGCGCTTTCAGAAATTTAATACATTTATATTGCTTGTCTTACTATCAGAATACAAATACGTAAAAAACATGCCAAATTTGATTATTAACTTTTTCCTTCATTTTTCTGTGTATGTTATTGTATTCTTGAAGACTCAAAGAAAATAAATTTGCTATGAAAGACATGTCTCTATTGTAAGGATTTTACACAAAATCATTCCTTGATCAAGATGAATGTGTTACATTGGGATCTTGATTAAGCTTGTTTAAACGATTTTTACACCACCGACTTCAAAGATTACAATATATTAAGTTTTTGAGATAAAGTAGTAAAGATAACATAAAATTTTAATTTTCTAACTGCGTGTTAGTTTGAAACCATCAAATAATTCAATTTAAAGAATATTTTCATGTGTGTGATAATGCATATTTTAAATTCTAGTTGTTAGGTATGATATGTATTATTGTATAACTCAATTATTTTCTTATATTATTTTGTTTTGTATAACTGATGAATCCACCGTTAATATTTGTAAATACTTCTTTATTTTTCAAGTATCCAACAATTTTCTAGAAATTAATAACATTTTAAATAAGCTTAATTAGTTTTAATCGACTGGATCATGTGGTTTGAATATTTTTAACATTATGTTGTTAATCAGCAATGAATCAATCATATATATATATATATATATATATATATATATATATATATATATATATATATATATATATATATATATATATATATATATATATATATATATATATATATATATATATATATATATATATATATATATATATATATATATATATATATATATATATATATATATATATATATATATATATATATATATATATATATATAGACTATCAATCAATAAGTACGTGGACATCTGGGACAAAAAAGATAAATGCAACTTATTAATATTTATCATTTGGGATAGCCACCACACATGTAAGGCAATAAGGCAACTACAGTGTTAGCCTCCGAGACAGGCTTTATCCAAATGTATGAATGATGGGAAATGGTAGATTCTTCTATTGGCTTGAAGTAAACATGTAATTTCTATCACCGATATTCGACGCTGCAGCCCTTTAATGCAGCTATCCATTCTATTACAGAGGTGTTCTATAAGATTCAAATCTGAACTCTTTACAAGAGAGTGCTCAAAAGGCTCATTTTACTATCAGCATACCAACAATTTAGGATATCACAATAGGGCACAAAGGGCGTTGTCATCCTGAAGGTAACAATAATCCAACACGAAAAATTATTCCAGCATGGAAGCACACTGTTGTGTACTCACATTTAAGTAAACCTCGTAAGAAGCAAAATGTTAATACAGCAATCGTATTAAGCTCATCATGAATTGAGATCAAAGTTTTCAGTCCATACTCCGGGGATCATTTCCGCACCATTATTCTATCTTTTCTAAAATTTACAGCAAACCCAGACTCTGCCATTCAACTGGTAGATCTAGAAATTAGAGTTATCACACTAGACAACATTTTTCCAAAACATTATATTTCAATGTAAAATAAATATTTAAATTACAAATATGAACTCCAAAAAAAGAACCATGTACAAGTTTGAACTCTTGAAAAATGTGGAAAATAGGTTTCATAGGGCTTTCCTAAATTTCCTTGCACAGCTCTGGTCTTATAATTGCTCTGAATTTCGCGTGCTTGCCATACTCAATCCAACAATAACCACTCACATTTCATTTGTTAACTACAAAATTTAATATTGATTTTGGAACCTTTAACACAATAGCAATGTCACTTAAATATGAGTCATTTCTATGGAATCCCACAATTATGTCTTTTCAAAGTTAGTTTTGAATTTCGTAGCATTTGTATGCGTCTAATGCCAATATTGTTTTCTACTATTTCGCTATTCGACATATAGATCCCTATTTATTTTATTCTTAGGAATTGAATGGAATTTTGTCACAAATTATTTTGTGGAATGCGCTAAAGAATAATAGGGAGAATAATAGTGTCACTCTAGTAGTTACGGTTACAGTGAGAAAATTTTGAAAACTTCAAAAAGTAATACCAAATTTTTAGTACTGCAATGTGATCTCCATTTTGGAAAGCTCCATTAAGTGTTTGAACGGCAAGTGTAGCATGAAAATTACCAGCTGTAGAGAGGATAAAAGTGAGGACAACCAATAAGGACAGAGAGGCAGCATAAAATAAAGCATTTGATTGTGTTTCACAATTTACCCACATGATTTTCTTCACACATGATAAGACTTTTTGTACGGCAGATGGTGGATAGCACAACAGCACAACGCCATGACAATAGAAATCGCTTGAATAACAATTCTGATGGTATATTTTGAATCAGCTGCAGTTTGCGGATGAAACACACTCTAAAAAAAGCACTGTAATTTTACAGCAAAATGGGCTGGCGTTTTGGGCGCCAGTACAATATGCTGTAGATTTTACAGCATATTCGTAAAACTTTTATAGTTCTTTTTACTGTAATTTTTACAGCACTTTTCACTGTAATTTTTACAGCACTTTTTACTGTAATTTTTGCAGTACTTTTTATTGTTATTTTTACAGTACATTTTACTATGCATTTTGCAGCATATTCTACAAAACCTATTGCAATAGCTATTTACAGCTCTCATCATGTTTTGCAAAGATAACAGTAGAGAAAAAATCAATTTTGAATACACAATAGCTAATTTCCTAATTAAAAGCCAATTATTATTAAGCAATTTTTTATACAGTATACAAAGCACAAAAACATAACTTATGTTATATGGCAGAAGATGTCATTTTTCAGAACATTTTGTGATCAATAATTTAACTTTCAATACTGAACGAGATTGCTTAACTTTCTTACCTCACAATCGTAACTTTAACAGAAGTTTGAATTTTTTATTACATATTTTTTTTTAAAAAAATTAAGAAATAACAGTTTTATTGAATACGATACAAAGCTAAGCATAAAATTGATTTTGATATATGTGTGATTTTACAGATTTAAGATAAAAAGAAACCTTACAAAACATTCCATTTCACTTGAAAATACCAAAGGGGAATTAGTTAATGATATAGTATTTTAATTATACTGTAAAGACAATAAAAGTTTTTGATATTTTATAAAGTAATTGATTTTTTTTCCATTATAATAAAAGCAAATAAAGATTCTGAGGAAAACAATATAGTTGACAATACACAAATAATATTATAAAAAACTTTTTTATTTACATTTCAATAATTATAGCCATTTAAATTTGGATAAATTATTTAAAAGTGACAAAAACACGTGCTTGGATTCCATCATTGACATATTTTTTAGATTTCGTTCCCCGCGAGGGATTAAATTTGAACAAGCACCTGAAAAAAATAGAAATCAGACACATGAATAACTAATTTGAAATTTCATGAGCTGAATATTTCAGAGGAAAAAATGTTTATAATTCAATATTAATTAATATATAGAACTTCTTATTGTTTCATATAATTGATTGATTTTCCCTAAAATATGTTTCTTTTAATAGCCAACAAGTGGTTGTTACATTCATGCAATCACAACCATTTTGATGATAAAAATAATTTCAATGGATTTTAGCAATTTCATGATAGAATTTTTGGTAATGAAGGTCTCACTTTTTATGAAAATGATAAAATTTTTACTTCAATTAAATCATTCTAACTGATGTTTTTTATCTCGAAAAACTAATTTGTTATTGATTTAACTAAAAGAGAATATAGAATTTTTTTTATAAGGATTCATTTATGTTATCGAAAATTATATCCTCTGAGAAGCAAATCATAACATTTCCAATGAATTACAAATTTTTAGAAATAAAGTGCAAAGCATGAACCTTATGTCCACATTTTAAAGATAACTTACAAAAGCCGATTTTAAGTTAAAAAAAAATTGTAGAGAATATGAAAACATTTCTTTTGCATACATATATAAACAATTTAAAAGTATTTCCATCGAAACTAAACAGAAAAATTTAAATGCATTAATGTGTCAGAGTAACAATAATTTATGAAATAACATTTTATAAGACATTTGCTTAAAACTGAATTTCTTTAACTCGTAAATAGTTACCTCAAAAATGAAATCTAAGTTATCTTAGAGTGAGATCAAAGTTGTATTTCCCTCTAAGAAAACTTTAATTTCAATAATAAATTACATGAAACAGTGCAAAATTAGGAAATATATAAAAAAAATTTGCTGTTCATTAACTCTGCATATTTACGTCATTATATACGTACTGAAAGATAAATAAAGGAGACTACAATTGAAATTGTATCGAAAAAGATATATTTAACTAAAACAATTTATTTAGATTTTCTTAAATTTTATCTATTCATATGATTTATTTTAAATAGAATGTTAGCGGAGTAAATAGTATTTGAAGAGGTCAATAAATGTAACAACAAATTTTTGATTTTGAGTTAAAACATTTCAAACCTTATGAAATATATAAATAATACATACCACAAATTAATACACATGGTGTGCAAGGTAAGTCTATAATATCTACTGCATCCTGAAAAATAATAAACTTTATATTTTCTAAATAAATGATCTTAATTCGAACAGTACTTCCTAATATGTATTTAAAAAGGAATATTTCTTATATATTTATTATAAATGATGATTTTAAAAAACAGATATTTTAAAAAAGCATTACATTTTTCTTTGAAATGCATTTTTACATTTCATACAAATTCTAAACACAAGACCATTTATTCTAATAAATATCATTATTTGTAATATTATTTTATTGAAAGAATTTACAAACATTTATGCCTAAAAAATGATTACTTTAATGCATGTTACAAAATAGAATTGAATTAATGATCATAATTAGAATCCATTTAACGATCTGTATGGAAAAATTAACATTTTTTAATAAAATTCTGATAAAAAAAATTATTTAGAAAATATAAAAATTTTGTTATATTTAGTTAATATACAATAAATTTATATCATTTTACAATGAAAGAACAATCAGGAATTTTCAACAAACGAAATAAAATAGAAATTCCATTAATATATTTAATAATCTATATCTAAAAAAATATAACAATAGATGATTATTCAATTTTAATTTCGAATGAAATATAGCTAAGCAATTTTTTATAACAACGGAAGCGCTTAAATAGAACTTTAATTTTGTCGAAAATTTGATAATTAAAATATTAATCGATTATGTTACCAAACTACTATAAAATATTTTAAATATTAATAAAAAGTAAGTAAAAAAATATCGACACTGAAATATTACAAGTGAATATGATCATTTGTAAATTCAGCTTAGAATTTTTTTTTTAATGTTCAGTCAAATTTATAAGAATTTATACATATCAAAGTTAGCTAACAACTTGCATAATAAACAATATGAAAAGCATACGTTACCTTATATTTGGTGATTAAATTTCAATAGAAATTCAACTAAAGGAAAAATTATTCTCAAAATATCACCAACTTCACCAACGAAAACAAGGGCAAATAAATGGCGAAATTAATTTGATTCATTTGTCACAGGAACAAAAGAAACTTTTATCCCGCACATTCAATGCGCATGCCCAATAGCAAACGGTTTTCTGTGGCTGAATTTTACAGTAAAATTTACTGTAATCATTAGTGTTCTTATGACAGCTATTTAAATAACAGTGATTTTTACTGCATTTCTTCCTTTTTTTTCAGTGCATACACGTTGGATTTCAGATACCGCAGCAACAAATCCGTTAGGATCATATCAGGATCTCTTGTTGTCTATAGAAATGGGAAACGACGGGAGATAACTCTGCCACCAAATGTTGACATAAGGCAGATTTGACTGAAGACCTATGTGGAGGAGTGCCACTTGCATCCACACAACGTTCATATAAAACATTTTACCGTTGTAATGTGGGAATCGCTTAACGCAGTGCTTCTCAACCTTTTAGTATTCATGGCCCAATTTTCATTCATAATTTTCATCGCGCCCCTCTCCCTAACGCATACAATAAAATGTATACAATAATAATGTATTTTGAGTATTTTGGCACTGAACCTACACTACAACCTTAATTTTGAACTTTACCGACAACCAAGAATAAGGAAATTTATTGATATTTTGCAACACCGATCCTCAGCATTGATAAAACAAGAATCCTATGCCCTTTTATTGCTCTTTGCCATGTCGGGCATTCTCAACGTTTTCGCGAGAAGTTTCAATTTGTCTGGAATTTGTCTGGTCAGCTTTAAAGTTAAGTTAGGAGCTTGCGCAGATGTGAACAAATGTTTTCTCTTAGGGAGAAGGAGAAAGTTCTATGACGCCAATTTAAATTCCAGGCAATCTCATTTGAGTCGATCCTTCTATCACTATTGAATGTATTCTGAATGTGTATGTTATACTATATTTTACATGTAATTACAAATCAACGTATTAAATATTTACGGCAGTAGACTTATGCAGAATCATGGATAAATTTTTAAGCGGGCGTAAGCGAGCATTAGGCAATCGACAAACATCAACAAGTACACAGACGAGCGTGGTTCCTAAAATAAAATCTTCTCAAAAATTCTTTAAATTTGGGTTCACTAGTACAGAAGTAAATGAAGAAGAAAGGCCCCTATGTAACATTTACTCAAAAATGTTGGCTGCCGACAACATGGAATCTAATAAACTTAAATTACATTTGGAAATGCTTCATAGTGAGTATGTAAGCAAACCCAGGGAATTCTTCGAATTAAAATTAAAATCATATGAAAAGCAAAAATCATTGTTTAAAGAAACTTTGTCTGTGAATAAAAAAGCTTTAATTGCGTCTTACAAAGTTTCATATAAAATAGCCAGATGTAAAAAGCCTCACACCATTAGTGAAGAGCTTATTTTGCCAGTTTTTGAGATTGTAGAAATTATGCTTGGAGATAATTTTGCAAAACAATTGCAGTCTATACCTCTTTCAAATGATACTGTTGCCCGTCGTATTTCTGATAAAGCTGAAGATGTAGAGTGTCAGCTTTTGTCGAAGTTGCATGCCAAATTGTTTTCAATACAACTCGATGAGGCAAAAGATAGTAATAAAGATACTCATTTCATTGCTTATGTTAGATTTTGTGATGATTTGTCAGTAGTAGATGTACTTTTCTGCAAACCAATAGAACTCAAAGCAACAGCACTCGCATTATTTGCATATCTTAAATGATTTTATGAATGAGGCAAACATAGAATGAAAAAATTGCGTTGTTATATGCACCGATGGGGCTCGTTCTGTGGCCGGAAGTATTCAAGCACTTGTGAAACAAAAATCGCCACAGTGCATCTGGACACATTGCATGTACCACAGAGAAACTGGCTTCCAAAAAAATGAGCCCTGGTTTGAATATTGTGTTAACGACGGTTGTAACTGTAGAAAATTATAGAAAAATGAGACCCCTGAAATCAAGAATCTTTTCTGCACTTTGTAAAGACATGGGTGCAGTACATACAGCGTTACTATTTATTGCGAGGCAAAATGATTATCACGAGGGAAATTTTTGCAACGTGTTTATGAATTAAGAGAAGAAATTTCCATTTTCCTAGAAGAGAAAACACAACGGAAGCTGAGAAATTTCGCGATAGTTTATTTGTGATGAAATTGAGGTACATTGTCGACATATTCGAGAAATTAAATAACTTGAATCTTCAACTGCAAGGAGCAAATACACATATATTGGATACGAGTGATAAAGTTAATACTTTTTGTAGGAAATAGGAATTGTGGAGCAGAAATTTAAAACAAGAAAACTTAACAATGTTTTGCAAATTTAATTATTGTATTAAAACTTACAATTCTGAAAAACAACAAGTAAAAGTTTTTTGCGTCACCATTGAAAATCATTTAGCAATGCAAGCAAAGAATTTTTAAAAGTACTTTCTTGCTGACGACAAACTAAAATTAAGTTACAAGTGATTGAGGGATCCATTTCAAAATACTCCCGAAGGACTCTCAATTGAAGAGGAAGAAACCTACATAGACTTCACGGCAAGCGGCATTTCGCATCCTACTACCATTTTCAACATTTTATGTTTGTGAAACTGGGTTTTCTTCAGTGACTTCTTCGAAGACAAAATATAGATATCAGCTAAATATAGAAAAAGAACTGAGAATGTCTATTTCTAATATTAACTCCTCATTCGAAAAACTTATCCTTCGAATATTCTCTGCCCAGTGCACACAATGTTCGAATTCACATTATAGTTAACGAGAAACGCATCTCTTCTGTTTACAGAATGCGTAGAGCACAGCAGCTATCTTTATTGTACCGAATAAGAAATTGATTAAAATAATACAGCCTTAATTGATAGTCTCCCATTTCCAAAATCTTGACACACTGGAATCGATGCGGAAATATGCTTAGAATAAAGCGCAGAATCTTGCAAACAGTTGATTTCGGAACTGTTTGCAAGTGTGAAATATGTGTGAAATATCGCGAGCACTTGTGGGACAAACTGTGCTTATCTTCTTATTAACTTTTGTAACAGCTTCCACAGGAACGAAAGAAAGTCCAGACCGAGGTCGATTGCACGTGCAATCAGTTTCTTCAAATTTATGAATCAAGTTTCATACAGCTTTGACTATGCACAGGCCTCGCCGTAATCCATGGTTTCTGCTGTAAACATATAATGTCTCTGTGGTATTTTCAACATTCAGGTAACAAATCTTTACGATTTCTCCACGTTCTTTCCTTGAAAGTGGTATCTTGTTCATGGTGTGGCTCGTATTTCCCACTGCCTTTTCTTTCCCTATCAGTGTGACGATGCCGGTCATGACCATTAAGTAGATCCCGAAATTGTTTTTTTTTCTAATTCTGTGAAGGACTAATCAGGCTGGGATCTTAACCGAAGAAACAGTATGATGTTTGACGTAACTGAAAAGAAAAGTAGTGCTCCAGTGTGCAGCAAAGTCACTTATCCTTGCCTAACTCCGGGGAGTTTCGTGCTACAGCTGCCATTCCAACATTATTTACTGTTTATAATATGGAGAATCACATGCCATTACAAAAACTAGGTGTTACCATTTATAATTTTCTGATTGTTACCTTAACTTTTCGAGTGACAATGTTGTTTTCTATATGATTCTTGAGCGATACCTGAAAGTACCTTACGCCTAAATTCCATTCAGTTTTTGTGAATAATCTGAAAGTTAGAGGCCCAAATGTAGGGATAGAGATTTTTTATTATCACATTGTATATTATATTCTATTTATTTTAAAAATAATATTTAAAACGATTTTAAATTTCATAGTTTTTAGTTTCTTCATTCTTTGAACAAATCTTACTCAAAATTGAAATCAGTATATACTAGAATAATATCCTCGATAAACAGTATATACCAGAACTAAAACTTTTAATTATTTTATGAAGTTTAATAATAAAAATCAAATCTATCAATTGATTATATTAAATTGATTATATGAAGAAATGATATTAAGAAAATGAAACATTTATTTTGCACACAATAAAGGAGAAAAAACTGTCGTCGCGACCCTAATTTGCATCTATTAAATCAGAAAGCTCAGCAAAATATAATGATTGTAGTTTTTTTTTTACATTTGTAGTATCTGGCGACTGTTTGGCGATCAACAAACCGTGATTGGTGTGGTTTTATCTCTTTCAAGAGGTTGCCGTATTTTAGAACAGTATCGGCGGAGCGAGGTCCGCGATAGGTCGCAATATTCTGGTAGAAGCAGAAGGTTCCGAGTTAGTTTTGTGTTTTGTTTTTGATATTAAATATTTGTTTGTAAATAAATAAAATGTGTTGTCCAGGAAATGGTGATCGGTAATTTTCTCGGCCATTCGACACATCACAACACGTTCCATTTCAAGAACCAGAGCTGAGAAATACGAAATGGCTTACCTTGGAAAATTCGAATTTCAGAAGAAAGAATAAAACTGTCAACGGAATTATAAAGTGATAGAAAAAGAAGAAAATGTTTAAAAACATGAAAAAGGAAGACTTGGTAACAGTCTTGCTGGAAATTTGTGAAGAAGCAACTTTTGATTTGAAATTAGCTGAACTGAAACACAAACTGCTGAATAGTAAAGAATTTACATGATTTAAAACTCATCAACGACAGTTCCAATTAAAAGTAATGCCATTCGGATTAATAAATGCTGCTGCAACATTTCAGAGAGTAATGAATAATGCACTAAAAGAATTTATAGGAATTCACAAGAGCATACATTGATGACATTGCTATATTTTCATCAGATTTTGACACCCATCTCCAAGATTTACACAAAGTTTTTGAAAAGTTGGAATCACTTGATTTCACTGTTAATTCAAAAAAGTGTTATTTTGCAAAACCACGAATAAAGTATTTAGGACATATCATTGGATCAGGAAAACACAGGCCTGACCCCGAAAAGATTAAAGCAATTGAAAAATTGGAGATAACAAAGACTAAATCTCCTCTTAGGAGCTTATTAAGATTATGCAACTATTATAGAAATTACATTCCTAATTATGCTGAAATCGCTTACCCCTTTAACAGAGCTCACTAAAAAGAAACGACGACCAGAAATGCTGGAATGGAAAGAAGAACATAACGTAACATTCCAAAAGGCTGAAAAATCAACTTATGAAAGCAACAGAGTTAATAACCCCAACAATACAGGATCCCTTCATCATTCATTCTGATGCTTCGCAAATTGGAATAGGTGCATGTCTGTCTCAAGTGAGAGAAAATAAACATTTTCCTGTGTGTTATGCAAGCAAGAAATTGTCCAAACCCCAACAAAATTGGCCTACGTGAAGCTTACGCTATAGTATGGGCATTAAAGAAGTTTGAATCATGGATTTTTGGATCAACAGTAAAGATCTTGACAGACCACAATCCTCTATCATTTGTAGTGAAAAATGTCCCGCAATCATCAAAACTTCAACGGTGGGCCTTAGCTTTACAAAAATACAACATAGAAATCATTCATTGCCCAGGAAGAAATCTTTCTAATGCAGATGCTTTATCTAGATTACCAACTAGTGACTTTTGAACATTTATTTGTGTTTAAGTAATTTTTTTTCTGCCATAAATTTTTTAATGTATAAAATTTTGTTATCTTATATGTTTATTAGTAGTGAAGTGGTAAGTATAAGTAAATGTTAGTAATATTTGAAGCATAATAGCAATATTTAGTAAATTTAAATTTTCTAATTAAATGTTTGAAATATTTACTTTTCTATTAGATAATTAATTAACATTGGGAGTATTAATGTTTCTTTATTATATGTTTATATTTATTAGTTTCTTTTGTTGTAATGTGATGAAATATGTTCATGAAAACAAATGTGTCTCGGTTTATTTACTTTAATAATAATAATGTACATGTATAGTATTTCTTTTGAACATTATACTAATTGGAATTTGTGAATTTCTATTTATGTGCATTAGGTGTAAATTGTTGTATATGTGTTGCTCACAAATAGTCGCTTGATTCGTTTTCAGATTCATGATTAATTCGAGAATGTAACAACAATCTTGCGGGGCAGGTGTAGAAACTGGCGAGTGTTTGGCGATCAACAAACCACGCTTGGCGTGGTTTGATCTCTTTCGAGAGGTTGCCGTATTTTAGAACAGTATCGGCGGAGCGAGGTACGCGATTGGACGCAATATTCTGGTAGGAGCAGAAGGCTCAGAGTTAGTTTTGTGTTTTGTTTTTGATATTAAATGTTTGCTTGTAAATAAATAAAATGTGTTGTCCAGGAAATGGTGATCGTTAATTTTCTCGGCCATTCGACACATCACAATATTTATTCCAACCAATTACTTTTATACAAAAGTATGAGAAAGCTTTATCTTGTGCAAACCATTTAAACGTATACATTCAAAAATAATAAAGTATGACAGGACATATACAGCCTTTTCGAATGAAACAAATAGAAACCAAACTAAATATTACAATTGCAATATATGGGAACATATTCCATGTAATTCATTTCCAAAAATGCATTCTATTACATAATCTAAGAAAATGTAATGATTGAAATTAACTTTAAAATTAATGTTATTAAATTAACATTATTAATTTGCTCTAACTAAATTCTAATAAAGTACTAAATAAATGCAATTTGCTAAAATTTACAATTTATATGTTTTGAATACTTACTTTTAATACAAATACTTTATTCTTTGAAACCTATCATCAATTATAACAAAATGAAACATAGAAAAATTATCAATATTTTGTAGCTCACTATTTTTTGCTGAAAAAGAATATGTTTGTAATCCAAAAATTAGCATATATACTAAATTTTTAAATTGCTTATAGCTTTCATATTTAAACTTCCAAATAAATGTAAATTATTTATATAATAAATTGGTAATTTTCTTAAATGATTGTAAATCAATTTATTTGTAACAGTGAAACATTAATTTTTATAGGTAACGATGTAACGGTACTTCTGTTTCCTTACTTGCAATAAAAATTGGAAAAAATTGATTCTAAAATATTGATATGACTATTTTTAAATTGTTAAGTTTATCTTCTATTACTAATAAAATAAAATTCCATTAAATTTATAAAGTAAAAATTTTAAATTTTTACAACTGGAATTTTAGAACCTATTAAAATTAATAATACGTGTTTTATTTTTACATTTGAATGAACTATCCATTTCAATATTCATAGATAATAAATATATCTGCATTTTTTGTATCAAATAAAAATTCTTTAATTTATTTATTTCTTCTTCATTTATTTCTTAATCATATATATGAGATGGAAATATATAATAATATTTTTAAAAAATATATATTTAAAAACATGTATATAGAAGCAAATATATTTATACTCTAGGGGAAAAACAGAGTAAATATAAAAATGTATATGCTCTCGAGAAAAATAAAAATAGTTAGCTTACTGAATGCCATATATGTTACCATCACTAAACGTCAGTTTTTTATCAAAAAATTTCAATTAATTGATGGATTTAAATTTACAAAGCAAAATGACAAAATAAAATATTGCTTTTGTTGAGTTATTACCAAACACATTGTTTCTTTTTATGATGTGAAATACAACTTTGTTCTAAAAGGTTCAAAACACTTTCTTAGAAAAGAAAAATATCCATATATAATGTATGTGCTTTAAAACTGATTAATATCCCAAGATATTGTTCAGCACTTGCTTTAAAAAATAAAGTTGGTTTTGTAAGTTGTTTAATTAATTTGAATTATTAATCGTTAACTCGTTAATTAAGTTGTTTAATTAATTTGAAATTCCAATATCTTAAGTAAAAATTATTTATGTCATCATAATAGTTTTTAACAATAAAATAAATATATCATAAATAACACTGTGTTTTAGAGCTTAGAAATACTGAATTCGCTGCTAGAATTTTAGTAAAAATGAATGCAATGCATTCATTTCATTTAATGAGAATAAAAATTTATATTATACTTCTAACAGCACTTTTGAAAATCCCAAATGAAAAATTTACAAATCAAATCTGAGGTATTATTATTTATTTCGAATTAATATTTCTGGTATCGCATATAAATGGAAAAGTATCTCTGATTTTTAATATTAGATGTGTATATATGTATAAATGAGTATAAATTATTACCTTTATTAATAATGACTGTGAAACATTTACATAAAGTGTGCCAAAATGTCTTTTTTCAGAGTATAATATGCTTTTATATATGTAAATATGTATGAAGTATTTATATGGAAACATGTATGAAGCTATTATTCATTTTTAACCAATAAGAAAATTTGGTCATACAGCCCACTTTTATTCAAATAAAGTAATATCTCTTTGAAGAATTTTTTTTAAGATTATTAAACATTAAATACTCCTGGATTAAAAGCAGGACATAAAATTGAAACCTTTGAGAAATATACATTATGCATATAAATAATATAAGTTTTGCTATTTACAAAAAAAAAAAAAAAAAAAAAAAAAAAAATTATTCGATAAAAAGAAGGATTAAGCAAATAATTAATAAGAATTTTTAATTAATCACCTATTAACAATCAGCAGACTATTTTTTACTGTAAGCATGGTTCAGTGGATTTTTATTTTGTTTTAAAATATAACATTGGAACGAGTTATATTTTTTTATAATATTATATTGACAACAGAGTTCACTAAATTAAAAAATGAGGAGTAATTTCTAGAAAATGATCCCTTTAAGCTGATGTATTGTAAAATACACTACTTGTGACTATTAAGAATCTGTTTGAACATAATTTTAAGATATAAGATTTCTGGCTTAAAATATTATTCGTGTAAATTAAAATTAGCTAAAATTTATTTAAGGATGAAATGATATTCATTTTTCACTGTCCCCGTAGAAGAAAAGTAACATTAAAGTAGAAGAAAAATTCAAATTGTGAAATTATGTGTGTATCTTACAACCATAAAATAAAAAAAAATAGTTGTATATTTATGCATGTAAAAATATAAACTTACTTGTAACTCTTAACTAATTCATGTTATATGCATAGATCTTATTATTTTTACAATTGTTAATTACATTAATAACTCTAAAATTAATTTTGAGGTAAGTTCTTGTGAAATTTCTCAAGCTTGAGAATGCATTGTCTAATTTTAGCTTGATTGTGAGATGCATATGCTATATTCAGACACTTGTCTACTTTTACATTAATAACTTTCAAAGAAAAATGAGTACAAGGCTCCCAGAATATATTAAGTTATGATTGAATTTAATGAAATTTGAAATTAAATATTAAATGTTTTACTTTTTTCTGCTTCTAATCTGCTTATTACCTCACACATTTGAATTAACTAAATTAAATTAAATTAATGAGAAGAAATTACTTGGCATGAAGCAAAGTGTACTTATATATTCTTGTTACACTGGTTATGTTTTTAAATTTTAAATTATGTGATTCTATTATTTGAGATGTTTAAACTTAATCATATTCTTGGGGCATACATTTTTAGAGAGATCAATTAAGCTTTCGCAACTCAAAGGAAGTTTGAGGACATTCTATCAGCCTAAAAAGGAAATATTTCAACATTTTAGAAATGAAACAAAAATGCTAATCAGTGGCTATTATAAGTGAAACAATATGTCGCACACACAGAGAAAGAGAGAGAGAGATCTGAATGATATCGTTAACGGAACGGTAGTAAGAACAGCAGGAGTCAATTTTTTTAAGAAATATTGTTTGTTAGTAAATTTAAGAGTGCATTCACACCATGGGGTCATTTTTCTTATCATGCAGAGGTATACTGTGATACACATGGGAATTTTCTCTTGATTCAGATGCGATAATCATGGGAATTCACCAGTCGGTTGAAATAAAAGTGAACAATGGAATAACAGACTTAAATCTTATTAAGTCAAACAGTATTCATCTAGAAATTCAATTTAAATTATGCCGAGCACCTGGATGCATAGGGAAATTTTTATGAATATATCAACTTAAATGTTAACATGAGATTAACGTTATTGTATGGTGGCATAAGGCGTGATCAGCTGGAGTTAAATTGGATCTTTAATCTACGAGTTTGTCGGATGACTTGTAAATAAGCATTCTGTATAATCAACTAAATTTATTCATACGTTTAGCTTAAAACATAAAATATTTTATTGAAAGTAAAATTTCAGTATTTTTGAGAAATTAAATACTTTAATAAAACAGTTAACTGCATATATTTATTATATCGATAAATTAATGTATTTTTCGGGAATAGTTTTAAATAAATTTTTGTTAATTAAAAATGCTTAAAACCAAATAAATGCTTTTACTCAATTTTTTTTAAAATTTTCTATTATTTATAAGCATAAAAGAACCTTCTTATTTATTAATTAATAAAATATCAGTATTGCTACAGATTCATTATTTACTGAAATTTATTTAGTTATAAGCGGAGATCTTTGTTATGTGTGTGAATTTGTGTAAAACATTTCTTTTCCTACATAGTCTGTTTAATGAATATATTTTCTTGTGCTACAATGTATTGTTTAGCAGTGAAGATATTCATTACATAAAAATGTTTTTGATTTTAATAAATGATTATTGAATATTTTTAACATTTTCATTTAAGAATTCTGACTAAAATTTTCTCTTTTACAAATCCACTTAATTCTCTAGGCATATTCTTTTCTAATTAAAACATTTTCTTTGATATTAATGAATTAATTTTCGAAGAAATAAATGAAACAATTTGTTGTTTCTGAAAGAAACAATGAAACAAATGAGTTTGTTGTTAATTTAAATATGAAGACAGTAAAAGCTTATTCATTATTTAATAAATTCTAACTAAGAAACACATTTAATTCTTTTAAAGAAACACATAATTGTGAATAGAAACAACAACATCCATTAATTGAAGATTATTCTGCATTTTTATTGTTATTGCTATTTTGTATACTGTTATTATCGTAATTTTTGAGTAATGGCGTTTTTCGCTTACATTGAAGATATTTTGTTATAATCCTATAAGCTTTTGTTTATTTAATGCACTGTTCAAACTTATCCATTGTACAAATAAATTATTAAGAGCATGAAATGTTTGTAGGGATGAAAATAGCTTTGAAAGTTGCTGGATGTATTAAAGTTTTGCTATTGCCACTAAGATAAAAATCATGACAAAATTACTTTTAAGTAAATGTGTCTTTTGAATATTAAACTGTCGTATAATATTAAGAAAGTCAATAAAATATCATGCATTCTACCTTGCATTATGATTGCAAATGAATCTATTATATTTTTAAAAGATAACTTAAGCTTTTGGTTAAAAAAATAACATTTTACAAAACTCTATAGCCTTTTTATAAAAAATAAACAGGAAAAAATATTTTATCATTTTATTTATAAAACTTTTTAAATCTTAAATTATTAAATTTGAGTCATTTTTATATTTATTATTTAATAAAATTTTAAATTAATTATTGATCAATGTATGTGAAAAGATTGATAATTTTAGCATTATTGACAGATTTTGGGTTAGGTGTAAAATTGGGCACACCTTGGTTTTGAGAAAAATTCGGAGATAAAATCTAATTTATCTTAATTTAGTTTTTGTTTATAGGTCATCTTATTGGTCACGCATTGGAGCCTGTTTCACTGTAAAAAATCAAACATTACCTGGTTATAAACTTTTCACAAATTCGTATTACATCGAACATCCATATCACTTGTTAGGAAAAATAGACAGAAAAAAGAGACAGAAAAATAGACGTAAATATTTTACTTTCAATTGATTCATAGTGTTTGAACAAATAAATGCATGACTAAGTGATTTATTTATCTTATTATTGAAATGTATTTTATGTAGTGTCACAATGTTTTGAGTGTATTATTATAATAAAAAGCTTAAAAGAAAGAAATCCATTTGAAATGTTTATTTATAATTTATTAATTTAATACAGATAGATATTTAAAATAAAAGTAAAAATGTATTGGCTACTTCCGAATTGTTGCTGGATGAATAATTGTTGTAAAAGGCACACATAATTATACTTATTATAAAATTAATGCCAATATTTCATTATTTTTATAAAATTTATGGTACTTTTTGATTTTTTAAAGAATAAATTGAAAAAAACTTTTAGAAAATTATTTATTATAAATATTTTGGCCAATTTTTGAGTTTGGTGACTTTTTTGGCAAGTTTCATCACAATTTTGGAAACCAGAATTTTTATTACGTTTGAAAGATTAGTATACAAAAAACATTAAACTACATTTCATTTTGGTAACCCAAAGTTATTTATCATTGCGTGTACATTTGGAACACTTTGCATTAACTTCGCATATACAATCGAATCCATGAGAGGATAATTCTAAAACGAATATTTATTTATTCTAAGAAATCATAATTATTTGTGTTTCTTATTATTAATCACATTTGATTTACTTACTAAGAAATTAACTATAAGATAACAAGCATTTGAGCTTCGAGACATTTTATAATTACCAAAAATTTTTAAAAAATCTGAAGAATTATTAGTCTTTTTTTTCAGAATTTGATTTCTTGCTCATTATAATTAATTATAGAATTCATGACATTAGGGAAATAAAATGTCTTTTAAGACAAAGAAAAATTTCAAAGCAAGAAATATATGCTACTTATGCATGAATAAAAAATACCTTTGGATAAAATGCTTAGGAAATATGAGTTACTGTTTCATATTTGATAATCTGAATGTCTTATATATTTCAATGCGATACATATATTGATAGAGTACATTGATATACCTACTTTGAGATCTCATGTTCAGGATCAGAAGCTTACACTCGTTTATATATAATAAGATTCCACCGAAAAGTACTTATAAAACCTTCTTAAAGTATATGTTTTATGTCTTTTTGTGTTTTTATTGTATAAAATAATATGTTATAGATTTAAAATGCTCTTCAGATTTAGCTTATAAAAAGAATTTATTATAAAAAAAGAGTTTCTGGAATTTAATAACAAACTTTTCTACTAAGCTTACTGAAGATCATATGCAAGGAAAATATCCTTTCTTCTAATGTAGCTAGTTATGTTCATAATATAACAGATTAAATAAATGAAAAAAACAATTTTTTAAATGTTGATCTAAAAATTAAATTAAAAGTTTAAATAACAAAAATTTTAATAGATTTTAAAACATTTTTACCTAAAAGTACATATTGAAATATAATTGTACGTGACAAAAAATAATTTTGTACTTAAGTTGGTATGTTTATGGAACAAAATTTTGCTTTCTAATTCTTAAATTGGGCTTAAAACAAAAGTTTTCACAAGATAGTTATATGCATATGTATGATGAACATTCTACTACAGTGACTGCAATTATTCGAGTTTACAAAATTTCCATAAACAATTTATTAAGTCAGCCTAATTTTTCAGAAAAGTATCTAAAGCTTAAACTGCTACCGTAAAATAATTTGTATTTAAAATTAATGATAGTTGATAAAGTTTTTTGTAGTGAAATCCAGCCAAAAAAATCATACATTTCTTCAGTCAAATGATATTTTAGAATGATGTTGTAAATAGAATAATGATTTTTTTAAATATGTGTTGCATTTCTGTTAAATGCTTAAACTGTTTTCATCATTAATATCAGCTGGGAGACTTTATTTAATAAATGGTTCGTTTTCCTTCTCAATAGAGAGAAAAGTCCTTAATTTAGAAAATAACATTAAATTTAGTTTAATTTTTAGGCCTGTAATGGTATTTTTGATGCAAACACTTAAGGTAAGCTATTTGTATGACTGCATTTTTGTTTGAAATTTTTTTTTAAAATCTGAACAGTAAAAAAAAAAAAGAAAATATGTTATTAAATTATTCTTTAATAATTTTGCAATTGCACCAAATAATAAAGTAGAAAGAGATTTAATAAAAATCCATTAATGAAGAAAGTACTTTATAATTTTAATTTTAAAATAATGATACATTATTCTAAATTTACTCATAAATATTTCAATAATATATTAGAAAGAAATGATGATTTTCCTTTTATAATTTATTGATTTTACTATAGATTGTTCTAATGTTCTTTTCATTAAATTTTCCTTAGTAATAAACAAATAAAAACTGTATGATTAAGGTTTGTCTCAGAATTTATCTTTTAACTGAAAATTGTCAACGAAGTTTAAATTTTGAAATAATGGGAAAAAATCCCAGAAAAATGCACTATTAGTGGTGCATATTTTAATTAATTATTATCTAATAAAATATATGTTCCTCAAAGATAAATAAAAATATTATGAAAGTAAATTTTTTTATAAAAAATGCATCTCTAAGATGACATATTTTCTCCTTGGAACATCAATTTCCATTATAAAAATTTCTCATAACAGAATCCTTTTGCTTTGACTGTTTCAAATTTGATATGGTTGGTTGCATTTGAATCAGTTTCTGGGACAACGTAACAACCTGAGTGGGTCTTCATGCGTCTCAAGACCAATTAGTAGCTTCAGAGATTAATTAACAAGCATGGCTTACTCATTCAGCGAAAAGCGACTTCAGATATGCTTCGGGAAGCATAATGACAGCAGAGTAAGCTTTAAATGTTATACTGAACATTGTGAAATACTGTGTTGCTTCTCCTTGATATCTTCATATACATGAAATATATTGTATCATTAAAAATCACTTGTATCTTTGACAAATTAAAGCAGTTATTTAGCTCAATATACTTCGTATGATATGTTAATTAATTTTTTGATATTATAAACATATATATTGGTAATGCGATATACAGTTAAAAATGTTAGGGATTTATTCCCTTAATATGTTTGTTATTTAATATATTTCATGCATTTATTATTAAAAAAATATAGAATTTTATGTAGTCATCAAAGTGTAATTTCAATTTTATCATAAATCTTCTATTGAAATTCATCATTTTGTGTGAAGAAATTTTAAAACATCTGTAGATTGTTATCAAAATAATGTAATTATATTGCATTTTTATAGAAATCTTTATTACTATGGAGTGGAAAAATGTTTACCAGGTAACACAGCTTGAATTCTGTATATATATAAATATATATATATATATATATATATATATATATATATATATATATATATATATATATATATATATATATATATATATATATATATATATATATATATATATATATAAATATATATATATATATATATATATATATATATATATATATATATATATATATATATATATATATATATATATATATATATATATATATATATATATATATATATATATATATATATATATATATATATATATATATATATATATATATATATATATATATATATATTTATATATACATATATAATTGTTTAATTATGTTTATTCCAAAGGTGACTGAGTAGGCCAAAGAGATAGTTAACGTTATTTGCTATTTAGAGAATCAAGAGATTTGACATGTCTTACTGCATGAATATGTAAATTATCATCCTGAAAAATTCCATCTACTTCAAAAAAAAAGTTTGTATGATAAATTGGAAGTTATTCGCTAAAATTTAATGATACTTTTTCTCAGTGATCCTTAATATAACAGTTATGATTGATTCAGCAGAAAACCACGACTTGGCTACCTCTAAAATTAATCCGCCTCGAAACTACAGGTAGAAAGAGACAATCATGTCTATGGGCTTACGGAAGTGTCATCCAAATGTGAACCTATCCTTTTCTATTTAAAAATGCAAAACATGTCGGTCTCTTTCCTCATGCTTTTCTTTCAGCCAACTACTTTGTTTTGCCTCACTTGCTTTTCCGCATTGTGTATATGATGTCATGATTATAGACACCTTGATCTTTTGGTCACAATTGTTAAAGTTAGATGGGATACACCACACACACAGTTTTGCCCTCTTTGAAAATTTAGAAAGTTCCAACACTTTATCCTGGTTGAATAAAACTTAAAACTTTTCAGTACTTCCATCAATCTACTACATACTGGGGTGTAGTGTAACAGGCCTCCTCGTGGTGTACCCTGGATAACGCTAAATCTGTTACAGCCTTCGTCACTCTCTTGCAGTCTTTTTCCCTAAATGAAGGCATTTCCAATTCCTAAAAACTGAACTTTTAAGTGCAAGGACAACGCCAGACTGAAAATATTCTTTTGGAACTCTGGTGGCCTTACACAAGACAAGCTTACTGAACTTAAAACCATTGTCTATCAAGTGAAACCTGATGTTATCGGCATTGTTGAAAATGTTTCTTCTGCCGACAATCTAAAATTTTTTCCAATAAACCAGTATCAGTCTTACTCTTTACCACGCTCAAGACAAATAGCCTCTGGGATTGTAGTTTTTGTGAAACGATCCCTTATTGCTGATACATTAGTTAAACACTCCATGCACGATCATGACCTTCTTGAAGCTTTTGAAGTCCGAGTCTGGAAAAACAAAGAAGCTTTACGAATTAACTTTGTTTACACTCCTCCAAGGAACAAGCCAGGCTTAAATTGTCTAATACAAGATTGGAATAAGCACTCGCTCATTCTTGGATATTTCAATGATCATTCCCAAAGATGGGGATATAGCCAGACCTGCCCAGCTGGAAATATTGTTGAGAATTTTATTGATTCTAATCAAATTGAGTTTATTGAAAACTCAAGTAGTCTCCCCACCTTTTTATCCTTTTCTGGTGAGACTTCTCACCCAGACCTATTATTGTCTCACCCTAATCTCATTTCTTTTGTTAAACATGATCTCCTTTCCACTGCAGGTGGAGCAGGACATAATATTTTATTGACCGAGATTATTAAACCTGAACAAAAAGAAGAACCCAGGTTTACGCAATGGAACTTAAAGAAGACAAATTGGCAAAACTATGCTGACTCACTGACTCTTTCCTTGGAGACTGTACTCCAGATACCAACAATGATAAGGCACTTGACCGTATCATAATAACCATTCTTGAGTGCGCTAAAGTCTGTATTCCAAGAGGACACAGGAAAGGAGCAAAACCTTTTTGGAACGATGAACTCCAATCCTTTCGGGAAGACAGAGATCGCGCAAGAACTCTAGCTGAATCTTCTGGCCTCTTGGAAGATAGTGTTGCTTTAAGACATAAACAAGCCCTTCACAAAAAGAATATTTTAAAGTCTAAGCGTGCCTGTTTTAACAAATATCTTACTGACTTGGACTACCGTAAAAAGGGTACTAAGGCTTTTAAATTTTTATCCACTCTCATTGGTAAAAAAGTTCAACCTTGTAGGAAACCAATCAAGGTTTCTGGAAAGCTTTTGACCTCTGACAAAGATATTGCTGGGGATCTTCGCAGTTTTTTTCGCAAAAATAGCAATTTTAGATCGAAGACAAAAATTTGAAAAGACGAAATAAAAACAAACACTTTAAGGGACTCCTGGTCCTGCCTCTTTTCCGACCCTTTCTCCAGTGAAGAATTCAAAAATGCCTTAAGGCACTTAAAACGGGGTAAGAGTGCAGGACCTGATGAGATTCTACCAGAATTCATCCTTGAACTCGGCTTGAAAGCTAAGACAAAACTTTCAGATTTTACAAACAGAACTTGGGGTGGAGCATTCCCAGCTTTTTGGCGAAAAGCTAACATTATACCATTCCTGAAACCTAATAAAGATCCTTCTGACCTAAACTCTTTTCGACCCATTTCTCTGACCTGCATCTTAAGTAAGCTGACTGAGGGAATGATCTTTGATCGACTACAGTTTTTTCTTGACTATAATTGATATATCTCTGAGAGACAAGCTGGATTTAGAAAGAACTTTAATACTACGGAACAAATTGTCAGACTCAGTCAACAAATCAAAGATGGTTTCCATAGAAAAGAAAGTACTCTTGCAGTTTTTGTAGACTTTAAATCAGCATTTGACCGTGTTTGCCGAAAAATGTTACTAAAAAAGCTCCGTCAGTTGGGTATCACTGATCACCTTTATAAATGGATCTTTGATTTCCTTTCACAGCGTTTCATTAACGTAAATTACGGATATGCAAGATCAGATTTTGGACAGACAACACAGGGTCTCCCTCAAGGATCTGTTTTAAGCCCTGTTTTATTCAACATCATGATCAATGACCTCGTTTGCAACATCATGGGGTCCTGCCCTGATGTACAGGCTTTGTTATATGCAGACGATCTGGTTCTTTGGACAACTGGCCACAACTGCCAAACTCTGGAGAGGATTATGAACTCTGCCCTGGACATTTTATTGAAATGGACTAACGACAATGAGTTCACTGTCAATATTGACAAGACCAACTTTGAGCTTTTCACTCTGAGTACCAAACAGCACCCGGTTATTTTAAACTATGCTGACAAAACAATTCAGAGAACTGATTGTGCTAAATATCTCGGTATTCTTTTTGACCCAAGACTGACATGGAACAAGCAAATCTCTAAAATTACTGATAATGTTTCGAGCAGACTTAACTTACTAAAAAGACTAGCTGGTGTGAAATGGGGTGCTTCCCAGGACGTGTTTATCACGACCTTTAACTCTTTCATCCGTCCAGTCTTCGACCATGGTGCCGAAACTTGAATCATAGCCTCAGTTACTGCTCTATCGAGACTCGATGTCGCTCAGAACAATGCCCTTAGGCTTATCACTGGGAGAGCCTTCTCAACTCCTATACCAGCTTTAGAACTTCAGACTGGCATTGACTGTTTGCACGATAGGAGAGTCTTTGATACCTCTTGGTGAAAGATTACTTCGCAGGGAGGAGTTTTGGCCTGGCTATCACCCAAGTACTCTGAGACTCAAATCTCAGCGAACTTTCTTATCTGAATTCCAGGCAATTTCCAGCTCTATTGGTACTCCAAGTAACAAGGCCCTTTCAATCTGTCTTCCCAGGTCTATTCAAATATGCCACTCCTGTTTTTGATCTTGTCCTTCCGGTACAGAAGGGAGTGTCCCTTGAGACAGAGTTCAGGGTTGCTGCTCTTGCCACTATTCATGAAAGATATCCTCCAGACAAATGGCTGCACATTTATACAGATGGTTCAGCTGAGAGTAGCTCTGGGAGAGCGGGAACTGGAGTTTTCTCCAATTTTTTCCAACTCAAAGAGCCTTTGGGAAAACCATCTGACAATTTTGATGGAAAATGTATGCAATTCAAATTGCTCTTCAAAAAACTCTGAATTTCTCAGAAATGAAATTTGCCTTTCTCGTCGATTGCCAGGCTGCAATTCATACAGTGACAAATTATAATCCCCTGCCTTCATCAATAGAATTAAAATGTAAAATCATCATTAACACTTTGCTAACTACAGGGAAGGAAATTGCCTTTCAAAGGATCCCTAGCCATTTTGGTTTACCTGGTAATGAAAATGCAGATTTACTCGCCAACGAGGCGTCTTTTTAAAAACCCCCAAACACTCCAATTCGTTTAAGAAATATCAAACACTTATTAAAACAAGCGATTCGAAATCAAAGACAGGCGTATTACAAAGAAAAAGCAGTTAATGCTTGTTGGGGGAGCCTCTTGACCTCCTCATCCCCAGGGATCTACCTAGAGCTATGGGGTGTCCTGCCTCAGGCTTCTCACTGGGCATGATTATCTTCAGGGACACCTGCACCACATTAAACTTGTGGACTCACCAGACTGCATTTTGTGCAATGATCATTTACACATGAATGGCGAGCACCTTTGGATGTGTTCTGCCCTCTAAGAGAGCCGCGATTCTTCATACTTCAACACTCTCTCCTCTCCTGGAGAAGCTTCATTTCTCTATTGGACTGTAAGACTTATGATGCTTGAGAGAGCTTATATAAGGACGTAATTAAAAAAATCTACTAAATACTATAAGAATATATGCATTCCTTTTTATATTAAAACTGATTATTGTTATTACATCTTATTCTTGCAATGATCCTTTAAAATGCTAATTTTATTCACAAGTGTTTCCATAATTTTAATAATGACCTCTATAAATTTTTTAATATTAAAAAGTACATTTAAAAATCTTATTATCAATTTTAATTTATTATTTCCAACTAAAAATTAACTTACCATATTTCCGAACAGAATTTAGAAAACTGAGTGCTTAAATGATGGAATTGTGTATAATGGAATATGTCATTGAGAAAGCTTTGCAGAGTCAATGTTTAGAATTTAAGATATATATATATATATATATATATATATATATATATATATATATATATATATATATATATATATATATATATATATATATATATATATATATATATATATATATATATATATATATATATATATTAACGTGAACTGCAAATATACAATCAATGTCCCCTAATTTCATTCATGTAATTAAGTGAT